>BTPG01000002.1:240158031-240378742 GCA_036245525.1 Semisulcospira habei
TGTATACAGCACAACCTGTCTATGGAGAGATCACCTGTCATTAAAGACCATCATTTAGGTGGCTGTGGCCACGTAAATGGCAGTCTTTATTGACAGGTGGCACTTGTTGCTCTTCAAGATTTCGCTTGTCTTGTAAGACCACTTGTAAGACCACTTAAGAGAGGTGGTCGCAAAAAAAAACCCACGTTCTGGTGTATCAGTGTACACTGACCTCTCTTTTCTTCACTGTCAGTTTTATTAATTTATTAGCCTATTTAGTGCCGTGAAAATATGACCACCACCCAACTGCAAGAGGTATAGATCCTCATGAGCCCCCACAACTGCGGGGGCTCATGAGGATCTACACCTCTTGCTGACACCACTTTGAATCCATGTTCTTAAGACGGCTAGGTTTGTTGTTGTTGTTGTTGGCTTGAATTTACAAAGATTTGCAGAGAAAATGTCTGCCTCAGCTGGCGCTGAAAAGGCGAATTTATTTTACAGTGATTAGAAGGAACAAGGGCAATATAAACATGGTGAAAATGTGTTTCTCGACCCAAACAGAGGAGGGAAGGGGGGGGGGGAAGTTGGGCGAGCCGGAGCGGAGCCTCTAGGATCCCCCACCCAGATCCGCCTCAGAATACTGCGAACGTACTCAAACAAATGACTCTGAGACCGTAAAGCAGAATCTGTATAAATGAGAAGTGTAAACGGCAGGCGGGCCATTAATGTCCGGGCGCACAATTGTGAAAAGAAACTACTTTGCTTGTGTACACACGGCTGCTGTGTGAATGGAGGTGTCACAAAACAGAACTGGCCAGGCAATATTTGAGTTAGGGATTGACTGCTGTCATGCAGACAGATCGTGTCATAGCGATCGCACGGTAACAGTCTTCACACAGGTTCTCAGTTATCAGGACAGCGGCGGCTTGGACCTGTGTCTGAACGCTGTCAAGTTACGGGAAATGAATTACAGCAGAACCTGTTTCCAACGACCACCTTTTGTGAGGGCCGGGTCACCTGTCATTAACCCCTTCCCTGCCAATATAATTACATTTTGTTTCTGAAATCTTCCTTCACTGAACAACCGAAAGCTGCCGCAACTGACTGCAGCAAAGAACATGGACGCAAAGTGGTCTCTCTCTGCAAGAGGCATAGATCCTCATGAGCCCCCGCAGTTGCGGGGGCTCATGAGGATCTGTGCCTCTTGCGGTTAGATCGCGTTCACTTTTTCTCAGCAGTGAAGGGGTTAAAGACCTTCATTTGCGTGGCTGTAGCCACCCGAACGTTGGTCTTTCGTGACAGTTACAATTCAGTTTTCGCTCTGCAAGACTTCATTTCTGCCATGTGTGTATGCGTGTTCGTTGAACGACTGAGATTCTTTGGCTTTCAGTTTGCACTGAATATATATATATATATATATATATATATATATATATATATATAAAATGTCCCTTTGCAGTTGGATTGTGCTCATTTGAAGGGGTTAAAGTGCATGACTATTCCTCGACATGTCTGTACCATATACACTTTTACAATAACTAGGCTGTTGTGATCAGTAAGCTTAATCTATCCAGCCCCGACGCCCTACTGACAGCAGCAGATGGATCGGCCATGAAGATTCAAGGGTAGCGCGGCCAGGCCAGCTTGGCGGCCATCAGGCGCCAAGATAATCCGGCGCTGTCCCTGAATTATCACTGATGGTCGGGTCGATCCATCACCTGCATCTCAGTGTTACATAGTCGTTAGGTGACGCCGCCAAATTTGGGACATGCGGCCGTGGAGTTAAAAGGGTTACTCGGGCAGTTCCGGTCAATTTTTCTGCTTCGCAAAGCCTGCGCGGATTTATGTAGAGTTAATCACCGCACCTTCCAGTTTTAATCCAGTGACAATACCGCCACGGTGGTTGCCGGGATAAAAAGGTGGGGCACAAACAGTACAACAATAACCTATCATTAACTTTATTGTTATAATTTGGATAAGTAAGGCAACACCGGCGCTACGCCTGCCCAGTCAAGATATCATGTGGTAAGTTCATTTTTTTGTGAAAAGCGAGATGTTCATTGTAATGCAATGAATGATCTTGCTTTTCACAAAAATGGACTTACTGTCTGATGGCCTTACTTGGGCAGAAGTTTTTTTTTTTTTTTTTTTTTTTTTTTTTTTCATTTGTGTTAGGTTTGTTCACAGAGACGCCAAGCTGCACTGACACCATACTTGAGCTGTACAAGTCAATCTCGGCTGTACTCTGATCTGTAATGTAGTTTTCAGAGGGCAGCTCACGTCGTTTGGAATTTCTACTTTAACCCTTTCACTGTCAGCAGACTGCGTGTTTGAAATCATTGTAAACTCAAAGATCCCCAGCCGTCACAGAAACAATGACACAAAGTGGTTCCAGCAAGAGGCATAGATCCTCATGAGCCCCCGCAACAGCGGGGGCTCATGATGATCTATACCTCTTGCAGTTGGGTATTGTTTAATTTTGTTCGGCAGTGAAGGGGCTAATAGAACGTGTATATGATGTGAGGTTTCGTTTGAACGCGGAGCGACTCCGAACGAGAGCGCAAAGACACATCCAACAGACAGATTGTACCATAAGCCTAGACAACACTTCAAACATCCCCAAGCAGCACAGATCCTCATGAGCCCAAAGAGGGCTCATGAAGATCTTGCCTCTTTGAGTGTTGTCTATGCTTAAGGTCGGGCGGGGAAGTGGCGCAGTGGTTAAGGCGTCTGCCTCCAATGCCAAAGGTGCGAGGTTCGATAACGGGTTCCGGCGTTGGATTTTTCTCCTCTGGTAAGTGTCACCGTCTGGGCAGTGGGCAGATGTTCACATCTGCACGGGACATAGACGACCCCGGCCCCCACGAGTCCCCTGCTGCCTTGCAGGCCTGGCCGCTTGGCTGCGGAAAGGCTAAGGGAGGAAACCCCTGACATCAAAGCCCCCGTGTCTCCGGGGAAGGCTTTTGAGCCAGAGACTAAGACAATGACAGTCTGATATAAAACCTACGACCCGAGGACCTCGATGCCACCGTCCCAGCTTGCTAGGCCATGGCAAACGAACCAAGGGTTTAAAGGGTGGGGCCAGTACTGCGCACACTGCACTCCACCAAAAAGCTCCACCGCGCAGGCTTTAGGAAACACCCACGGACTATGACACTGAACTTTCCAAGTCCTGTAGCGATGGGCAAGGGGCAAAACGGCAGGTGAAAGATGTCACTGGAAGCCGCAGTCTCAAACCTGCCGTTCAGGATATTGGTCGCCTGATGTTGACCTGGGGATGACAACGTCACTCGGCACACCCTGAACGACCAAGCAGCCTTCTCTAGGGACAGCACTGCTTGCTCCACACGGAGAGGGGCCTAGAAAAGGTGGCCTAACCAAAGCTCATCCCCTCGTAACCCCAGTTGGCTAGCCGCGGTCAACGGGCATCTTCTCATGCGGTCAGAAAACAAGAAAAAAAAATGGATCCACTCTCATGACGACCACGACTGGACTCAACGTAGCATGCTGGAACATCCGAACCATGCTGGACACAGCAGACAGCGGACGCCCTGAACGTCGCCCCGCCCTCATTGCCCATGAATTGCGGAGGTTAAACATCGACATCGCCGCGCTCAGCGAAGTACGCCTTCCGGAGGAAGGCAGCCTCCAAGAACTTGGCGCTGGCTACACCCTCTACTAGTCAGGCAGGCCTGCATCAGAAAGACGGCTCTCAGGCGTGGGCTTCATGGTGAAGACCCCCATTGCGACTAAGTTGGAAAACCTACCAACGGGTCACTCCGACCGCATCATGTCCATGCGCCTCCCACTGAGACACCAGCAATACGTCACCCTTCTCAGTGTGTACTCCCCAACCCTCCTGGCAGAGCCTGCAGAAAAAGACAAGTTCTACTCTGACCTGCGCAGCCTCCTGCAGAGCACCCCTGCAGACGACAAAGTCATCATCCTTGGCGATTTCAACGCCAGAGTGGGCCAAGACTCTGAAGCCTGGAAAGGAGTCCTCGGCAAGCATGGCGTTGGGAACTGCAATGACAATGGTCGCCTACTGTTGGAGCTCTGTGCAGAGCAGCAACTTGTCATCACCAACACTACTTTCCAGCAAAAGGACAGTCGAAAGACCACCTGGATGCATCCTCGCTCCAAGCACTGGCACCTTATCGACTATGTCCTAGTGCGTCAGAGGGACCGCAGTGACGTCCTCCTCACCAGAGTGATGCCCAGCGCAGAGTGCCACACTGACCACCGCCTTGTTCGCTGCAAACTCAGGCTCCGCCTCAAGCTGAAACCCAAGAAAGCCCCCCCACCCCCCCACCCCCCCCCCCCAAGAAAAAGCTTGATGTTGCCAGCCTTCAGCGTGACGACAAGAAAGCTGCTCTTCAGGCCGATTTACAGCGCATGCTCAAAGACACAGTTGATCCAGCAGACTCCTCCCCTGAAACACTCTGGGAACAACTGAAACTGCTATTGTAAAATCCTCTGTGGAAGTCTTGGGCTTTGCTAGAAAGAGGAACAAAGACTGGTTTGACGAAAACGACGTAGAGATCCAGGAACTTCTAGCAAAAGAAGAGCCGCCCACCAGGCCCACCTAGCCCAGCCTTCCTGCCCTGTGAAGAAGTCTGCCTTCCGCCTCATCTGCAGCAGTCTCCAGCTCAAGCTTAGAGAGCTCCAGAACGAGTGGTGGTCCAGACTCGCACAGAGGACCCAGCTCTGCGCTGACAACGGTGACTACAGGGGCTTCTACGAAGCACTGAAAGCAGTGTATGGCCCTAGGCACCTGGTACAAAGTCCCCTGCGAAGCGCTGATGGACAGGCACTCCTCACAGATAATACCTCCATCTTGAACCGCTGGTCGGAATACTTTCAGGACCTCTTCGGCGCTGAGCGCACTGTTCAAGAAACAGTCATCCTCCAAATCCCACACCTTCCACTAAAGGTTGAATTGGACGAACCGCCCACCGCCAAAGAGACCCTCACAGCCATCCACTAGCTCAAGAGTGGCAAAGCAGCAGGCATTGACGGAATCCCGCCAGAGATCTGGAAACATGGAGGCCCAGCACTGCACAACAAGCTCCACGACCTCTTTCTCTGCTGCTGGGAAAAAGGAACACTACCAAAGGATCTCCGTGATGCAGTCATCATCACCCTGTACAAGAACAAAGGAGAGAAGTCTGCCTGCTCTAATTATCGTGGAATTACCCTGCTGTCCATTGCCGGGAAAATTCTCGCAAGGTTGCTCCTGAATCGGCTGGTACCTGCCATCGCTGAAGACCACCTCCCAGAGGGCCAGTGTGGCTTCAGAGCCAACAGGAGTACCACCGACATTGTGCTGAGACAGCTTCAGGAGAAGTGCCGCGAGCAGAACAAAGGGCTGTACGTAACGTTTGTCGACCTAACAAAAGCGTTTGACACTGTGAGCAGGTAAGGTATGTGGCAGATCCTGGAGCGACTAGGTTGTCCCCCAAAGTTCCTCAACATGATCGTCCAGCTCCACGAGGACCAGCAAGGCCAGGTCAGACTAAACAGTGACCTCTCAGAACCATTCCCCATTCGCAACGGCGTGAAGCAAGGCTGCGTGCTGGCACCGACCCTCTTCACCATCTTCTTCAGCATGATGTTGAAGCAGGCCACAGTGGACCTCGACGATGACGACGCAGTGTACATAAGGTATCGTCTCGATGGCAGCCTGTTCAACCTCAGACGACTGCAGGCCCACACGAAAACCCTAGACCAACTGATTCGTGAGCTGCTCTTTGCTGATGACGCTGCCCTCGTTGCACACACAGAGAGAGCCTTGCAGCGCATTACGTCCTGCTTCGCAGATGCCGCCCAGCTCTTTGGACTTGAGGTCAGTCTGAAAAAGACAGAGGTCCTTCATCAGCCGGCACCCAAGGAAGAGCATCGCCCTCCCCACATCACCATCGGCGAGTCCGATCTGAAGTCTGTACACCAGTTTACCTACCTTGGCTGCATCGTCACGTCAGACGCCAAGCTGGACAAGGAGCTGGACAACAGGCTGGCAAAAGCGAACAGTGCTTTCGGGCGACTATTCAAGTGGGTGTGGCACAATCAACAGCTGAAAAAAGGCACCAAGATCAGCGTGTACAGAGCTGTCGTCCTCACCACCCTGCTGTACGGTTCCGAGTCCTGGGCCCTCTACCGCAGCCAGCTACGACTCCTCGAACGCTTTCACCAGCGCTGCCTGCGTACCATCCTCAGCATTCACTGGAGTGACTATGTCACCAACGTCGAGGTCCTTGAACAGGCGGAAACTGTGAGCATCGAGGCTTTGCTGCTGTGGACACAGCTTCGCTGGGCGGGGCACGTCTCCAGGATGGAGGATCATCGCCTACCCAAGATCACTCTGTTCGGCGAGCTCGCCACTGGACACTGAGACAGAGGGGCACCAAAGAAGAGATACAAAGACGGTCTCAAGAAGTCACTTAGTGCCTGCCAAATCGACCACCGCCAGTGGTCTTCGCTTGCTGCGGACCGTGACACCTGGCGCTCCACCATTCACAAGGCAGCCGTCTCCTTTGAGGACTCTCGCAGAGTTAACCTTAAGGACAAGCGGCTCAGAAGAAAAAACAGAGTTGTCGTAACTCAGAACCCTGACCAGACCTTCCCCTGCAGCCACTGCGGTCGAACCTGCCTGTTCCGGATTGGCCTCTGCAGCCACGAAAATGCCTGCAGACGACGTGGGCAAGCCCTATAGAATCTTCGTTCGCGAAGTCAAGCCAAGAGAGAGATGCTTAAGGTACAAGCTGGTTATCCACCGTACCGCCGTGAGATGGCCTTAGTTGTCTGCTCGGCGTTAAACCCAAATAACTAACTAACTAACTATCCACCGTAATTTCGCTCTCTTTCTCCGTTCGGAGTGGTTCGCTGCAAACGGAACCTCATTAACTCATTCAGCCCTGACACACCACAGCAAGACATGGATCGAGTATGACAGTTCAAGGGCGGTGCCAGAATAGCGTAGCGCCATAGGCTCCAAGCTATTCTGGCACCACGAATTGTATTACAGTCCTTTAGAGGGCAACTTCAAAATTTGGGGTGATTTTGGTAATCTGGCAGAATGTGTTAAAATTTTACCTATTACCTGGAGCCTTGGTGTTCAAACCCAAACCACTTTATTTATTCTTGCTTGTTCTACCCGTACACTAATGACTATAAATCATAATGTACAAAACAACTATGACAGCTCCAGAAAAAATGAAGGTTCACACAAAGGTCTTATGAAGCTTGCATTTTCTCAAGCTATCACCTGCATGTTTTTGTGAGGTTACCTCGGACATACGGCTCAAACAAAATCACTGCTTTGCATTCCAGCGGGGCTCAGTTACGCTTGCCTCAGTGGGTTGCTCAATGACTCGACAAGTACTGGCACAGATCGACATCAAGTCTTGAGTCGGACGATCTAGCTCTGTGCGCCATTCACAAACCTCTTTGGGTGTGTAGCTAGCGCTACTAGCGGAACAGAAGAATAATCAGTGTGGTTTACTGAATTGACCGAGGACCGATGAGCACAACTGTTCACCAAACACATCAGCAAAAGTACTATGATTGTAAAGCCGGGGACCAAGTGACTGAACTAATAGTCATGATCAGGCCGACGTCGGCCGGGCCGAAGTTGAGTAAAATGTGCTGATCTGTGATTTAAGACCTGAGGATTCTATGGCACAATGTTAACCCCTTGACTGCCAGTGGACTTGGATTTCGAGCACAATGGCCGACATTTGCTTGAGGAACACAAATGGTGAGAGTAGCCGAACACGTCACTCGAACTGCGGCACTGAGACGACTGTTGTAGCAGTAAGAACTACACTGTCGCGGTGAGCCTCGCCACAAACTGCGCACTGGCATAAACCAGAATGCCGTGTTAGAGGAATCCAACTACGGACTGAAATCGCACCAAACTTATTGGTGACGTACAACAGCCTGGCAATAAACAACCCCAAAATGCCTCTATGAAAACACTGCTGCGAAAACGCAATGAAGGTAACATAGACGAAGGGAATCGCACCAAAGTTGGTGACGCCGCACAATAACCTAGCACTGGTAAACCTCTCACAGCGCGTTGAATTACTCCACGGGAAACGCATGAACCCGACCAACTCACAATGAACGGATAACAAATACCGTCAAACAACAAATCCACAGACTATTCCTTTGAACAGAAGGAAGGATGTGATAACTAAATCACACCGCTGTGGGCAGGTTTGGTCCGCTGACGAGAGCAGTACCTGGCTTTTTAAAGTGAAACATGTTCGAAATACACAAAGGATTGAGCCGCGACTACAAAAAAATCGAGACCTGTGTCACAAAACTTTGTGTATGCGGCCACTCCACGCCAGAATCACGCTGAAACTTCCAGCCTGATTCTGACCGGGTGACATTCATGTGTGCGATGTGAGCGGCACCGCTTTTTCCGCCCAACACAAAACAAACAAACAAACTAGCAATTGACATAAATCCTCATGAGCCCCCCGTGATGATTTATGTCTCTTGCAGATGGGTAGCAATCACCTTGCCCCGGCAGTTAAGAGGTTACATTTTCAATCAAGAGCACATTTAATCTCGCTGAGCGTGACTGTACTGCGTCTAAAACGTGGTGCTCATTTGCCCCCGGTACTAAAACTGCGAGACAGCGCCGCATGACAGGTTAGGATTATGGCGCCGGCCCACCCGCTCCGCCAAGACCACACCTTTGTAAATACTCGACTGCTACTCCGCGGGTGCACATGCTAGTTTCGAAACCTCTCCATATGCAAAAGGAACGGATCCTCATGAGCCCCTGCATTAGCAGGAGCTCATGAGGATCTGTTCCTCTTGCTGAGAAGTATTAGCTTTTATTCCTCAAAGTGAGAAAAATTTTAGTTGTCGGGGGATTTTTTCACACGACAGTTGTACTGATTTCCTTTAGCAGTAAAAACCCCACTCAGTCGGCTGCAAGAGAACTAGATCGTATGCGGTCTGTAAGGGATTCATGAGGATCTGTGCCTCATGCTGAACTTTATCTATGGCTGTTTTCTTTATCTAGAGGAGGCGACAGGGGTTTGGATGAATCCTGTATTGGCGCATTGCCCGTGACAGAAGACGCCCGGTATGGGAAAGAAACACATTTACCTTGTGGGGCTTAACCTCGGAGAATTTTCTACTTGCGGTCAGACTAGGTATTAATTCAGCATGATTTCAATGGAATGGCACCAATCTAGATTAAGATAGAGAGAGAGAGAGAGAGAGAGAGAGAGAGAGAGAGAGAGAGAGAGAGAGAGAGAGAGAGAGAGAGAGAGAGGAGAGAGAGAGAGAGAGAATCAATGAATCAATGAATCTTTATTTTACAACGGTGAAGATATTAACACAGTCAGTGACTATATCATTTTTCGTACCTGCCGTTGCTAAAACTACGACTAACTAAGTACCAAAAAAACCCACAAAAAAACAGGGACATCAAAGCACAGTGATACAAAATATACAGTCCACTAAATACAAACACACCCATGCACGCACAAACGCACACACGCGTGCGCGTGTGCACACACACACACACACATGCATACACACACATACATAGGGCCTACACGCGCACATAGGCCTACACATGATAGCTAGAATATACACATACATTCGTGTGTCTGACGTTTAACTAGATATTATTATTTAAGTGATGTCAGGTATCTATAAAGATTTGTTTTGAAACGAGATAATGTCGGAGTGGCTTTAACGTCATGTGGGAGTGAGTTCTACAGTGTGGAACCCGCAAATGACAAAGTGGATTTAAATAAATCTATTCGGGGTTTTGGAACAATATAAAGACCCCTCATATTCCCATAGCAGGAATCTGATTTTTTAAACAGATCTATTAAATATTATGGAGCGATATGGTTCCACACTTTAAACATCAGTACCCCTTTGTTAAATTTAAAGTGATTTTGAAGGGGTAGGAATCCAGTTTTTTTTTTAGTTTTTCCTCGGTTGTCAAGTGCGGGTTGGGAAGAATTAATTTTGCCATTCTCCTATGTAGAGAATTTAATCTTTTTAAGTGGACATCACTGCAACAATCCCACATCGTCGATGCGTAGTTTATATGTGACATGATGTGTGCATTACTGAACAATTTTCTGGTTTCACTATCTGTGAAATACTTTAATTTCGATAACATAAAGATATTTCTAGAGTCCGTTTTACATACATTGTCAATGTGCATCTGCCACCTGAGCTGATTATCAATTGTAACCACCAATAGACGATGTTCGGCTACCTGTTCTACGATGTCGTCGCCGAGTGATAGATTAAGCTTTAATGGTTTCAACTGATGCTTTTGGCGTGTTGCAATAATCACAGATTTTGTTTTAGTAGGATGCAGAATCATAGAGTTGACTTTACAGGCCATGCTGCTATATCATCGAGACTTTGTTGAAGGCCGTTGAAGAGAGAGAGAGAGAGAGAGAGAGAGAGAGAGAGAGAGAGAGAGAGAGAGAGAGAGAGAGAGAGAGAGAGAGAGAGAGAGAGAGAGAGAGAGAGAGAGAGATTATTTGCCACGGAAAGATAATTCGTGACATTACTTATGTAGATTCATTATGCATTTATAATAATAATAATAATACCGTTATTATATAGGCGCTTTTTCTCAATTTTGGGGAAATCGACTCAAAGCGCCGCGCCTGAAACCCAACACACACACTCACGAACAGACACGGATTTACGCCATTAAGACAAACACAGTACAAGACAAACGAGGGCCAGTCAGCTACTGAAGTTACAGAGATTTTTGATCGCTTGTACTTGAAATTTGTAAAGTGGCCTGAGACCGGTACCAAAGTGTGGGGGGTGGAAGAACCGGAGTACCCGGAGAAAGATGACCATCACATAATTTAATTATACAGATTTCATTTATTAAACAATGAATTCTCGTGAACGTCTGCGCGTATGTGTCTTGCTAGCATAGATCGTACCATTTTATAATTGGTTTTCACTAGACTGCCGAATAATTTCTATGAGTAGGCAATATAATATAATATAATTATGTGCCTAACTGACCCAGACAGCAAAATATCTTCGAGCCGACTTCGGCCGCAGTGGGCCCGCGCACAGCTGTGCGCGGGCCAACTGCGACCGAAGACGGCCCGAGGATCTTTGCACGCTGGGTGTAGATTCAGTTAAATGTCTCTATTGATGTCAGTTGCCTAACCGAAACCTTTGGTATGTGACTTGACCTAAAAACATTGCCAGTTGAGTCGTGATATTAATTGTAACCCTGTGTTAAATTCCTATGGAATAAAGTACTAAGTCACATTGGCGTTAGTGTTCAGTATTAACTGTACATTTAAATCCTATGTTAAATTCCTGTGGAATAAAGTGCTAAGTCATTGGCGTTAGTGCTCAGCCGGGTGTGACTGCATCGCAACTGCTAATTTTAATCGTCATTATTTTCTATTAGCCAGTCGAATGACTGATGTGTTCTGTACGATACAAAAGCTTTGGCCTTTGTATACTTATATAAGAGAGAGAGCATTAACTCATTCGAGACGTGCCGCCTCCGGATACGCGGCTTATGCCGCGTATCCGGAGGCGGCACGTATCGAATGAGTTAAGGACTTTAATGCGGTAGTTCATGTTAACACTGAGTCTTTACGAATAGCTGACACTGATATTCCATTTCAATCCGCGCTTCGGTCAAATATCTTGTCCGTCAAGCTCGATAAGACTTTGCCGGAGTATGCAGGATTACGTCGGTGAAATCTGTCGTGGTGCTTCATACCCTCTGAGACGCATCGCCTCTGTCCGACAGTCTTTCTGAATCTGCCACTGAAAAGTTAGTGAATGCTTTAGTCACGAGCTGTCTTGACTACTGCAATTCTCTGCTTTTTGGTCTTCCATCTGAGCAGATCGGCCTTCAGCGAGTTCAAAATAATGCCGCAAGGCTTGTGAAGCGCAGGCGAAAACGAGACCACGTAACCCCTATGTGAAAGACCTTTACTGGCTTCCAATCGGCCAATTAATCCAGTTAAGATAGCGACCCTTGCCTACCGCCACTTTGATGGCAGTCTTCCGTATACCTTTCCTCCAGTCTAATTACTTACCAGCCTTCTCGCTCACTGCGTTAATCGGGAGAGAAACTTCTCAAAGTTCTACTGAAAGTTCCATCTCAAATCTGCCGGTGAACGCTCTTTCAGATGTACTGCTCCTTTATGTTTGGAATACCTTACCGACTGAGCTGAGAAATGCGAACACCCTTACGCAGTTCAAAGCAAAGTTAAAAACTTACTTTTTCTGCAGACATTCGTGTAATCTCTACGGTATTTCTGTACACCCCCCACCCCCCCCCTGCAGACTCCGTGTGTGTGTGTGTGTGTGTGTGTGTGGGTGTGTGTGTGTGTGTGTGTGTGTGTGTGTGTGTGTGTGTGTGTGTGTGTGTGTGTGTGTGTGTGTGTGTGTGTGTGTGGTTGTGTGTATTATATGAGTGAATGCGGATATAATCCATGTTTGTTATTATTATTTACTTTGGCTGTCGGTATCGCATTCAGTTTGTCGAAATGATTCCTGCAGCAATCACATTGACAAAGAGCGCTACCGCCGGGACAGCAAAAGAGTTAATAATTGGTGTAGATCTTGAACTAAGACTGACAGCCTCGACCTGCCGCTCAGATAAATTCGGTTAGACTGCCGATGATGACCAGTTGTGTGCAAACGTTTGTTTGCATTTGTGTAGAGTCCACACAGCCAAAGAGTCAAAGATTCTGATGCATTGTTGACACCATAATTTACATACATTTTGATAGTGAATAGTTTTAGAGCCGGCAGTCACAGCTGTAATCTGCTGGCTTAGCGGTCTTTTTTGGATCTCAGAAAACTGACCGACTTTGGTAATTATACTGGTTTTTGTGTGTGTGCTTGTCTGTGCTAGTTTTAGACCTTTGGATGATTCGAAGCCGTGAGCTAAAACCACTTTGAATAACGTCGCCTAGCACACATATACACGTGTGTGCGTGTGCATTTAAGCAGTCCTCGTTCGTAACAAGAAACTTGACCAGAAATTGAGATATGTTAGCTCTGTGGCATGTGAAGCAACACAAAACCTGTACTCGTTGCGTTTCACCGTGAAAATATACCGACGAACAAAAGAAATGCGACAATTTTGGAATCATCGGAAACACTAAAGTGTTTCCGATGATTCCAGAAATGTCGCATTTCTTTTGCTCGTCAGTATACATGTTGTGCGCTGGAGCAGTCACATAACTTGACCGTACGGTGGGTACCTGAGGTTCGTCTCGTTGGGGGGAGGTTTGTCGCGATATATAATATGTACTTATTTTGTGAACTGAAATAAAAAAATAAAACAGATCAAGTTTCATTCATTTACTGCCGTGGGAGAAAGCACCTCAGCCATGACCTTTCTCGTTCAAGAGCACTATTGAATGAATTCTAATACGATATGGCCAGAAAATGTGAGAACCAAACAAATCTTTTCCTATCCCACTCTTTCCACCCTTCTGCCCTGTGAAGGCTGACAGTAGGTCCGTTTTTGTGATAAGCGCGATTGTCACTGCAATGCAATGAAAATCTCGCTTTTCGCAAACATGTATTATTGTCGTGTTGCCTTCACAGCTTTGCTCGCGGACACACCTCATAAATCCAACTCTTTTGTAATGGCGTCACTCGACACTGCGGAATTTCAAAGTAATGTCTTTCCTGTACTCGTCGGTCATACCCCTTAAGGCGACCCCATTTTAGGATCATGGAAGATCTGTGTGCCAGCAAGAGGTTTAGATTTTCATGAGTTAGCAGGGGCTCATGAGAATCTATGCCTCTTGCAGATATAAGGCGCCGACCGTAAGACTGGTTATGAACGAAGAACATTATTATAACTGACGACAGAAAGGAGTAATTCTTTTCAAATACGCCCAGCTCAGGCCTACACCACAGTATTTAACTTAAAGCCCTGAGATAATTTTTTTCTCAAACGTTGAAGCAGAGCTCTATAGAGTGGGCCGATGCCAACTATCTGGAGGTAAAAAATAATGCCGATCTGTGCCAGCAAGAACTTGATAGTAAATTCTCATGAACCTCTCCCGTCTGGAGGGACTAAAGAGAATCTACTCCTCTTGCAATCGGAGGGGACTGGTTGATAAACTGTTCACAGCCAAGCAAGAGGCATAAATTTTCATGAGCCTTGCAGCTGCAGAATCTGTACAGATACTGCAGCTGCAGTGCCCACGAAACTCTATGCCTATTGCACACAGGAGGGGATCTATTTAGGGATGGTTCGTTCATTCATTCCTACTGTGAAGTTCACACATTCCTTTATAACTCCCACACCCAAACATCCTGTTTTTTTTTCTGGTTTTTTTTTCCCCCGTGAAATATTTTGTGGCATGGGTGCGACTGTCATTTAAGGAGCAAGCTGTGTTGTCATGTGGGTGTCATATTCACGTCAGCGTGAAACAAAAATATAAACACATGCAACATGCATTGACTTTGGAGTCAAGTTCATGTGTATTCCTACTGCTAGTCCATGAAACCTGTATGACTGAATACAGCCTTCATAGCGATTCGATTGCGCAATGCATTTCTAAAATACTCAGTAGTGGTTTCGCAGAAATTTGTGACACAGCCGTAACCCGTTCACTTCCGCGGAGAAACATTGACCACCATTCAACCGCAAGAGGTATAGATTATCTTGAGCGCCCGCAGTTGCGGGCGCTCATGAGGATCTATGCCTCTTGCTGAACTTGTGAACAACTACACTTTGTCATCCATGTTCCTTTGACGTCGAATTTACAATGATTTCCAAAACACGATCTGCGTCTGTCGGCGCAGTCAAGGGGTTAAAGTCAGTACCGAACCACGTCATACCGAGACATGATTTTCACACGAAGAAAAAGGCACCGACATCATTATACTGGTTAAGGTTTCTTTTTATTAACACCTTCAATGCTGAGAAAAAATGGACATCACACAGTGGCAAGAGATATGGATCCTCATGAGCCCCCGCAATTGCGGGGGTCTCATGAGGATCTATGTCTCTTGCTGAAACCACGGTTCGTGCACGGCTGGAGCTCTTTTCGGGTTGAATTTACACAGATTTCAAACGTACAATGTACGTACAATGGCAGTGAAGGGGTTAATCTCAGTACCGTCACTTGCATAAACGGAAGTCAACGTGGCCGTTCAGGTCAGTTCGGGAATTTCCGTTGTCGTATAAATACGGCTGATTAATTGTTGGCTGTAACTGAGATTACTATGCAGTGGTCCGACAGAGACCAATTATCAGATCATGTGATATAACCAAATGTCATAAATAACGAATAATTTGCACTGTTGACACAGTAGACCTATGCCTCAGTGACACGTCGTACAGCTCGAATTGACACTTTTGAGGCTGCCATAAAGATTTAATCTTTAAATCTTGCAGTGAAAAATGAGTTTGAATTGGACATACAAAGAATATTTCACTTAAGATTTATGCCCACCGGACCACATGTGCCGCTTAGAGCTGTTCTTAATTAGATGAACTATTGATCGGCAAACCTAGATCGGAGAAGATCGGCGATCTTTTGGTTTGTTTCTTAATTGAGGTTGACGGCGAATCTTGGCGAACTTCAGCAAACCAGGTTTGCCATGGTTATCTTTCTTAACTGAAGTGCTTGATTCGGCGTACTTACTGTCTGCAAAGGTGTTCACTGAAATGGCTGCCGCTATGCCGCTTCGCGACTGATTTGAACGATGTTTGTTTTTGTACTCCTTGCAGTAGCGACCCCACAAACAGCGTTGTGCCTCCCACAAATCAATAAAAATAGGTCTTGTTCTTCGCACGAGTGAAATATCACCGTCCGCCATATTTGTTTGTATCGGTGACTGTCTTCTTATCTCCAACGCAGAAGAGGGTAAAAGGTTTGACCAATCAGAAAAAAGGTTCGCCTTTGTTTGCTCAACACGTTGAGCGAACCTTTTCCGACAGCGAACTATGGTTTGCCGAGGTTCGTGAACTACTTCGAACTAGGTTCGCCGTATCTTTAGATCGTCCAATTAAGAACCAACCTGGTTCCGGCGTCCGAGATCGTGAACTGTAGTTCGTCAGAGTTCGCGAACTAAAGCCCGTTCGTTTAATTGAAAACATGCTTAAGTCCTGCACCAGCCACTAAGCAAGGTGCACCGCTATAGCGGCGCACCTTGCTTAGTGGCTGGTGCAGGACTAAGCTCGCTCATGCATCTGGCCCCAGGAGCATCTGCATCTCAGTGTGGCAATTCAAAAGCAAAAATTAACCGCAGGACGGTATGTAAATTAATCCCTTCACCGCCAGTGATTGATCACGAATTTCGCATCCGAAACGACTGCACACTTCCCGGCCGACATTTCCGAGTGCGTGAAGAACACAGATAACCATCAGTGGCCGGACAAACGTAGGCATACGGAACACATGACTAACAAGAAACATGAACCCTCATGAGCCCGCGCCGACTGCTGGGGCTTACGAGGGATTGTCTCTTGCAGCTGGGCCGGTAGCGTTCGACTTGCCCCGGCAGGCAAGGGGTTAACAGACATGCGCTTTTTTTGTACAGCAAACATTATTGTATTGTACTTCCGCCGGTACACGGTTCCGTTCACCGTGGAGATTGTAATACAAAAATGCAAACTATGATACTACTTGTACAAACACCACACTTTGACGGGCACTTCAAGAGCGGCAGGCGAAACTCTGCTAAAGATCGGTGGTGCTCAAGGCAGGAGAAATGCCATAGTCGCATCTGCCCTATCCTCGTTGTCTCGCTCGATTCTCTGTCAGTGCAGCGAATCGAGGGAGACAACCAGTGTGCATCTGCGCATGTTTCGAGGGCGAGAATGTAGGCCCGGGTGAGCGGAGGGTCGGGGGAGAGCAGGAGACCAGGGGCCAGTTGCATGAGCGAGCTTAGTCCTGCACCAGCCACTAAGCAAGGTGCGCCGCTCAGTATAGATGGTTTTATGTGCAGCAAGTGGAAGCCCGCATCGCCTGCAACTGATTTGCACCGGATACCGGCATAGATCACTGCACACAATGACCTCGACCGGCTGAGAGAGGGAGAGACAAAAACTCAACGAGCTAGTAAGAGACATAGATCCTCATAACCCTCTGAAAGCTTGCATCCCCGGGAGGCGCATGAGGACTTATGCCTCTTGCACTTGGATTGGATTGCGTTTATGCCGCGGCCTGTGCCGGCTGAAAAAACAATTCCTGAAGAAATCCCATGACATAGACCAAGATGACTCTGACATGTTGCCGACCTCTCCCAGCAATAGGCATAGAATCTCATGGGCCCCTGCAGCTTGCACGGGCTCATGATAGTCTATGCCTTTTGCTGGGCGGAGAGATCCGATCGTCAAGTTGGCTCAGTGCAGTGGCGAAACATGAGAGTCTATGCCTCTTGCAGATGAAAGCAATTGGCTGAGTAAGTGCCGTTGCATGCGATGCCGTAATACGTTGAAAGCGAGAGGTGATGGAATATAAACATTGTGCACTACAGGACGAAGTAATGTCAGTGTAGACTGCTCTTACCTGATCCAAACCGAGCAACACTTTCACATAACGGAACACAAAGTTTCCCTTGCAGTAAATCGTGACTGCATGATCATAATGATCTAATGCTTCCCTACAACGTGACATAAGCCAGTACCTCCGATTTTCGGGAAAAGCGAGATTTTATTGTTGTTACATTGAACATCTCGCTTATTGCCCCCAAAAATAAGACATATTCGGCTTTTGCTTTGAAAACGGATTATTAAAAAGTAGATTATTTATGTGAAAACTACCGTGAAAAGGCGTTTCGTGCACTACAAAAAACCTTCCAATGTAACATTGATTTGGAATTTTTCTTTTGCAATGCCGCAGAAGTAACCCCTTTCACTGCCGAGACAAACAGTTAACACGATCTAACTGCATGTGGCGTGAATTCTTATGAGCTCCCCGCAGTTGAGGATCTATGCCTCTTGCCGATACCACTTTGTACCCATGAGACGGCCGGGGCTCTTTGGTTAACACATTCTGCTCCAGGACCGAAATCCGAAAATTTTGAAGCTGCCCCCTGAAGACTGTATTACGTTCATGGAAACAGATCGAGCGTGACAGTTCAAAGGTTGTGCCAGAATAGCTTGGCGCCTATGGGCGCCAAGCTATTCTGGCACAACCCTTGAACTATCACGCTCGATCCATGTCTTGCTGTGGCCTGTCGGAGTTGAATGAGTTAAAGTACGAAGATTTCAAAAACACAATCTGCAGCCACTGGCATCATCTGGAAGCGCCACTGGCACCAGACCTATTACGAATTTGGTGCAACCACTCTCACTGAACAGTGTCAATAATTATTCAGGAGCGTCATGCTACACCCTAGGGTATCGAGACGTTGATTAATTCGACGATTAATTCACACCAGACCGCCATGGGAATGCTATTGCATTGGTCTGATGTAACCTTTTATCCATCTGAGCTAAACGCTTAAAAGGCTTCCGTCTGCTGGGTGAACACAAGCGCAAACTGTTCATGCCGGCAAGAGTCTTAGATCCTCATGAGCCCCGCATGTTGCGGGGCTCAAGAGGATCTATGCCTCTTGAAGATATCGGCGATCAGTTTGACTCGAAAAAGTTCATTTTCCATCAGCGCGGAACACTGACTCGAAGTCTCCCACAGCTTGACTTCGGCTCAAATATAAAGTAGACCTGCAAACTGCTGAGATCCTCATGAGCCCCGCTTGAGGAAATCAAATGTGCTTCATGCAGATTGACAGTCGACTCTGGGGTGTGTGTCTGGTCTGAAGTTCCTGCCATCTGGGTTGACCACTCTAAGGTCCATAGGGGCGGATCTGGGGTGGAGGAGGGGTTCCAGGGGTTCCGGAACCCCCTCCTCCATCCAAAATTCTGCAAAATGCTATAATAAAGTCCCTTTTTGTGGTGTTTGAACCCTCCCCCCACCCCTGCTCCACTCCTCCGTCGTTTGATAGTTTGGAGGGAGTGGTGAGAGTCTTCACACGCGCGCTTTCTCTCTCTTCCCAGCCCCTCCCCCCCCCCCTCCACCCCTCCCGTTGTTTGATTTTCCGCCAACTAAATGATGGGACCAGAAACAGGCATAAAGAACATAGAGCCAGCAAGAGACATAAAACCTCATGAGCCCCCGCGACTTCGGGGGCTCATGAGGCTTTATGTCTCTTGCAGCTGGCTGGCGTTTGCGGGCCTTGCTCCGGTTACGAGTCGTAACCTCGTAGATCCCCATGAACCCCAGTATGGGCATAGATCTATGCCTCGTGCAGATGGGAGGCATTCAGTAAAAGGGCCCAAAGTCCCCCTCGGCTTGGCCCAACTCCATCTGTCGCTGGCACCAGGTCACCAAGAACATTAAAAACTAACAGCGTTCGACTGCTCCGTGGGTCGTACGTTTAGACTGAATGAACAACCATAGTATGAATATTATCGGTCACAACTCGTTCTGAACATGAAGCCTATGATCACTTAATGTAAATTATGTAAATGTATAAATTCAAGGTTCACTATTACTCCATACTTTATTTGCCGTTGAGCACAGTGTGCATGTTGTTTTCTTGTGTGTGTGTGTGTGTGTGTGTGTGTGTGTGTGTGTGTGTGTGTGTGTGTGTGTGTGTGTGTGTGTGTTTTGCTGCCAAAACTAATGTACTCTGTGACGCTGAAAACTTACAGCTTCTCTGCGTATCAGACACCAATGCTACGCAATATTCTCACTGACATTTTTTGTTGTTGCATTAAACATGATCCGAGCACCGATATTTTGACAATAAACCAGACCGAAAGGGTTGACTGCCAGTGCTTATAATTTAGAAAAAAAACTACCAAGTGAGTAGGAAAAGCACTGTCAAGGGAGAGAAGTGTGCATGATAGACCAATGATCATAGATCTACTTTGGTCCAAGCACACACACACAAAAAAAAAGATAGGAAAGAGGGGGCCGCTAAGTAAGAGACTGAAAGCAATGCATATGGAAGCCCCCCCGAAATGCCTCCCATCTGCACGAGGCATAGATCTATGCCCATACTGGGGTTCATGGGGATCTACGAGGTTACGACTCGTAACCGGAGCAAGGCAACACTTGGGGGACCTAGATTTGAATTTCCATGCACCTAGGGGCTGGAACAGTGGATATGTGATACGCCCCCTTTCGGGGGGGCTTCCATATGCATTGCTTTCAGTCTCTTACTTAGCGGCCCCCTCTTTCCTATCTTTTTTTTTTTTTGTGTGTGCTTGGACCAAAGTAGATCTATGATCATTGGTCTATCATGCACACTTCTCTCCCTTGACAGTGCTTTTCCTACTCACTTGGTAGTTCTTTTTTGACAATAAACCGGGACACACGAATAAAATACTGCCGTTCAGAGGCAAAATCCAGTGTGTCCTTTTTTGAGAAAAGCGAGATTTTAACTGTTATACAGTGAAAATCTCACTTTTCTAACATTAAAAAAAAAAATAAATAAAAAAGGAGACTATTTTTTGCTATATAATGGCAGAATACGTACATTTCTTTGCCTCCTTCTGCCATTGAGTTGTTTTTCGCGGTTCGTTTTCCCAATGCGGCGGTTTATGTCAGTTTGGAAATCGGAACTGCTGACTCAGGCTAATGAGTCTGGTCACAACGTCTCCACAGAGTCACCGTCCAGATTGATACATGACTAGGCCGAACTCCCTGCGTATTCCTCAGTCTGAGAGATACAGATGCTGGTGTGTGGCGTGGGATCGTATTAACCCTATTAGCCCCGACGCACTACATGGACGCACTACAGCAGGAGATGGTTCGACCATGATAATTCAAGGGCAGTTCCAGATTAGCTTGGCGCCAGCCGCTAATCTGGCACTGCCCTTGAATTATCATGGTCGAACTATCTCCTGTAACTGGTACATAGTCGTTAGGTAACACCAAAGACCCTGGAGCGGCTCCGCTGTATGGAGTCTTGGTGACACCTCCAAAATTTGGGAAATGCTGCCTTGGGGTTAAACGAGTTGGCCTCTTGACAGCTACTGACGATAACCTATGGCGGAAAAGACGCGTCAGTAACTGCGTTTCTTTCCGCCGACCGGTGTCTTCAGTAGTAGTCAAGGAGTTAAAGGGCATAACAAGGGTCCAGCAAGATGTATCTGCCGCTGCTAGTGACGATCTACGCCCCTTGCAGACGCCGGGAACTGATGGCAGCGCTGAATGGGGTCTCTTCCAAAGTAACGGCGTCTGACGGAGACCAAGATGGAACTGAGTGCGGGTTTTGTTCAATCCCTCTGCAGTATAACAGTCTAGCCGTCGCCGTGAATGTTAGATGAATGTACCAATCGAGCCCTTGTAAAGGCAAAATAAGGTAAGTATATTTTATGTGGGAAGCGAGATTTTCATTGTAATACAATAAAATCTAGCATTTAACAAAAATGGACTTACTGTCTTTTCCCGTCACGTCATCGGTAGGCTAGCAATGTTTCATTTGTAGTGTCTGAAGAACTGACAAGTAGATCAGTTAAAGGGGGTATGAACTTTCTAAATCGTGTTATCTTTTTGTAATGACTCAGGACTCTTCCAAAGTGACCCAAATGCGCAAAATGCCATCGGGCCGACTTGGGCCGCTCAGTGAAAGCCCGCGCACGGCTGTGCGTGGGCCAACGGCGGCCAACGTCGGCCCGATGGCCTTTGAGCACTGGGTAACGGCGTCTGGCCGAGACCAAGATGGAACTGGATGGGTTTTGTTCAATCCCTCTGTAGTATAACAGTCTAGACATTGCCGTGCATTTTAGATGAATGTACCAATCGGCCCTGTGAAGGCAATGAATCAATAAATCTTCATTTTACAACGGTGAAGATATTAACACAGTCAGTGACTATGTCATTTCTCGTACCTGCCGTTGTTAAAACTACCACAATGTACAAAATATACATAAAACATGGACATCAAAGCACAGTGATACAAAACATACAGTCCACTAAAAACAAACACAGGCATGCACGCACAAACGCACACACACATACACACACGCGCACATACACATGATTGTTAGAATATACACGTACATTCGTGTGTCTGCGTATAACTAGATATTGTTATTTGAGTGGTGTCAGGTATCTCTATAAGGACTTGTCTTGCAACGAGATTATGTCGGAGTGGCTTTAACGTGATGTGGGAGTGAGTTCCACAGTGTGGAACCAGCAAATGACAAAGTGGATTTAATTATATCTAATCGTGGTTTTGGAACAATATTAAGACCCCTCATATTCCCATAGCAATCTGATTTTATAAACAGATCTATTAGATATTCTGGAGCGCTATGGTTCCACACTTTAAACATCAGAAGCCTTTGTTAAATTTAAAGTGATTTTGAAGAGGTAGGAATCCAGCTTTATTGAGTTTTTCCTCGGTTGTCAAGTGAGGGTCGGGAAGAATTAATTTTGCAATTCTCCTATATAAAGAATTTAGTCTTTTTAAGTGGACATCACTGCAACAATCCTACACTGTCGATGCGTAGTTTATATATGGCATGATGTGTGCATTACTGAGCAATTTCCTGGTTTCACTATATCTGTAATACTTTAATTTCGATAACTTAAAGACATTTCTAGAGACCGTTTTACATACATTGTTAATGTGCATCTGCCACCTATCAGTTGTGACCCCCAATAGACGATGTTCGGCTACCTGATCTATGATGTCGTCGTCGAGTGATAGATTAAGCTTTAATGGTTTCAACTGATGCTTTTGGCCTGTTGCAATAATCATAGATTTTGTTTTAGTAGGATGCAGAATCATAGAGTTGACTTTACACCATGCTGCTATATTATCGAGATTTTGTTGAAGGCCGTTTTCAACAACACTTATGTCTTTGTTAGCTGTGTGGATTGAGGTATCATCGGCGAACATATCACATTGTGTTGCTTCGTAGGTTAGACTTGGAGGTAGGTCATTGATGTAAATACAAAATAAAAGAGGACCTAAGATTGACTTTGCCGAACTCCGAGTTTAACATCTTTAGTAGAAGAGTAGGATCCATTAGCAAATTACTTTCTGTTCCCTGTTTTCGAGGTATAACGTAAACAACGAAACAGCCATGTCGTTTCGAAGGTAATGCTTAAATCAATATTGTATGGTTCACTAAGTCGAAAGCCTTTTTAAAGTCAAGATAAATTACACTTGTCAGCTGCGAATTATTTATATTTGAAAGCCATGTGTCTGTTAATGTGCTCAATAATCGGGCAAAATAAGGAAAGTATCTTTTTTGTAAAAAGCGAGATTTTCACAAAAATGGACTTACTCTGTTTTTTCGTCACACGGTAGCAATGTTTCATTTGGAATGACTAAAGAACAAAGAATAAAATCAGTCAATGGGGATTTGAACTTACCAAATCCTTTTATCCTTTTGTAACGACTTTACAACTTTACAAGTCGTGGTCTGTGGATGGCGCAGAATGAGTGATATACGAAAATGAACTGTACGGGATATGTACTATATACAGTGTCAGTCATAGGATATGGACTGTGTCTCAGCTGTCATGTCAGTCAGCCTCCTAACCTGAAAGCAGCCGTTTGGCGCGTATGCGGCACGTCGCAAAATTATTAACCCCTTCGCTGCCAGTAATAACAGAATTCGCGTCTGAAACCCCTGCACGCTGACCGACATTCGCACGTACAACACAAATGAAATGGGAGCAAAAATGGGCACGAAGAACACAGGACTAACAAGAGACATAAATCCTGCTCATGAGCCCCCGCGACTGCGGGTTCCTCATGAGGATTTATGTCTCTCGCAGCTAAGTAGAGTTCGCCTTGCCACGGCAGTTAAGGGGTTAATGGCTTCTGCAGACAAACTTTATTCACCCCCGGCCTCGGAATGAGGGTTTCAATATTATTTTAGGGGGTGGAATTGCCGTGCCTATATGTGTGTTTGACGGGCTTCATGGACACTGTGTTTCGTGTGTGTGTGTACTTAACCCTTTCCCGGCGTCCCTTAGTGTGGCTACCATCATCATCTGTCCAAAATTGCCTAACTTGAAGACATAATATAATTATCATATTCGACCACCTCTGGGTGTTCATTGGCTCGGTGACTTCTCACTTTACGTGACACTGTGTGTAAATTATCAAGCTACTATCGCTGGACGAAAATTGACCGTGCTAGCTACAGGGTAGCGCCTGATTTGTTTTTGGCACCTTGAGCTATCATTATCGATCCATTTCCAGCGGTTGGCGCTGAGTAAAAGAAAGATAGCTCCAATGTATTCCTAGTCCCACGACCTTTGCTCTCCGTGTCTGGGTTTCCACAATCGTGTCGCCAGCAAAAGGCCCTAACAAAAGGCCCTGTATGATATGAACCTCTTTTCAACTGCACGATCGAACTTAGATCCCACGCAAACCACTGCACAAGGTGCTCCGCTATAGCGGAACACCTTGCGCAGTGGCTTGCGCTGGACCTCAAGTGATCCCGGCCCATTGCGTGAGTACAGAATTGACTAAGCGTTATAACGCCCATTGATACCGCCGGAGTGCTATCTCGTGACAGGACATTGTGCAAGCGGGCGTTGCGAGGGGTCAAGTTTAATCGTACTTATATGACTTGTACTACAATGACTCCCCCTCGTGACCTGCCATGTCCGCGTAACCGTTTATACATTACATCAGTTCTTTTCGTTGCAGTCTAGCGATTATGTCCGCTTTCAAAGATCTTCTTTTCTGGAAATGAGGATAAGACTGGATTTACATTTCTTTTGGAAATAACAAATACGCTTGGCATAACTCTATTTAGTTTTTTTCTCTGCAGTTAAAACTGTAGATTACCTTTGCTCCCAGATTTGAAACCGCCTAGTACACCTAGTCTCTCCCAGTGCCGTCATCGCGAGAATCCATGAGCTCGTGCTGTAACTTTGTGAACTTACAGTGTACGAGGCTTCAGGTTCAGCACAGGTATGGGTCGAGAAACACATTTCCGCCACCTGTATCTACTTCTTCTTTTCCACTACAACGTAGTGTAAAATAAGAAATCGATACTGCATAACCATTATAATGAGGAACGCCTTTCTTGCCCTAAAACTGTGAGGCTTATTAGTACAAGTAAAAGTTTAACTCTTAAACTCCTTCCATTCTTTCAAACAGAAGTCATTTAGTTCTGTGAGTTTCAGAGTTAAACTTCTTGTTAGTTGGGATCGATGCTGTTCACCAAATTACTCCACAGTTGATTCACGATATTCGTTGTCCATACATACATACATATGTCTGCCCGACAGCGGCAGAAGCCAGCATGTCCATCTTAAACCATTCAGCTCTGACTTACTACAGCAGGACTGAGGCCCCAAGCTAGTCTGGCACTACCCTTGAATTATCATGGTCGATCCATCTCCTGTAACTGGTACATAGCCTACAAAATTTGGGAAATACGGCTTCGGGCTGAATGAGTTACAATTAATATTTTTAAAAAAAATTACAAAAAAAAATGCGATTTTCAAGGTACACATTGAAAATCTCGCTATTCACGACAGTTTTGCCATTGAAAGACAGATTTGCTTTCGTCTCAGTGCCGAGTGAAAAAAAGAACCCAAAACAAACCATAACGAAAGCGAAAGACGGGGAGTTTTGCCGCATAACACATGTTTCATTGGTCAATCTCTGCATGATTATCATAGACAGTTTACGCGCCAGAGCTCAGTCTGACATTGACGCGACGTAAAATTGTAATGGATTGTAATAGTGCGGACCTTCTGGATGATTTTCCAAGCACTGATAGCGGTTTTAGATAAGATGAGCTCACATCCACGTCGTAAATGGGGCTAATGGTTGAAAATAGGCCAGTTCACAGAAGCACGTGTAGTTAACCTCTTTAATGCCGGGAAATTGTGGACATCAGCCAACTGCAAGAGGTAAATAACATCATGAGCTCCCGCGGATGCGGGAGCGGCTCATGGTGAGTCTTCAGTGCGGGCGGCCAGAGTTATATTTGTGCTGTCTGGGTGGATGGGGCAATTTTGGTGTTACATTAGCCATGGTTTTAACCCATTCAGCGCTGACGCACTACAGCAGGAGATGGGTCGACCATGATAATTCAAGGGTAGTGCCAGATTAGCGTGGTGCCTGTCGGCGCCAAGCTAATCTGGCACTGCCCTTGAAGTATCATGGTCGATCCATCTCTTGCGGCAACTGGTGCATTGTCATTAGATGATACCGGCCAAAATCTGGGAATACGCCCGTCGGGCTGAATGACTTAAAGACATATTTTGTGTTGGCTGACAGTGAAGTGGTAGGCAATTGAATCTTTCGGTCTTGGCCTGCGCGTGCGAGAGAGCTTGTAATTTATTTTGTTAATTATGAAATCGTTGAAAGGTATTGAAACAGTGCATACAGCCTTTTTAACCCAATCACATCTATACTAGTAGGCCTAATGACTTTCGTAATCTTGATATTAACTCATTCGCGGCCAGCCGCATCCGGATGCGGCCGCTGTCCGCGAACGAGTTACGCTTCGTTGCAAATCAGCAGTGGCAGAAGGATCGGTCAAGATATATAGTTCAAGGGTAGTGCCTCGACAGTCATAAACGGGATTCGTCGTAGTTTTTCCAGCCTGGTACTCGCTGACAGAGTCATATCAGGCGGCACAAACCCCCCACTGAACTACATGGTATAAATAGATGATAACGATCAAAAGCTATTCCCGCCGAAAACTGAGACTGTAAAGAAATGACGGCAAGCGGATCAATTTCTGAAAAATCGGACAAACCCATGAAACTGACACCAGACAAGACACGGAAGCACGCCTTATTTTAGCACTGCCACTCCTACAGATGAGACATCCGTGCTAGAGATATGACAGTAGATGCGGTGGGAGCTAATTAGTTTAACCGCTCCACCCCCCCCCCCCCCCCCCAAAGAAAAAAAAAAAGAAAAAAAAAATAAACGAAAAGAAAAGAAAAGGAAATAAATAAATAATACACAAAATAGTACACTGAATTAAGTTTGGCCTACATGGACAAGGGATGATACAACCGCAGTGATTTAAACTATCGTTGTCTGCTATAGTGCTTCAGTTTTCGGTAGGACTCACCACGACAAAACATTTGACTTGTCGGTCAGTAAAGAGATTTCTGTTGAAGTGACCACTGCAAGAACCATTGAATTCGACAAAACGCGCTATCGACCTGACAGCCAACTGGTAACTCATTGGAGACGTGCCGTATACGGACACGCGGCGAATAGCCGCGTATCCGCCGTGTATGGCGCGTCTCCAATGTGTTTACCGCTTCACTGCCAACGCCGGACGTACAGATTTTGTTTCTGAAATGATTGGTGTTCACTGAACTACCAAAAGCTACCCGCAAAGACCATGGACACACAGAGTGCCGTCAGTCTCATCAAGAGGCATAGATCCACATGAGCCTCCGCAGTCGCGGGGGCTCATGAGGATCCATGCCTCTTGCAGTCAGATCCGCGCCGGCGTTCATCTGATAGTTACTATACCGCTGTACGACGAGCAAAACTTGAAAACTTATGCGATATTTTGGAAATAATCGGGAACACTGACTCCACCGAATTGTTTCGGTTGTTTTAGAGATCACTTGTACTTCTCTAGTACGTGTCAATGTCTGAGAGAGAGAGAGAGAGAGAGAGAGAGAGAGAGAGAGAGAGAGAGAGAGAGAGAGAGAGAGAGAGAGAGAGAGAGAGAGAGAGAGAGAGAGAGAGATGCAAGCTCTCGAGTGTGTCTGTTAGTATCCAGGGACTGCGTATCCCGATTAACCCATTTAGCTCCAGCGCCCTACAGCAGGAAATGGATTGACCATGACTGTCACCGCAGTAGTGCCAGGTGAGCTTGTAAAGGCGCCAAGCTTATGTCTGACACTACCCTTGAATTGTCATGGTTGATCCATCTCCTGTATCCAGTAAATAGTCTTTAGGTGACACCTGCACAAATTTGGAATTGCGGTTGTGGGGTTAAATGGATTAATTGCGAATCTCTTTAGTCCTGTCAAACAAGCCTGATCGGCCTAGCAAAGTTCACGAATTGGCACAACTGTGACTTCTTTCGGTCATTGTGTTGTAGCGCGGGCGGCAAACCCGGCTGTAGACTGTTCCCAATACGCAAAAGGGCATTGGGCGGCCGGTGTCGGCCCGAAGGCGGCCGCCTTTCAGTTAGTTGCGCATTGGGTTCCTGCAATGCGGCGGCCACACTCCTCAGTCCAACCGCAAGAGATACACATTTTCTAAGGATTTTCATAAGCCGCTTCTGCAGCCACAAGGGCCCGTGAGAATCTTTGCCTGGTGCCGTTCAGTCATTTACTCGGCCGACGGTCTCATAAAGCGGTTTACCGTGATGATTAAAACTGTAAACCAACACTCTACCACGTGTATCGTCGCCAGCTTATCTCAAAAACCACCTCCTCCTCTCTCCACCCTTCACCTCCCCCCTCTCAGTCCTTCTGTCACACGCACAATCAGCGCGTTTTCATTGGTCCAGATGGACTGAACCGACCTTTTGACCTGGTTGGTTTCATTCACGGGTTGTAGGGCGGAGTGTAGCCGCGCCAGTCTACTGTTAGTGTGGTTAGAGTTGTGGTGCGACTCAGGGCTTGAGTCTATTCATGACTGCGTGCGAGCAAAGGAAAGTTTGCAGTGCACAGAACTTGTGTTTTGACTGAGTGCATGCCCGGGCACGTCTTCTCTTCAAAAGTTCTTTCGTTCGTTCGCTCACAAGCCCGCGGCATAGAGCACCATTTCGCTGTCAACACGCAACGCAGAGGAAACGTAGCAGACGACAACCGAGACTTGGCGAGAGAGGGGTTGGGCCGCTTGGAATGTGCGGTGGCGTGGCGTTTAGTATGGGAGGCAGTCATGTGTGAATGAAGGAACACTTGTTTTACGCTACCAGCTTCACACTACGCCCGGCCACCACCAGAGAAGGACACGGCCTGTGATTTCGCACGGATTTAGCGGCAGGTGGGCTTGGCGGAGGAGGACACAGCTTGTCCGTACGTGGTGAATATACGACACACGGATTTCATCACCACTTTTTTTGGGAGGCAATGATCCGGGAGCGTTCTCTCGCGAGTTTCATTCAGAGGATTACATTTGTAGTGGTCTTGTGATCTTGATATAAAGACATACAACTTTGCATAGTTGGATTATTATATCCTTTTCGACGAAGGCCGCTTTGTGGATATACGTTTCTTTTCGGCCAGTAGAAACTGCTTGGTTTTAATCTGCATGTTAATCAGGATGAACTGACTAGGAAATCCCGGCAAGGTTTCTTTAGCCTTTTCACTGAGGTGTCAGTTGGGATAATTGTCTCCGTGTGATTTATCGTCTCTTCAACTTGTGAAACCAACTTTACCTAGTAGAGTCAATTCCTCGAGGAGTACACTTTGCAATAAAAAGGACTTTTCCGAACGCGCTCGACTGATCGAAAAAGTGTCAGATCCAATGAAGGATAAAGTCTGTTCCGATTTCGTCTTCATGCCTCTAAAAGGCGACCAGAGAGTGCCAGCCATGGCCGCTGGCGAAAAAGTGGCCCCAGCAGAGAGGTTGGCCGGCAGCCCGGCCGTTGTGGAGAGTGACAGTACAGAAGTCAAGTCCAAGATTGTGGTTGTTGGCGACTGTGAGTGCGGGAAAACCACGCTGATCCACAGATACGTACAGTCCAAATTTCAAGAGGTAAGTTGGTTTTTAAATAAAACCTCTTCAGTGCCGTAGCCAATTCCCCTCCCCCTCCCCTCCCCCACCCGCATTGTCTGTAAATGGCTACGCACAAGTCGCGTACAGTATTTCATGTCCTATTTTTTTTAAGCCGTGCGCAGACTTCAATCTGCATGGTTTAGTTAGCCCGTGGCGACTTTGAATCCCAGTTGTCTCGCACAAATAAGTTGCAATTAACACATTTTACCCCAGGACCAAAATACCCAAATTTTGAAGTTGCCCTCAGAAGGACTATTACAATTCTAGAGACAGATCGAGCATGATAGTTCAAGGGTAGTGCCAGAATAACGTGGCGCCTGTGGCACCACCCTTGAACTATCATGCTCAATCCATGTCTTGCTGTGGTGTGTCGGGGCTGAATGAGTTAATGAGCTTGGGTCGTGTTACAATAACTAACCAGGGTTCCAATCCGTCGATCATGACATGAATCTGCATGAGCCCCAGAGTAAATGCTTTTTGTTCATTTATGTCAGTTTTCGGTCTTATTGATTGTACATTGATTAACGTCCCGACAGCAACAAGGCTTTCTCAGGACGTGCCTGCACTGCTTGTGAAAAAAAAAAAACCAAAAAAAAAAACACAAAAAACAGAACATTGAATGTATGTCGCTAGCCGGTCAAATACGTTAAATAAACCTAACACATGGGGCCTAAATAAAGCTAAGACCATTTAGCAACACACATCCAATATCAAGAGCTACAGGCAGTGCAGACAGTAGGGAGTAGCCGATTCATCAGGTTGCATTACATACATGCAGTCACCTGGCATTTATATTTATTTTAATTCTCGAATGAATGTCAGTCATGGACGACTGCCCGAGATTTTAATTTTCTTTGCGTAACAATGATTATTTCATCATAACCTCTCTGACATGCACTGGTCAAGATTCCATTCGTCTATTAACGCCTTCGTAATCGGTTTCGTAGTCAGTTTATCGATTGATAACACTGCTGTAACGAACGGTCCCCTTTCTGCAAGAGGCATAGATCCTCATGAGCCCCCGCAGTCTGCGGGAGGGTCTGAGGATCTATACTTCTTGCAGACGGACCACACTTTCACATAATGGTTTCCTAGAGTCGTGTGGACATACGCCACGGCCCAGGCATGTTATTTCCACCTCCGCCGCATCAGTCAGATCAGAAAATACCTCACTACCGAAGCTGCCACCAAACTTGCTGTCTCTCTCATCTTATCTCGCATCGACTACTGCAACTCTCTCCTTTCCGGCCTCCCTCACTCCACCATTTTTACTCTCCAACGCGTTCAGAACAATGCTGCCCGCCTCGTCCTCAGAAAGAAAAAATCCGACCACGTTACACCCCTGCTCAAACTCCTTCACTGGCTCCCCATCCCCCAACGCATCCAATACAAAATTCTGTCTCTCTGCTACAAATCCCTGAACAACTGCGCTCCTGCCTATCTCTCCAACTTACTTCACCCCTACACACCTTCCCGCTCCCTCCGCTCTGCCTCTGACCCTCTCTGCCTTCACATCCCTCGCACCAAACTTAACACTTTCGGCCCCCGCTCCTTCTCCGTCTACGGTCCATCCACCTGGAACACTCTCCCACTCTCTCTCCGTCAGAAACACTCTCTCTCCTCCTTCCAGTCCGCCCTCAAAACTCACCTCTTTCAACAGTTTTAGCACTATATCACCACACTCCCCACCCCAAGCTGACCGTCGTAATGTATTCCACTGTTTGTGGTACGCAAGTCATTGTCTAAAGCGTGCGCATGCGTGCGCGAGTTGTGAGTGCGCGCTTAAGAGTTATAATTATTATAAGATAAGCGCATTATAAATACCGTAATTATTATTTATTATTTATAACTATCTAGTGGTGCTGATAGGCAAGGGTACAAACTATGATAATAGTCAAACCAGTCGACGTACTACAACTGAAAGGCGTTAGTGGGCGATAAGTGGACACTGCAGACCATAGTCCCCTGTTGGCGAGATTAGCCAGATTAGATTAGCGCCTGAATTTATCCTTCACAGGTGTGGAGGATGCGTGTCTGTTGTCTGGCGGGTCAGACGTAAACTCGGGCAGTTACTGTCTATCGTTTTCTACGCGACGCCACGTTAGTATATTCTGCCCTATTAACTCATTCAGCCCGACGCACGTATTTCCCAAATTTTGGAGGCGTCATTTAACGACTATGCACATGTTGAATGGAAATGGATCGACCATAATAATTCAAGGGTAGTGCCAACTGCCAGATCTGGCACTACCCTTGAATTATCATGGTCGACCCATCTCCTGCTTTAGTGCGTCAGGGCTGAATGGGTTAAGGAAAAAGACAGTAAATTCCATTTGTTAAAAAAACACATTTTCATTGTATTACAATGGAAACTCGATCTTCGTCTAAAATGAACGATGTCTTTTGGCATCAAATCATGTTGCTTCAGTGGTAACAGTGAATGAAAGCCATTTGCCACATGTCTCATGACTGAGATTCATATGCAGCACTAAGGGGGTCGATATTTCAGTAGCTAATGTGTTCGTCACCACCCAGAGATCGTACACAGTATTTTCGCATGAACCTTTGCAGTAGGTTGGAATCCAGTGTCAAAACTAGTTATTAGGACAAATCATTTTTCAGAAACCTAATTGAGAATTAATTAACAGAACAATAGGCAATGCAAGAAGTATTTCGTGCCCTCTGCCTTTATAGCGATGACAACCAACAACAGAAGAAACACAACCCCCTTAAAACACCCCCACACAAAAACAAACAACAAACAAACCAAACAACAACAAACAAACAACAACAACAAACAAACAACAACAACAAACAAAAACAAACAATAAAAAACCAACAACAACAAACAAAACAAACCCTAACAAAAAATGTACTGACAAATCAGTAGCTGATGCGGCGAACGTAGACTTGGCACGTTTGGCCGAAACTGGTCTGTTTGAAGGATGCGTTTGAACTGCCCGTCTAATCATGAAGACGTTCGCGCTCCGTCCGTCATCAAATGTCGGCAAGACATGGACGTCGATCTCGGTCAGCGCTGGTTATCGTCGTAATTGGTTTTATAACCGGTCACGCCGTCGGTGGGGAGAGCCATAGACGATTAGACCTGTTTATAATTATGTGCTGAACAATGATTTGTGATCTTACCGCCCAAGGCCAAACCTATTTAAAGGTGTGCAGGTCTGTGATTGTTGACCTTACGGCTTGCAGCCGTAATCCAGACTAAAAAGGTGACTGCCAAGCGTGTAAAATGCAAAGAAGTACCCAACTGAGAAAGAAACATGCTTAGAAAAGACAAATTATTAATATTTCGGGTAAATACCCATTTTCAAAATAGACAAACAAACAAACAAATAGAGAGATCAATCGCTACTTTTCTTCATTTATCGCAGAAGGAATGTGGCAAAGCGTTTAAATGCGATAAATGAAGATAATCACCGACTGATCTCTCGATTTGTTTGTTTGTATATTTTGTAAAAGGGTATTTACCCGAAATATTAATAAATTGTGTTGCAACTGTCTTTTCTAAGCGGGTTTCTTGCAGCGTAAGGTCCACAGTCACAAACCAGCACATAATATTGTGTGAAAGTCTTATCAAAGTATCCAGAGGGATAGGATTTTGACGATTGCAAAGCTCGTTTGGTTTTCTCTCCTATAATTTTTTTTATGCGTCTTCGTCTGAAAAAATAGGAAAAATATAGCTTGGTGGTCTGGTCTGAAGTACTTTAATGCTGCGATTCATACACCCTCGATACAGGCGATTTCGTGCACTGAGTGGAACAGACTTCTTTCTGTTGTCTTTGACACAACCATACATGCACGCATGGTATGTTTCACCTCTGCCAGTACTATCATGGTCGAATGTGCCAAGCTAGTCATTCGTTACATCCGCTCTATATTTCACATGGTCAAAGGCTCCAAACAAAGTATGCACTACATAGTTATCATGGTCGATCTCTCATGACTGCTCGTTTGTGTTTTATTTAGGGCGTTACTGATACTCAAGGTATCAGGGCAACAAGCTTCACGGATCACAAGTCATAAGCGCTACGGTGGTCAAGTGGCCTTTTTAACCTAACTGCCTTATTGCTATGAGCACGAGTGTGTGTATGCATAAACTCATAGTCATAAGCACAATGTGTAGCCCATCCTAGATTACAGTTGGGAAGAAAACTTGAGTAGTCCCGCCAACAGTATCATGAGTATGCTCTATGCAGATATTTTAACCCTTTATCCTACAGGAATCATCATGTCAAAAAACCGCTACCGACAGCCAAAGGGTTAGAGTATTTGTTGTTGTTGCAATAACTGAATATAGTGATGCAGAATTTGTTAGTGATTGTAATAATCTGCACATGTTTGAGCCTTTAGTACAGTTTTGTTTACGTACTTCTATTTAATGGGGAACGAGACAAACTGTACAAAAAGAAAGACAGTAACATCAGTAAAAAGCTTTCTAATAATATCTTGTTGTGAGTTGCTAAGAATTAGGCGTAAAAATCCTACAAGCATTTCTTATCCTTTTTAACACAACATAATATAATTCCATCAATTTTAGAAAGAAGTGGAACCGGTCTCGCATTACACGTACAAGAGGCATGGATTCTCATGAGCCCCTGCGACAGCAGGGGCTCATGTGAATGTATGTTTCTTGCATATTGAGGGGGATGTAGGATAGGCCTGGTACATGTACGTACAATAAAACATTCTCTCGCCATAAATGATTGCATAAAGACTAATTTGAGAGCTTGTACTTGCCTAGCCGGTTCGCGACCTCTCTAGCATACGACACGCCCTGCGGACCCTCGTAGCGAAGAGCTTACTGTGAGGCGACTGGGCGACGCCCGTCTGCTAGCGCTGGACATTGCCGCAGCAAGCTGATAACGATCTTCCATATAAAATGTGTACTTTCAAAGTTTTTTTTCTTTAATAACTATTCGTAATTATTTACCACTGTTGTAGGTTGTTATTTGCCGGCCAGGAAACGGCCCGGTGGTAATAAGTTTGCCAGAAAATGTGCTGATAACTCCCTTTTCGAACACAACTCAAAGACAACAGCGACAAAAATAGCAGCAACAACAATCGCTCTGTTTCACTAGAGGCTTGGTTTTTCTTTTGCACTAATTTTCACGGCCATTGACATGTCACTTATATGATTGAGATGTTCACCTGTACCGAATAAGTCATGTTGTTTTCAACCTTACTGGACAGGAGTATATGCCGAGCCCTGACTTGCAGTAAACCTATCACGGGCTGTAAACGACCACGATAGTTCAAGGATGGTGGGGAGTCCGCATATGATGGGTTACTGTGACCGCAGGTTGCATCCTTCCTTGTTCGCATTACGTTTGCAATATTTTAGACACTCCTGGAATTCTTTTGACTCCACATCCAACATACATGCCTGTCCACGACGTCTTGACACAACATAACATCCTTGTAGAGGCGTTAGCGGTAAAAGCCGTTCACTTTCCACCGCATGGGACGGGTAGATGGGTTGACCGTGACAAGTAAGTGGTAGATTAGCTTAGCGTTTTGCGCAAAGTCGACACATATACCCGTCACGTACATGACACCATTGTACGGTTGTTAGCTCAGTTGTTTTTTTTTGGTTCAGCATAAAAAAATGACTAAACCGTCACAGCCCAAGGGTAGTGCCTGATAACCTTGGCGCCTGTAGAGGCGCCAAGCTAATTAGGCACTAATCTGATCTGTTATGTAGTCGATCCATCTTCGTCAAGGTACGCAGTGCTGAGATGATGATTACGAAAAGTGAAAGCATTTGGTGGTGGAAGTGAACGGGCAAAGTGCAGGAAAAGGAAAGGTATTTTCGCAACTTGGGGATTTTATTGAGTGCGTGTTCTAGGTAAGTTGTTTTTTTTTGGTGTGTGTGTGTGGGGGGGAGGGGGGATTGTGGAAATGTGTGGGGTGTAGAGAGAGAGATATGGCCGAGAGAGAGAGAGAGAGAGGAGAGAGAGAGAGAGAGAGAGAGAGAGAGAGAGAGAGAGAGAGAGAGAGAGATGATAATGAAACGTTTATAAATATTCACAGACAGAGAGAGAGAGAGAGAGAGAGAGAGAGAGAGAGAGAGAGAGAGAGAGAGAGAGAGAGAGAGAGATGATGTAATTTTGTGCCGACTCCGCAAGTGAGATTAGATTGACTCTCTTGTGCATACAGCCACCGGCACTTTACACCAACGTGTGGCAGCATGCATAAGAGGGTTAACAGGTTAACTAATACACACAGGTGCAACATTACTGTAGCTTGCATTTCGACATTCCAGTGTGCATTCTTCTGTTAATCCAAGGGGGATTAATCTCTCGGATTATTTATTGAATTACATTCACACTGACGGCACTTAGACCTAGCAAACACTTTCCAGCATACGAAGAGAAATAAGTAATACTTGTTCTTGTCCCTTGCCATAGCCAGACGGTTAATAAGTTACTGAAACTGACACTGACAGAGAGACAAACAGAAAAGTGAGCTCTGTTAGAACTATAAACTCTTAACCCATATCATACTGAGGCTGAAAGCTTCAAATTTGTACACTGCCATATGCACGCTACATTAAGTACTTACAGATAAGGATATAGACCAATGACTTTAGTTCAAGGGTGGTGCCAGAATAGCTTGGCGCCTAGAGGCGCCAAGCTATTCTGACACCACCCTTGAACTATTTTAGTCAAACTTATTTCACACACTGGTGTATTCCGAATGATAAGGGTGAAACTCCCAGAAATGAATGACTTCCATTCTAAAGAATGGGAGTCATTTAGTTCTGGGATTTAAGAGTTAATGACTTTCTCAAACTTGAGTTGTGTGTATTAAAGTTGTAAAGAAATTGCCAACGAAATATTAATAAGGAAACTTGCTTAGTAAAGACTAATAAAATATTAAGCTGTGTACCAGCTGTGGGAGATGGAACGGCCGTACTAGTTCAATAGTAGTGCTTGATTAGCTTGATACTTTTTCAGGTGACAAGCTAAACTTGCAAACAATCATGGTCAATTCGTCACCGTTGTGAGGAAGATAATTTGCTGAAACAGTTTGTGCTTCACACTCAGATACGGACATGGTTACTAGAGTGTATGTCAACTGACCGATTGACGAACAAGACGGACAGACATGTATGCAGACAGACGGACAGACAGACAGAACGCAAACAGACAGATGCTGGTTCATTCAGACGGGTGCGTGAAATCTCTCCGCCTTTCACTGCTTCTGCAAACGACACCCGGCTGCAAGAGGCATAGATTTTCATAAGCCCCCTTCATCTGTGCCTCTCTTGCTGGCCATATCGGCTCATTCGTTTCCAGGTGGGAAGGATCATCCTGCATTAATATATATATATATATATCATATATATATACTATATATATATATACTATATATATATATATATCTATATATATATAGATATATATATATTAATGCAGGATGATATATATAGATATATATATATCTATATATATATATATATATATATATATATATATATATATATATATATTATGCCTTGTTCCGACACGCAAACTTACAACCACCATAAAACCAGTTTTCTTTCGACCTCCAGTTTCATGGCTGTAACCTAAACATTCCGTGCATGCAGCGTACATTTCTAGCATTTCGCAAACAGTATTACAGGCAATTGAAATAGAATAACGAAAGGTTTCCCGCCTCAGTAGAAATACTTCATCATTGAGTACAATTGTTGTATACAGCCGTTAAGGTACAAGACTACGTGATAAGCCAACCTTTGTGTTTCAGATATAAAGGACTGCTCGGGGTGTCCACAACTTTCAGATCCAGATCCTCAACCCACCCCTCTTTTTCTCTCTCTGACACCTCCCACCCTCTTAAAAATAAACCCCCAAAACCCAAGCAAACTACAACAGAAACAAGAACAAATCTTTGCCGCTACATCACAAAAACGATCGAACAAACACACAAACAAACAATCAAACAAACGAAACGCTGTGGGCGGATTCTAACAATTCTGTACTTTCGCATGCTTCAACCTTTCTCCCTGCCTCCAGTGTTGTACTTTCAGAACTGAGTTTGGAGTGCGGTCCTTTTATCGCTGACTTTCCAGATACTTGAGAATCCACATGTTAGTTCCCTACTCCGTGACTTTCAGATGCTAGGTGTGGGGTCTTCTTATTAGCCTCCTTGATCAGATACATGAAAACCCACCTAGTACTCCACTCTCAGATGCTTGTGAATTGAGACATTTAGATGGTATCAACTATCATTCACAGCAGGACGCCCGCAGTGACGGGACCACCATGTAAAGGACGTCCCTACCTGTACTTTGTCCGCTTCTCTCAACACCTGACAGGCAAAACCGCGGATGCGTGTGCTGGTCTGTGATTTTAGACCTTTCGACCGGTAGGCCGTAAGGTAAAAAATCACAGACCAGCACATTTTAAAAAAAAGACCTGCACGGTGTGTATTGACGCGGCCACCATTGTATATTTTAAGAGATGAAGGATTCCCTGCTTGCCGCGTTACGTGGCCGGTCTGCTCTGTTAGACAAACCGCATACGCTCACTTGTGTGCTGGTCTGTGTTTTTGGACCATACGGCTTTAGGCCGCAAGGTCCAAAAACACAGATCAGCACATAGTAGTGTTGGTTGATTGGGTCGTATTTTATACGCGTTGTTCGCTTCATTTTAACACCTGATAAGGGAAAGCTAACAGATGTTAACCGGTGCGAACACAGTGATATGTGTGTTGGTGTTGCTGCAGAGGCAATATTTTTGTAATCGAAAGTATCATTTGAGGAATATAGATCGGATAGGACGGCTCAGATGTAGTACCGGAATGGCCTGGTGCTTGATGAGCGCAGATAATCATTAGGTAATACGCCTGCCATTAAAAAGGACGAGGCATCCCAAAGTTGTTTTATTTAATGGTGCTTCTGCCATTTCTATGAACGAAAAACGGGTCTTTTAAAAATCTGTCTTTACGAAATTACTATTAAGGAGGAGCCCCCCCGCCCCTGCCCCCCCCCCCCCCCCATCCTCTCCCCCCCCCCGACATTGACCCCCAAAAGGATCAAGATCAGTAAACTCCAATTAGTACACAGACGGCCGGACACAAATGCCGAAGTTCTATTCAGTGCTTTTAAATAATTGTGGTTAGAGCGGAGGCATCGTTAGCAGAAACACCCTGTATACAACCAACGCAAAGTTGCAAGCCAACATCAGGGTCCCCAGAGTGTAAAGAGATACACACAGTACTCGTGTTGGATGTACTATTTTCGTCCACAAGCGGGTAACTTACGAAGTTATGTGTGCCATACATCACTACAGGAGCAACGTGCATTCGCTCAGGTAGTTAGGGTCTGGAAAAACACTTGCTGACAAGTTCGCATTCATTTCTCTTTTCTTTTTCTTTTTGATTTGGCAGTAGAAACTATACTATTGTTTATGCACTTTCGTTGATAGGCATGAACACGCAGACTCTTTCTTTTCTATGTGCGCTGGTCTGTGATTTTGGACCTTACGGCTGGAAGCCGTAAGGTCCAAAATCACTGACCAGCACACATATTACCAACTTATTGCGACGCTGGTTGCTGTCTGAAAATGCATCAACAAGAAAGAAGACTACAAGAGACACAGATCCTCATGAGCCCTCGCAGTTGCGGGGGTTCATGATAATCTATGTCTCTTGCTGACACCAGTTTGAATCCATGTTCCCGAGACGGTTGGAACTCTTTGGTTTTGAATTAACAGAGATTTCAGAAACACAGTCTGTTCACAGGCGATCTCAGCACTCTCATACTATTGGTCTTCACTCCCATACTATTTTATCGGTACTCTCATACTATTGGTCTTCACTCCCATACTATTTTATCGGTACTCTCATACTATTGGTCTTCACTCCCATACTATTTTATCGGTACTCTCATACTATTGGTCTTCACTCCCATACTATTTTATCGGTACTCCCATATTATAGTATGAAAATGCAGAGGTCGTCGATCTATCGGCCTGTGGTCTGCTTCAAGAAAACGCCGATTCGATTTAAAGACGGCTGAGAACGGCTTGGCGTTCGTTCGTTTTAAACGCGTTTAACCGTGCGTTTGGCAAAGGTCCAGGTAGAAAATGTAATATCCAGGAAACGAGATTAGCAACACGCGGCCACTTGCAGACGCACACACAAGTCGGTCGAAATAAGTTAATTACCAAAATAATGTTTAACGTTTTCCCTCGACATTCTAATACGCGGACCCCATCCCTCAGTAAGCTCAGGCTGCAAGAGAAAGAGACGCCCACACGTGCGCATTTCGTTGAGCCCATGTATTTGCGTGGGTTCATGAGATTCTGTTCTTCTCGCCTGTCGAGATCGGCTCTTGCTATTCTTGGAGTCGAGAGTGTTTTTCATGTTATGCATGCGAGTGTTGAGCATCCTTCGCTTTGTATCCGTTGTACTCAGAAAATAACAGTCCCACTCCTCAGTCACCATAAATTAACCCTGCTGCAGTTTGTACCCTTTTACTGCTAGTCGACGCAGACTGTATTTTGAAATCATTGTAATTCTACTTCAAAGTCCCCCAGTCGTCTAAGGAACCTAGATGCAAAGCGGTTTCAGCAACAGGCATAGATCCTCATGAGCCCCCGCAATTGCTGGGGCGCGTGAGGATCTATGCCTCTTGCAGTAGTGTGGCGTTCACTTTTTTCCTCAGCAGTGAAGGGGGTTAATAACTCGTTGCAGTTTTTTTTTCTTCAATTTTCTCTCCAGAGAAAGGGTTCACTGTTTACTTCACCGATGGCTACATGCACAAGGGGTTTATATCGTATACATAATAGGAGAAAAGAAAGAAAGAAAGAAAGAAAGAAAAAAAGGATTAGCGGCGGGTGCTTATTCCATCTTGAAGTTATTCTGAGCGGCATGTTGCCCAAAACAGAAATGAAGGCACTTACGTCGAGGGAACAGTGAAGCCGTTGGCAAAAAGATAACGTCTAAATTTTTAACCTGCGCATCACTGAGTCAGTCGTGCTCAGTTGGAGAACGTTTTACGAGTGGTATCTCACCACACAGGAGCCCGGGTAGAACCGTAAAGACAGAAGGAACTGAGTGAACAGTTCAACGAACAAACAAACGCATAGATGTTTGTAAAGGGTACATTTGATACCGTTGATTAAGTTTAGACCCCCCACCCCACCCCAGTTTGTTTCCCTTTACACCCAGTCTGTCTGTGTGTGTGTGTGTGTGTGTGTGTGTGTGTGTGTGTGTGTGTGTGTGTGTGTGTGTGTGTGTGTGTCGTGTGTTCGTGTGCTCGTACGCGTATGAATGTATATGAGTGTAATGCATGTTTGTGCTTGCTGAGTCAGTGTGTTCGTGTGCGTACCTGTGGGAATGAACTTTCTCAAAATTACGAACCTCTTGCGCTTATTGTTATAGTTCAATATGTGGGACTCGAGGACAATGTAGTAGTTCAGTATACGGACCCCCCCCCCCCCCCCCCAAGACGATACCATTGCCAAAAACTACGGACAATAAATTTATCTTATCTTGTCCCTTTAGGGCACCAGGCCTATTGCCAACTACGTTTTTCCTTTTCGACTGGTGCTGAGCGTCATCTCAACAGCTGTTCGTCTACAGGCTGTAGAGGAGAAATGCGTTTTTGCATTGTATTAATGCACATCATTTATTTCTAACTTATAGCCACGGTGTTTTACAGTGACTAGAAGAAATAAATACTGTACGTTGATACACATCGTGGAAACGCTAGCCAGTGGTCTTGCCAGTAAGCAAAGTGGCCTCATCATCATTCATTTGAGTTTTTGTGTAGATTAGTTATGCATGCAGTTAATGAGTCATATTTTCCTGTTACTCTACCAGGCCCCTCAGCCAGACCATTCCATTTGCAAGTGGTACAGATTCTCATGAGCCCCGCGGCCATCTGCAAGAGGTATATATTCTCATGAGTGCCTGTCACCGCAGGGGCTGACAAGAATCTGTGCCTCTTGTGCACAGAGATGAAAAGTATTCAACCTCATTTAGACGGGGATGTGATCAGAGTGCGCCATCCATTTCACAAACCATTGTGAATGATGTGCCCATCCTAAAATAATTGTAACCCCTTCACTGCTGAGAAAAAGTGGAAATGACTCAACAGCAAGAGACATTGATCCCCATGAGCCCCTGCGACAGTGAGGTCTCACGAGGATCTATGTCTCTTGCTGAGACCAATTTGTATCCATGCTCTTTGGAAAGCTGTGCCTTTTGGTCGTTGAGTGATCGAAGATTTCAGAAACAAAATGCGCGTCCAGTGGCAGGGAAGTGGTTAAAGTAGTACATCAGCACCTGCATGATTTGAGACATGTAGATCTTCTGGCTTTATGGCACATCATGATTACACACCACGCACCATTCTTTTGGCCCTACTGAAACCCTGTTTTGCTTTAACTCATTCAGCCCGACGCACGTATTTCCCAAACTTTGGAGACGTCATCTAACGACTATGCACCTGTTGCAGGAGATGGGTCGACCATGATAATTCAAAGGTAGTGCCAGAATAGCTTGGCGCCGACAGGCGCCAAGCTATTCTGGCACTATCTTTGAATTATCATGGTCGACCCATCTCCTGCTGTAGTGCGTCAGGGCTGAATGGGTTAAACAAAATCTGTTTTGATGAATGGTTAACACATTTCTGTAGAGAACGACCCTGCGAGAGCCAACGATTCCCAAGTGCCCCTACAGCATGTAGATGTTGATGAATAACGTATTTATGGCTTTACCATTTACATCTTCATTCGTGATGCGGAGTAGATCGTCGGGTATTCAGGCTAAGAATGTTATCTGTGAAGCATCGATGCTGATGACAAAAAAGCGTGCTTACGCATCTTTTGCGTCATTTATTTTCTTATACATGTGTTTGTAAGTAGTATTATCCCCGCCAGCGTATCTGCTACATCTTGATGTCAGTCCCTCGGCCAGCCTATTTTCCCCAGCAAGAGACATAGATTCTCACGAGCCCCAGTAGCCGCAGGGGTTCGTAAGTATCCACGTCTCTTGAAAGCAAAATCATCCCTCTGTAGTTCCGTTGACTAAGTTTGTGTCGCCTAAGTCGTCTAAGCCTTACAAGTCTTTTCAGGAGAAGTGATTGGGAGATGGGGCTGCACGTACCTTTCTTATGCTCTCGCCCCACAGGTCCCGGGAGCCTACACCAGTTGTCCCATGGCCATGACAGCGGCCCTTCTAGAGTCACTGACAAGGGACTTTACTGGTATAGGCTCCCTAGGCATGTTTTCGCTCTCCCTAGGTTTGCATTTATGCATCTCGGTCACACAGTTGCGTATTCGCAAGCAAAATTTAAACACAGAAGATAAAGGTTGCGTAATACAAGAGCCCGCTGCCCCCTTTTCCATTTCGTCCTGCCCAGCCCCATCCTAGGGAATATGAACACAAAAAATAGAACAATGAATAATTAGCCTACGACAGTGAAACACATGTGTGCACTTGTAATGTAAAGTAAGGCATAAATCATACTGGTGAGTCATATCGATATTTTACATTCACAGTGTGTGACGTTTATCGGTTAGCATCCATACAAATTCGCACCAGTAACTTGGGGTCACTAGTAAGCAATTATATTACCGCAATTAATCATTTAGAGGAGTAAACTGCAGCTTGAGGCCAATCAGCATTCAACTTGGAGGCCCCCCCCCCCCCACCAAAAAAAAAAAAAAAAAAAAAAAAACCAACAAAAAAACAAAAAAAAAAACTCACAAAAAACCCAAAAAACAAACACGAAAAACAACAACAAAAACCGCCTAAGGTGTCTCGGTTTTATAGTTTTCGATTAAAATTCATGAGCAGAATTATATTGTAACACTGTGTGCGCCTCTCGTCAGTAGCTGCGCAAGTGTCGTATAGCGTTGCCAAAGGCAACTCTGTACAACGCTTCCGCAACTGTTGATGCGGGTGCCATGAATGAGGTTTAACACAGCCATATTCACACAGCCACCAGCATTTTACAGTACTGGTGGCAGCATGCTCAAGGGACTACACATTTTGTCTTTTGTCATTTACACGTACAGTTGCTTGTTGGTATGCCCCACAGCATGACTGTTGACGGCTGTGCACCCGCCCCCCCCCCCTCCCCCCCCCCCCCCCACCCCCCAAGCCACTCGCCGCTGTGAAATCATAGAGCGTATAACTCCATGTGTCTATGTGTGAAATACATGCTGTGCTCTTTGTCCGTACTCTTTCGTATTGGCTGAGTAGAGTGGCTTGAGTGGGTTTTCCCTGGTTATTTAATGCTCAGAACTGACTTGACTGCAGCGTTTCGCATATAACATCAAAATGCAAGCAAAGTGTTTCTTCGTTTCTGTTTTCAATGAGTTTAAAAGTGTGGCATATAGACATGACCACTTCTCCCCTCAGGTCTGGCTGCCATACGGTACTTTAATATCTGTCAGAGTGTCCACTTTCTCTCTTTGTTTAATTTATTCCTTTTTGTAGTATTATTGCAATATTGCACTTAACAGACAGTCTCATCAACCTTTTAAGGACATGATTGAAAAAAGGTCATTGAAGAATCATTTATCCTTGAAAAATAAAGTTTCGTTTCATTTCATTTCATTTCTCTCTCTCTCTCTCTCTCTGTGTGTGTGTGTGTGTGTGTGTGTGTGTGTGTGTGTGTGTGTGTGTGTATGTGTGTTTTGTGCTTGTGCTTGTGTTTATGAATGTATGTATGAAGATTTATACCTTTATAATTGTGTGTATGTGTGAGATTTGTTATGTTTATTTCCACTTTTCAATGTTCTTTTTTAAACTTTATTTCTTTTATTAGTTATATTAGTTTTCCCTATTAATGATATTTTTGTGATTGTGCTTATGTAAAGTAGATAGCACGGCAGTTCGAAAATGGTTCACCAAAACTTCACCGTGTAAATAAGAATCATGTCATTGCCATGTCATGTCTCTCTCTCTCTCTCTCTCTCTCTCTCTCTCTCTCTCTCTCTCTCTCTCTCTCCCCCCACCCCAAGTCTCTCTCCCCCCCTCCCACCCCAAGTCTCTCTCTTATATTACGGAACACTTCCTTCTCCTCCTCCCCCCCCCCTCACCCCCCCCCCCCCCCGAAGCACCCCTTCCCCTCCCCCCCCCCCCCCAAACACAACCACACACTCACTCATTCGCACATCCTTGACACTGTGTGTGACGATGCACATTAGACCCATTTTTAGGGGCCATGCCAATTAAAGTTTTGCTTTATGTCACATGTATACTGACCGCGGATGTCGACATGTAGACATTCCTTTCATCCTGTAGAACTTTGGCCTCTGGCCAGGAAAGACATACTTTTCCCTGATGCAACCACGACGATTTTTCTCCTTACATATATATGGGCCCCATCGCAGTGGCCGCAGGGCTCATGAAAATCGATGCCTCGTGCAAATGTGTTGTTGAGGCTCATGAGACTCTATGCCGCTTGAGTATTAAAGCGGCTGGCTGAAAGACTGCTTATTGTGGCTAGACTGCTCACCACCAGTGTAGGCAAACAGCATAGATCTATTCTCGTGGCTCCCAGCTGCATGATGAGAGTTTATGCCTCTGGCGGGGGGAAATCGTTGGCTGAAGGACTGCGGAGTCTGGCGAGGCCGCGTGACCACGGCTGCCGGTTGCGAAGGATGTCCTGTCAATTTGTGTGTGGCATGTTATGTCGATCAAACCGCAGGAGGAGAAAAGCGAAGTTATGACAAGAGACGTGCCCCTGACTCGGAGCGTCAGGACTACACATTGACGCTCCCAGTCAGGGGAACAACTATTGCCATAACCCCGGTTTTCTCCCCATGTGATCAAACGACATACATAGACATAGAGCACAGCAACCCAGCATTTCTCTGCACCGCAAAAGGAAAAGACAGCGAGTCACATTTTGTGAAAAGCGAGAATGGTTGTCTTTTTGCTTTCACTGGTCATTTCTGCTGTGCATGTCGCCCGGAGGGTAAAACCGATATTAGGCTATTGATAGTTGCATTCAGGTTGATGAATGCATATTTTTGTAACGCGGTTAGCGGGTTGGGAAGGACAGATATACCAGTTCAGTTTGATGAGCGTATGCATAAATTGTATTCCGTCGTTACGCGGTTAGAAGAGGTCTACACGCCTATTAGTATTTCGTTCATCCTTGAAAAATAAATAAAGCTGCATTTCAGTTTAGTTCAGTTTAGATTTCTCGCCTTGTGCACTTGGGGTTTAAACTCATTCAAAGCGCCCCGCATCAATAACAGGCAAAAGTGTCGTATAGTGTTGCCGGCGGCAACGAGGCTATATTATTACACTTTCGCAGCTTTTGATGTGGAGACCATTAAATGAGTGAACACATTCTAGATGTGCTTCAGTCATTTTGCCGCGTGTCCAGATGCGGTACGTCTCGAATGAATACATTTCTAGTGTGATCGCACATAGAATGCAGCAGGAAGATACTGGTGTCGGGAGCGGTTTTAGTCGCGATGATTCCTGCTGGAATCATCGCGACTAAAACCGCTACTGACACCCAAAGGATTAAAAATTATTTCCTGTGTTCGATATTTAGGTTGAGCATTATGGATCATGACAGGCAGAACTGGCCAGACACGTTCAAAGTCTCGGAGGTTTCTCTCCATGGTATTTGAGTTGGACTGTTCCACAAGTTTCGACGAAGGAGGACTCGCCCGCAATACTGGTCGCCAAGTGGGCCATTAGAACGTCGCGCCAACTTTCTTTTTGTCCACATCTCTGCATCTCATTGCCGGAGTTGGTCTGCAGAGAGCGAGGATGGGGGGTGGGGGTGGGGGGGGGGGACGGGGTTGAGGGGGAGGGAGGGGGTCGAGGGGTGGGGGGGGGGGGGGGCAGTGCGGTCCGCACACACGAAGTAACAAGAGTTTATAATTTATTTTGTGCTGTTCAGTGATTTGGGACTGTACACCTCGACTGCTCGCGCAAAAGGTCCAAAATCACAGAACAGCACTGAAATGTATGTCTTTAGTCTACCATTTCTTGTTTAATTTTTACTGGACATTATTTTGTTTGTGAGTTTCGGATTCGCCTTCATTTGTTTTCTTGCGCTAGAAGCTACTGTAGGCGTATTTCCACAGTTTGGCTCAAACTGGAGAGATATAATTTTATCAATGCATTTGGCAAATCTCCCATAATGCAAATTGAATTCTATCCACTCGCTGCAAGAAGACAGTTAATCATGGCATGGTTATGCGTGTGCGCTAGGCCGACCCAAACTGTTATGAGCGCCCTGTGTGGCGTGAAAGTCAATTAAATACATCCGTATTCATTCCTCCATTCGTCTTGTGCCGACGATCTGGAAGCGTAATACACGGTGCTATGCAATACATTCCTCAATGAATTCCCTTACCAGTTCTGTGTTTGTGGAACACTGATTCAGCCCTGACATCCAACACCAGTACGTGGATCGACCATGCTAGTCTGTTTAAGGGTGGTGCAGGAATGGCTTGGCGCCTAGAGGCGCCAAGCTATTCCTGCACCACCCTTAAACTATCATGGTCGATCTGTCTGATAAATCATAATATAAACGTAGTCTGCAGTGGCTGTTGAAGATCTGCACCCGTGCTGACAATTTGTTGTAACGATGCGTAGAGGCAATGCTTGACGCTATAGTATAAGCATTCGTAGAAGTTTCTCTACGCAGCTCCCCTTTTTTTAGGAACATTGACCTACAATCTGCTACTTGTAAGAGGCATAGATTTACATGGTCCCATGCAGAATACAAGGGCTGTTTCGAGCCCTTGTATTCTGCGAGAGGGGAGGGGGGGTATGAGGATCTGTGCCTCTTGAAGATGATGTTGTTTTTTTTCTTTTACGACGAGCTATCATCTGTGCTTTTTGCAGGTTGTTACTTTCATCAACCCTCAGTCAAATGAACGTGAGCGAGAATGACCATTGCCACCAAGAGGCTTACATTACACATAAGCCCCATGTAGGCTGCAGAGGCAAATGAGGATCTGTGCCTCCTGCAGACTGAATGTGTTTCATGTCAGAATGTCTGTAGGGGTCATTCCGGGCCTTCTTCATTCCCTGGATAGTTTCACACGACACAACGTATTTGCATTTTGATGGATAAAAGCCGATTAGGTAGACCATTGTAGTATATTACAGCTAGAATTTGCGTCTGGTTTTCACCCCAGTCTTGTAGAAATCCTTTTTTTAGGTGGGGGTGGGGGGGTGGGGGTGGGGGTGGGGTAGGATGGGGAGGGCATGTCGGTTCGTTTGTTGCAACAGTTTTTTTTTTAAAAAAAACTTTTTTAATTGTACGTTGCAAAGTGCGGATCGCTTCATTCTGGTTTTTATTTTTGTATTTTTGTATTTATCGTTTTTATCTTCATTGCTCTGTTTTCATGCTTAGGAATGGCTCTGTTAAAAGTGTGTGATCGAGTACAATTGCTTCGCACGTATTGCCACACATTTATGGAAGGGATCCAGTCTGCAGCTTATAAAGTTATCTGCGCTGGTCTGTGATTTTGGACCTTACGGCTGGAAGCAGTAAGGTCCAAAATCACAGACCAGCACGCCATACTGCTTGTCGGTTCTCCGTCGGAGGAGATGATTAGTCGTTTCATCAGCGGTTGTAATGAGTAGGAGCGAAAGCAAAAAGGAGAACAAATAGAAGTGTCATTCGCAGGTTTAGAAAATAAATTACTCCTTCAGTTACAGCTTTGTGAACAAAAAGAAAAGAAAAGAGAAGAATAGCTTGTTGCTAAGAACAGGAAGATACTGTTTCCTTCCGTGTGAAAATTTTTCTAATCGTTGTCATTTGCAAACGTATTTATTTGTAACAAGTCATACCTTTTTTGGGGGTTTCGTTTATTTTTTTAAAATTATTTTTAGAATTGTTCTTCTCCTTGTATTACACTTGAAAAAGTGCATTTCAATTTCAGTTACGCCTCGGGCACAGAAAACTCACCTTGAACTCAAAACTCCTGTCCGTTTGTATTGTGGCGGTGTTTTTGGTCGTCAGTTGTAAACGAACTTTTTCCCACTTCTTAGCCCTATATGTAAAGAAAAATGAAGAGCGCGTTTCAATTTCAATAACACTTCAGGCAACACGTTTTTTTTAATTGAAGGGTACACTGTTTTCTGTGTCTAATATCTTTTAATTATACAAATTTTTAAAATTATTTTTCTTTTCTAACGATAGGCCTTTTCTTTAGAAATGACACGTTCGCTGATTACCGGAGGAACATGTGAACGTGACACTCAGGATATTGCAAAAATTGCGTGACAGGACCGTTGCCAATGCTTCCGGTTTTTCGTGATACAGTCCCGCAAAGAGTGCTTTCTATCAGCAAGAGGCACAGATTCTCATGAGCCCCTGCAGCTGCAGTGATTCATGAGAATTCATACCCCCTTGTTGCCTTGGACTGGCTCTCCGTTTGGTTGCTCAGAATCACTCTTGAGTCTTTTTTAGACGTACGAGTGGAGGGTTTGCAGCCTTGTCGGAACCGGAAGTAGTAAACTGTCGGGGTCGCGGAAATGACACGCCGCCGTGTCTCGTAATTAACATGCTGAATTTTGGGAGTATTTTAAGTACAACGTGATCCCTATGAGACCGTCATCTTGTGGAATCCTCCGTTTGCAAAAAAAAATACTTCTTGAATGCTAGACAGAGAATGAACTCACGGTCACTTGCTCAGGTTGCAAACAAGCATGTCCGTCGTTCATTCAAACCACGCCCATAACACCCTCAGTCGCATGGACAGCGAGTTCCAATCTCAGACAATAGACATAGATTCTCATGAGTCCCTGCCGCAGGGAGGGGCTCATGAGAATCTATGTCTTTTGCGGATGGGGTTGGTTGAAGAAGTTTCACCTCGTGATTTAACTGTGTTATCCAGGAGCGCATTCAGGAAGAACTTCTTTGTCCAAGGCATATAGGGCTGCAAGGTCACATGAAAGTCTGTGCCCCTTGTAGATGGGGTTGGTTGGAGCACTGTCAGTTCATGGTTTAACTTCGTTGTCCAGGGCATGATAGGGAGGAGATTGCAGGCTAACTGGATTGGCTGACCTAGGGTTCCCCCGGGGATGTTAAAATTGCCTTGATTGTAACCTTGTTCCTCGGTGTTGGGACAGACACATTACCTTTTGCCCATCTTCAGGGACACTTCCTATGTCTGCACTATACGTAGATTCTCTTGAGTCTCTGCAGTCGCAGAAGCTCATGAAAATCTATGCCTCTTGCGGACGAAAAGGTCCAGGGAAGAGGGGCTCATGAAAGCCTGGGACATTTGAGACGTGCCGCATTCGGATATGCGGCATAAAGCCGCGTTTCCGAATGCAGAAAATCTCGAATATGTAAAAACTGCAACTGGTTTCTCTTATTTTAAATACTGCGTGGGGTTATTTCAAGTTGTTTTCTTATGCGCAAGAACGCACACACACACATACACACACACACACACATACACACACACACACACACACGCACACACACACACACCACACACACACACTCACGCACGCACGCACACACACACACACACACACACACACACACACACTCACACACACACACACACACACACACACACACACACACACACACACACACACACACACACACACAGATATACACATACACAGGCTCTGACACTGCAACTTCAACTGCCCGTGGATATCAAGTCCTCGAGTTTCAGAGGCTGACCTTTGGGTTTGGCGCCGCACTTTTGGATAGTCTCGACACTGGGTAATTGAAAAAGGAATACAATGCGATGTGTATACACAGCAATAATAAGCCTCTCTTCCCCTGAACAGCCTAGATCTTCATGATCCTGCGTGTTGCTGGACTCTTGAAAATTTACCTCACGTGCTAGCGAGGTTGCACATCATATATGTTTTTTTTTTCTCATAGGAAGGTCTTTTCGCACTCGTAAGATGGTGGGAAGACGTGTTTTCCTCTTGATTATTTTTTGTATGAGGAAAATGGATGAAAAGAGGACTAGATCCTCAAGAGACCCTAGCTCTTGAGAGGTGCATCTGTGCCTTTTTCAGATATTAGGCTGATGCTTCAGAACCTTGCTATGTTCTTGTCCGTCACCATCAGATGACCCTAACGACACAAAGATGCGTTCTCTGTTTGAGTTGCAAAGTTAGTTGTCTATGCTCTTTTGAGGTCTTCGGTATGTGAGTCAGAATGTATTGTTTCAGAGGTAACCCCTAGCACAATGCAATCACCAAAACGTTTTACCCTTTGGCCCGCTGTCGGTAGCGGTTTTTGTCGCGATGATTCCTGCGGGAATCATCGCGACAAAAACCGCTACCGACAGCCAAATGGTTAACTACATTTTTTATGGCTGCATGCAAAAGAGATGGTGTTTTAATGCCCGATCAGTTTCAAGAATACAGGAGTAAGTAAAAGATCGAATAGTCCAGGTGTCCGCGATTATAAAAATATAAGCTCTCATTCAGGTCGGCTCTCCTTGTATAGAGACAGCGATTGAACAGTGCTTGCTAAGTACAATCTCGGTAGACAACACTATGAAGAGATACACACTGTATATTAACCCCTTCTTTGCCAACGGACGTGTGTGTGCTAGTGGGACATTAAAATGAAGAAAACAACAACAACGGACGTGCATTTTATTTCAAAAATCTGTCTTCGCTGAACGACCGAAAGCCACAGCTGTCCAAAGAACATGACACAAAGGGGTCTCAGCAAGAGGCTTAGACACGCAGGAGCACCCGCAGGCGTGAGGATTTGTGCTTCTTGCAGTTAGATCGCGTTCACTTTTCCTCGGCAGTAAAGGGGTTAATAGACATCGTGAAGCGCGTTTGTCTCGATCCCTCCTCCATTTCAGTGTTTTATTGTGTCTGCGTGCTTACCAAAATTATTGCTTTGTTCCTAAGTGCCTAAGCAATGTAGGAACAAAGAGGTAACGTGGTATTGTCCTACTTTTCTCGGAACTCTAACCTCATTTTATAAATCCCTACGAAATAATTATGTTTTCAGTTCTTCATGCCGACGTTGGCGATTTTCTCCTTTACCTGCCGACCGTCATTTAGAACTGTGCCAAAGTCATTAGACCAATGTCATCTCTGAAATGCAAATAATGAGAATAAGAGCAGTCTTTATCCAACAGTACGCCCCATATTCGCCGTACTTTGTTTAGAAACTGTCGCCAACAGCTGTTCTGACGACGCAGAGGGAATTAGGCCGCCAACAATGGACACTATACAGCATAATTAGCCCATTAACCCCACACCGCATTTCCCAAATGTTGGAGGCGTCATATTTCGGCCATGGATCGACCGTGATAATCCAAGGGTAGATTAGCTTGGCGTCGATCCATCTCCTGTTGTTGTGCGTCAGGGATATATGGGCTACGGTCTAGTGTGCCTGAGATGTAAATTGTAAATGGACCTTTCCGTTGACGGTAGTGCATTGACTTAGAAACCCTGTAAGAGGTGGTGGAGTGTGGCTAGGAATATACCGTGGCCTGGGCATATATACATACCATTAGTATATATATATATATATATATATATATATATATATATATATATATATATATATATATATATATATATATATATATATACTAATGGTAAAAACTTAAGGGCCACTTTTTATCGCAGACGCACCGACAACACCACACAAATAATGTAACAATACTTGGAGTCAGTACTTTGCTAATTTATTTAGTAACAATTTCATTTAAGTTTTGAGTTAATCAAGCAATTGTAACAACAGCAGTACGTTAGAATGTTCACCCACCCCTCATTTGAAAAGTCACACAAAACTGGTCCAGTCATTAGCGAGTGTACCCACCCTTTGCAGCCAAGCATTCAATGCAGCGTTGACGCATGGAGTTCACCAAGGTTCGGAGAACATGTTGTGGGATCGCTTCCCAATCGATGCAGGAACTGAGTCAGCTGGGGGACGCCTTGAGGTGGGGGGTGGTTGCTGACTACACGTTGCCCCAGCACGTCCTAGAGTGCTCGATGGGAGCCAGATCAGGTGAACGAGCTGGCCACTCCATCCTCATGATGTCTCGTTGCTCAAGGTACTCATCCACCACACGGGCGCGATGAGGTCGAGCGTTGTCGTCCTGCAAAACAGCATTGTCGCCTATGGCTCGGAGAGCTGGCTGGATGAGGGGCTACACAATCTCGTCTCGATAGCGCAGTCCAGTCAGGGTGCCTCGGATGACGTGGTGGTGGTGGTGGTGGTGGTGGTGGGGGGGGGGGGTGGTTCTGCCTTCCCTGCTGAAGCCTGGCCAGACCATGACTGAGCATCCTCTGTAGCGATCCACCTCTTGGACGCATCCATCCGTAAATCGCTCGCCCTGGCGTCTCCAGACCCTCACCCTGCCGTCGTTGAAGCGTGAAACGTGACTCATCAGTAAACAGAACCTGAGTCCACTGGAGTCTGTTTCACCTCTCACATGTTGACGACACCAGGCAACCCGGGCTCTGCGATGAGCTGGAGTGAGAGGTATTCTCACTGCTGCTCTGCATGAAGCCAGGCCAATTTTGCACAGACGTCGGCAGACTGTGCTTCTGCTGACGTTAACGTTTACAGCTTGCATCCGTTGACGTCGCAGAGTGGTTGACGTGACAGTTCGGTCGCGCAGAGCCGCCACATAGAGGTATCTTCCCTTCTGCTGGTGCAGCGCGGGCGTCCTAAACCGGGTCGTCGTTCTGCCCTTCCAGTTTCTTGGAATCGTGCCAGCAGCCTCTGGATCACTGAAGTGAATGGGACACCCCAAGACGTCTCCCAACTTCTCGTCCGGAAATTCCGTCCTGCAGCCATGCTAGCGCCCGGCCTTGATCTACTGGCGTTAGGCTTCGTCGTGGTGGCATGGTTAGGAAAGTGACAATTATGCCCCTACTGTACCGGTATTTGTAGCGAAACAGAAGTGTTCAGTGTTTACGACTGACCCCTTTAGCACACGTGCATCACGACTTTACCGAGTTTTTCCACCTGCCTGCCTTGGTACGCTTGCCAATATCGCACAGCTTTTCACAAAAACTGACGATGTTTCATTGATTGATGAATTGTTGTTTATTGTTCCCTGTACAGTGGACTGTGTAAGGTCAACTTCTAACCCATTTGGATCGAAAGAACATTGTATTTTATTAGCGTACTTGCGACGATAAACAATGCCACAAAAAAGTGGGGTGGCCCTTAAGTTTTGACCATTAGTATATATGCTATGGACAGAGTATCTTTCTGTCAGTCGTACAAGTCTCTACCGTAACGTTGGTTATCAGAGCTCCCCCCCCCCCCCCCCCCCACACACACACTTCACCTCTTCCTCCCTCCCCGCGTGCTCCCAGACAGTATCGAAAACATCTCATCCTGACTGAGGTTCTAGATGCCAATTGCAGAATAAAAAGTTCACTGCATTTCAAGCTGCTAGCCCTAGGTACGGAATGGTTGGGACTGTTTACCTTGCCTGTATCTCCTGGCTGTGGTCCAGTAATCCATGTTTTTATGGGGGCTACATTTCGTGGGCTGACGTTGAGAGGGGGTACGAGTATATTTAGAGCTGAGGTAATAATGCACGTCCTGCAGACATGTTCCTACGGGGACACGGTTAGAGTTTAGGAACGAGTTATTAACCCCCTTCACTGCCGAGGAAAAAGGTGAACGCCACACTACTGCAAGAGGCATAGATCCTCATGAGCCCCCGCAATTGCGGGGGCTCATGAGGATCTATGCCTCTTGCTGAAGCCACTTTGCATCTATGGTTCATGGGACGGCTGGAGCTCTTTCGCGTTGAATTGACACTTACAATGTTAAATATCAGTGGCAGTGGCAGTGATTGGGTTAATGCCAGCAACATTACAGCTGGATGTGACTTTTTTGTCGTCCTATTTTCTCTTCAAAAAGTGTCTAGTAGAGATGCTAGGCTTTGGATTGCGAATTTCCCCCTTTCCCTCCAAATTTAACTGCGACTTTTTTTTTTTTTCGTTTCCTGCTGCATTGGCGTGAGAGATAGAAAAGGAAATAACAATGAAGAAAGAAACACTCTACGGAAGTTTTTTCCGAAGCGTGTTTATTTCTTTTTTTGGTATTTCTTTGCACGTACACGCTGTTTGGTCTTGATTTTGTGACAGAAACGGTATGCATGGAGAAAAAAAAAAAAAAAAAAAAAAGAAAAAAAAAAAAAGGGATGGGGGTGGTGGTGGGGATTGGGGGGGGGGGGGGGGGGGGTGTCTGGGGGGAGAAACCCTGTCTAGGGTTTCATGTCCGCTTATAATGTTACGGGGAGTTACCTAAATAAATATTTGTTCGTTCTGATGCACCGCCTCTTGTAACAGCAACTGTCTGGACGGTATTTTCATTGTGCCTTTACCCCGGTACATTTCACTTCCAGCGCGAGTTTCGAGAGGTTGATCATGCATGATTATTTAAGGGTAGTGCCTGAATAGCTTTGCGCTCAAGGATAGTTCCCGATTGCTTGTTAAGACGCAAAGCAAATCGGGTACAACCCTTGAACTGACAGTCAGTGAAAATGGAAGAATTAAGAAAATCTGACTAGGCTCTACGCAGTCATCTGAGGCGTCAGGGTAATATATATTGGGCACTATCCTTGACAACTCATGGTCGATGCCGAAAATATAAGGAAAATAGAAAGAATTGAAAAGGGAAATATATTGTATATGTTTAATATGTTGGCTGTCGGTAGCGATATCAGTTGAGGTGATTCCTAAATATCTAAGCAATGGGACCAAGTGGGCACATGTTACTGGTCTCACGTGGTCCATGACCGCGACTAAGGTCACACTGTATACCCCGTCACACCATAGGCATGGGATGAACGTAATAAGAAACATAGCATTAGCCTTGTTATGGAGGTGGTCGATTTCGCCCTTCCACCATCCCATGTGTGTAGGTGGCACAGCAGAGGAAATGAGGAAAATGTTGCGCATAATAAAGAACATTTGAAATTCAGTGAGCTAAAGGGATATAAAGAAAGACTATTGATATTTTTGCTGAACCTCGGTGACAGCTCGTTCATATTCTTTTCATGTGACACATCTGGTGCACGTTCGAACCCCGTGAGACATGTGATGATAATGGCAAAGCCGACACATAAGCCTTGAAAATATTAACTCATTCACTGCCAGATGCCACAAGTTGTCTTTTTAAGGTTATCGTAAACTGAACGCTAAAGATCGTCATCCGCCCAAGAAACATGGTCACAAAATAGAGCCAGTAAGAGGCGTAGATCTTCGTGAGCCCCCGCTCCTGCGGGGGCTCACGAGGAACTCTGCCTCTTGCATTTGGGTGTTGTTAAGTGAGTCCCAGCAGTGAAGGGGTTAACTAAAGAAATATATATATATATATATATATATATATAATATATATATATAATATATATATATATATATATATATATATATATATATATATATATATATATATATATATATATATATATATATATAGGCAAACTTTGAAAATATGGGATACATCGTCAGTATTAGAACTACACTTGTGACCAGACTTGAACCAGATGTTGGCTATAAGACTCTTTTTTATATGCGCGATTTAAAGACTTAGTCTCCCGCAAGGGACATATAGATCCCCATGGGCCCCCGGGGTCGCTTAAAGATCTATGCCCCTGTGCTGTGGCCATTGGCATTTGTGATACTTTAGCAGAAAAGGTCATGTAGTAAAAAAAATATACCATGGTTTATAGCAGTCAAGACATATTCATGGACGCGAATGTTTATGTGAATCATATCATCATTGACGTGATATTGATTGCACTGGTTGCCCTCAGCCAGACGGCCAGTTTAGATTTTATGTCTGACGAAAAAGACCGTAAAATGTACTTTTGATGTCTTGAATTAGTGCATTATTTTCCTATTAGCTTGTTTCTGTACATTAACCCCCTTGTGATTGCAGCGCCGGTACTTTAAACAGTACTGGTTGATGCTTGCACAAGGAGGTTAACTCATTTGCGGCCAGACGCATCCGGATACGCGGCATAAGCCGTGCATCCGGATGCGGCTGACAGCGAATGAGTTAATAAAATCATGAATTCACTGTGATCAATGTTAGCACACATTTTGTATATTGTAGCCGTGTAGGCAATCCTAAACTAAAACAATGCCTTAACTTGCATACAATTCTTTCGACGATTCAGTAATTATTAGCATGAACATGTTTATGAATAAAGTGTGCTCTAAAACATCAACACTTGATTGTATTATTTTAATAGTTTAAAAATATTTGTGTGTGCTGATTTGTGATTTTGAACTTCACGACTTGAGCCATAAGGTCTCAAATCACAGACCAGCACACATTTAAAATATACATATATTTGCCTTTATATTTTATTAGTCGTTCTGCAGTTTCTGATAATGCTGTTTCTGTTTTGTGTGTGCAGACCTACACACCAACCGGCTTCGACACATACAGCGGCTCCTACAATGTCTCGGATACCTACAGAATACAGATGTCTATATGGGATACATCAGGTATGTGTGCACACTACGAGTGACTGACACACGTATAGAGATCTTGTTGCATGCAACGCATTGCAAGGGCCACCTTGATGCTAAGAAATGCCCAGCAAAGAGAAACACAGGTTTGGCTATTGGTGGCGGTTTTTGTCGCGATGATTCCTGGAGATAATTCTTGCGGCAAAACCCGCTACCGACAGCCAAAGAGGACATACAGACAGAAAGAAGTACATGCACTTCTTTTCTTTCTTAGGCGAATGCTTGACAATTTCATGTTTCTGTCTTTACAAGCGAATCGCCAGTCAGATATAATATCATAAACAGACAGAGGCAGTTTAACAACTGTAAAGACGAAACACACTTGACATTTTGGCTAGACGAGCTTCTATTTTGGAATTAAACGTTAAACCGAATAACCGTCTACCGTTTGAGGATGCACTGAGATGGTGGTGGCTGTAGATGCAGGGGCTCATGAGAATCTATGTCTCTTGCCGATGGAAGGTCTGCATAGACTTCTCTGACAATCGTAACAGACCGCATCTGCAGAAGAATGCCTGCTTTTCAGCTGTAAGTGGTTCCGACACAAAGGGATGCTTTGCAGACGAGATGAGTACAGTCTTTGATACTGGATCGACTGCCGTTCACTAGCAAGAAGTACACAGAGCTCCCGCGGCCTAGGTCTCTTGCTAACTCATCGTTCTCACGAGTCGTACGCTTCAGGTAGAGAGAGAGAGAGAGAGAGAGAGAGAGAGAGAGAGAGAGAGAGAGAGAGAGAGAGCTTTATTTGGGTTTAACGCCGAGCAGGCGACTAAGGCCATCTCACGGCGGTGTATGTGTGTTGTGTGTGTGTGTGTGTGTGTGTGTGTGTGTGTGTGTGCGTGTGTGTGTGTGTGAGAGAGAGAGAGAGAGAGAGAGAGAGAGAGAGAGAGAGAGAGAGTGTGTGGGGGTGGTGTGTGTATGGGGGGGGGGGGGGGAGGGGGAGGCGATGCAGTGTGAGTGCAAACACAGTCAAAGGTTGATGCCCTGTAGACGTCTTCACATGAGGGCTTCAAATTCAGAGACTAGCAGACGTACAGGCCATAAGTTTGACATTTGTGTTGGTTCTGTACTGAGAGCAGAGTTTCGCAAACGTTGCAATGTCTTCCTCAATCACTGCTCAGAGCAGCCAGCTAATCTGTCATCTTCAAGTTTTTGCAGGATAGAGGCATCTTATCTGTATGCGTTTCATGCTCATAAACCTAATAATTTTTGTCGTCCAAGAAACTGGTGTAATTTAGTCACACAAGAAGCATAGACCTTCATGAGCCCCCGCAAAAGCGGGGGCTCATGAAGATCTATGGCTCTTGCAGATGGATTGACCTTTTCTGTAGGAGTAGTTTGCTAAGTTGTCTCCCCTAGCAGCGTCAGATTTTTTTTTCTTCTAGGTCGCAGCGACCGCAACCTCAGGAAATTAAAAATGACAGGATGAGTCATTTCATTCAGTGACGATGACACGAGTATGTTTACTTATGTCAGCATTCGGAATAAATTATTACTTCACTCGGTGTCGATTGTGACTGATGGTGTCTAAGAGATTGATATTTCTGCGTGTACGTGTCTTTGAATTTTGTTGCGAAGTGTTCTGTTAAATTGTGTGATTTTACTCTCGTCAGCTTCTTTACACAGTGGAAGTTAGATTTCAGTGAGGCAGTCTACTCCCCCCCCCCCCCCCCCCCCCGGTCCATGACAGGGCCGCTGTGGCTCCCCAGACAATTAAATCGGTTCCGCTTTCTCCTTATCCACCCTGGACTCTCCTCATGGCCACAATTACTACAGAGATACCTAATATTAATAAGAAAAGTGATCCAAATCTCCAGAGACTAGTGACTGGAGTTTTTGGAAACCCAGTACTCACACTCGCTCACTGCATATACCGATGGATCTATAAACGATGCCGGTGATGCAGGGAGCGCGCGGTGTGTTTATCCCGTCCTTATCTAAAACTATCAGTTATAGTCTGGGTAGCGGCTGGGCCATTTGCACAGTAGAGCTGGTGGCCATTCTAATGGCCCTTGGCCATGTGCTGACCCTGGCGCTGCAGATGTACCAATATTTAATCTGCACTGACTCTAAATCAGCGTTACATAGTTTACAACATTATGACCAAGCTGGCAGACCCGATATAGTATTAGAGATAAATTTATACATCAATCAACTCAGTGCTAGAGGGATCAGTGTCGCTCTCCAGTGGGTCCCCGCCCATGTAGGTATCCTTGGAAACGAGGCTGCTGATAGGGCCGCCCGGGCTGGTGCGTTGGGCGCGCCGGGCGCCCAGCCCGAGCGGCTCTCACAAACTATTCAAGAAGCTAAAAATAAAGTTAATAAAGTAATAACTGAGATCAATAATGAAAATAACCTATTGTTGGCCAGAGACTTTCCGGGCGTCCTTAGATAGAATTAAGAAAAACCACGCTATTTACAAACTGCCCTTCGTAGACGGGGCAATTAACAGGATCTGCACAGGCGGCTGGCGTGCCAGACTGGCTCGCCCGTCATGTCTCTGCGGCGAGGGCTTCACCCCAGACCATGCGGTCTTGGAGTGTGTGGCTTTCGCCGCCGAGTGTGCAGATCTTAGAACCGTGTATCCGGGAGCCTCGTCTCTTCATGCTATACTTGAAACTGCCGATGTTGACACTATTGCCAAAATAGCAGATATTCTGAATCTCTCTATTTTTACCAAACTAATATAAACTAATATAAATAATAAATTAACTTAGTAAAGCGATGAGCATTGCTGGCCCTGGTCCACTTTTGTCTTGGTCTTTATCCTGACCGTAGTATGTATATAGTTTTAATAATTTTAATAATTTTAACGTCTTTAATTCTTATCCGGTGGTCCTGAAATCTTAATCTCATTTTAACATTCTTTTGTAATAAAATAGAGTATATATTATATGTAACGACCGAGTTTTTTTTTTGGGTGAGAGACCAAATCTAACTCCATGTGAGAATAAGAACTTTTAACTTCAGTTTTAAATACTTGATCTTCTTGTATATGTAGCGTCCTGTTAACTAGAGATTGTAACAGCTAGTCCCTGATCACTGTATAGTGCCAGAGGGACAAAAAAATGGAGCCAATGAATGAATGAATCCCCCCCCCCCCCCCCGCCTCCCAGCAGGAGGGAGATTGGGGTAGACATGCGTAGACCTGGCCAGTCATGATTGCCATTTGGTCAGCAGCCAAACACCGGCCCATTAGTAACCGTTAATGAGGTTTATGTACCGTGAAGTTCATCTGTCTTAATCTCCAGCAAGTTCACATAGACAGTGATTAACTCTCGGAAGAACCTAGATCACCAGCGGTAAGCAAAAGGTCGTCTGGTCGATGTTGGCAGCCATTGGCCCGCGCACTATAATGCGCGGGCCACGGGCCAGTGACGGCCAACGTCGACCCTACGACATTTTGCTCATTTGGCGAGGAGTAAGCCAGATAGTGCGGCCTGCCGGACCTTGAAACAGTTACTGCTGAGCTGAAAACTGCCAAACTGAAAGGGTCTGTCTGCAGTAGGTACAGGCGTTGTGGGGGCTGATGATCGAGGCTCATAGAATTGCTTGAATCATTTATATCTGTGCACTCGATCGAATGGGGGTGGACTGGATGACATCTGTCTAACATTCGGTCTACGATAACAAAGTAAGTTTGCTCATTATTTTCAGATTTGTCAGTGTGCGCCTTCCTGTCATCCTCATTGGTCCCATTTACCTTTCCTTTGATCAAAGCCCAACATATCCCCGGCCTCAGAGGATCTTAAATACACTTTCCTTTTACTTGCCTTTGACCGCTCCCGTTTGATTTAACTAGCTTCTAGGGTCGGGGTCATTTAAAAAAAAAGTTTTTATGCCTAATTGCTCTCATTTGCCTTTGAGTCGCAGAGTCTGCATAGCCTTGCTGGATTGACCCCCTTGTATTTGCAGCCAACGGTATAGAAAAGAGTTCCAGTAGCAGCAAGCACAAGGAAGTTAATGAGCATGTCGTCATGGCCTTCTGGTCTTGGTGATGAGACGCAGGAAGGAAATCAGTTATTATTGGGATACAACTTGCAGTAATTACCTAAAGGCAAACTTATCTTGACATGCTTCTGTTCTGTATGGCGTGTCTGCCAGACGCAGTTGCAATGATCAGTAGTGGCAAGAAAGAAAAAAAGAGAGGGCAGTCTGCACTTTTTCCAAGGGCAAAGAGAATACTGCTACTTACAAGAAAAAGTCCTGGCAGCGCTGATGAAAGTACTTGAAGTGTGTAGTTCAGTCTCAACCAGTAAGAGGCTGGTATGTGATTTTGGACAAAAATCACATACTAGCGCATATATTTTGCTAAACCCTTGGGTATCAAGGCTTGTGACAATTTACGCGGGTTACTGATTTAAAGGCCGACACTGGGGCTGCTAGCGACCATGAATATGCTTCATCTGATTTTCTTGTGCTGCGTTCTTATCTTGAGTTCCGACAGAAACCGTACGTAATATGAATGCTATAATTCGTTTCCCAGTAAGCGACATGTCCTTGGTCGGTCCGACATCGGTCGTTGTAGCCCGCGCGCCGACCGACGGCGTGCGAAGACGGCCCGAGAAGCTGTTTGGTATACTCAATCATTGTTATCATTCAGGTAATCACTTGAAAGAACGTGTTAACACTAACGGTCGATGATGTAATGGTAAATACTGATGATTGCTCGCGTACACGCGACCATTACGTGTAAGTATCCTTCAAAAGCTGAAGCTCTGTCATATCTTGCTTTTCCTGGGCTTTGAAAACTGGACCAGCAAAGGAAAACCTACATAATCCGAGGGCAGCACGGTTTGTGGGGGATTGCGGTTGAGGGAGAGGGTGGAGCAAGGGGGAGGGGAGGGGGGTAGTTGGCAAGCTGGAACTGAAGTGTAGGGAGGGTTGGTGGATCTGGATCCAGACAGCCAGGTGTATGCCGGTTTAGCACATCATTTGCACGAGATCAAAGGACTCCAACTGCTTCTGGGCGGAGCACGAGGGAAGACGTTCTGCTGGAAGTTCTTCAGTCGTAAACAGCGGTGATCAAGAGGCATAGATCCTCATGAGCCCCCGCAGCATGCGGGGGCTCATGAGGTTCTATGCCTCTTGCAGGAGAAAAGACTCTTTTGCTGGCTGCGTTTTTCTTCTGCATTTCCTGATCATATCAAACGCAGAAAGTTTTACCCGGCGTCTTCGATAAGATGAAGGAGCCATGTGGAGTATCAGTCTGAGACAGAGCTGGGGGATAGGGAGATAAGCGTGCGTGGTCTGTGATTTTGGACCTTACGGCTTTTAGCCGTAAGGTCCAAAACCACAGACCAGAACTCGCGCAGACGGGCAGGTGTCTGGGAGGAAAGTATTGATATCGTAGATAAAGAGAGTGATGATAGAGCAGACTAACGGGATCTTGTTAGCGCCTCTTGGTGTATAGCCTTTGGTTCACGAGTCTGTCAGATAAGCGTCGGGGCAGTATTGTAGTGTTGCTTCCTTGATATTATTCACTGCGAAATTGAATGATCTATTCTATCAGTAATAGGCATAAATCCTCATGAGCCCGCACGTTCTCTTTTTCTTTTCTTTTCTTTTTTACAAAACAAGTTATTGCAGAACAACTATTGCTTTTTAAAATTTCTTTTTCTGCAAGTGTTTAGATAGATTCTGGGATGACTTTGCGCAGGTGCTGATTTCACGGCTTTTGGCTTACATTCCTTTAGTGAATGCATTGTGCACTATCCATGTTCCGGAGTCATAGATCTTCTTGAGCCGCCGCAGCGGCTCGTGAAGTTGTCTGGCGGATATCCAAGTTACTTCTGAAATTTGAAGATCGTCTTTGACGGGTTACGAATGCTTACGTTCGCTTGTTAGACATAATTATATCACTCGAAATCACGCAGTGTGGAAAAACAAACTTTCACCAGAATCTAGTCCGTGCTTTTTTCACAAACATTGACACCACTCCTAGTCCTAGTCAGTAGCCAGCCATCTGTTGGCGGTATCGAATGCATAGACAGTGGATCCTATGTCGACTGTCGCCATTTGATTCCGCTTCAAACTGAATTGTATGGTGTTATCAGGGGTTTGAATACACAGCAAATAATCCGAGAACCATGCCAAGCCCTCAGTGAACTGTTTCGTGGACTTATTTAGTACTATTGGCAAGTAGAAAATAAAAACTAAATTATTTTGCTTATAGTTTAAATATGTGATATTTCCTTTTTGTCAATGTTGGAGAAACAGATAATTTACATTTCGCCAAGCCTAGAAGATGTGTTTCGACAAGCAGTGCTTCTTCGAACACATATTGGCCCATTTAGCCCTGGGCAGTAGTGTAGTGTTCTTCAGTCTTAACAGGTTATGGATCGACCATCATAATTCAATGGTAGTGCCAGATTAGTTTGGCGCCATGAGGCGCAAAGTTAAACTGGCACTACCCTTGAATAATCATGGTCGATCCATCGCCTGCAACTGGTACATTGTCGTTGGGACGTAGAATTTAATGGGTTAAATTCATTAAGTATTATTTTCCTCATCGGACTTGGCACAAGTGAATCAAGTGTTGGCAGACTATTTTCCTCAATGGAATGTTTGTTGCATATCGAGCTTTTAAAAATACACGTTCATATCGCAGAACAAAGAATAAGACTTAAGTCAGTGATTTTGTAGATAGGTCCGAACGCATATTCAGCCCGAAGACCGCGTCCATTCACGTTCGGTATAACAGGATACAGGCCTGCTTATTTTATCTCTCTGTCGTAATTTGACGGCTAAGGCTACCGTTGTATGTTGATGTTGCAGAGGTTTTTTTAGCAACACTTGGCCAGATTAGCCAGATCATGTTGTTTCAGATACCATCTCGTGCCCTCGGTCACCTTGTCCCATCTGCAAGAGGCATAGATGCTCATGAGCCCCTGCGACTGCAGGGGCTCGTGAGAATCAATGCCTCTTGTTTGTGGGGATCAGTCCCCTGTGTACAAACATTCCTGATCGTTAGTTTGTCGAAGTCTACGCGACTGCTTCGCGCTTTACTGGATGAACCAGAAGTTCTGTCTCGTGGCCACCTGAGTCTCAACTGAGAACGTTGATGTAAATGTTTTAGCAAGAGGCAGCGGAATCTCACATAAGCCCCGGCACTTGAGGGTCTAGTTTTCGTGCACATTGATGGCGTACGATGCCGGCTTGAGAAGGCCTAAGCTAAACTCCATTACGCCTTGTAAAAACAAGAGACGGGAAAGGTACAGTGTTTGCGCAGAAGATAAGGAAATAAACTTCGCTGTAAACGTGCCGCAACAGAGACATGTGTGTAACGCTGTCCTTCGTCTATGTCCTATCTTCTGAAAGAGGCACAGATTCTCATGAGCTCCTGCAGCCGCATGAGCTCATGAGAATATGTGCCTCTTTCTGCAAAGATGGCCGCATCATGATCGGTTATATACTCCTCAGTTCAGAAAGCCAGTAATTGATATAGTGTTGTAAACCTAGCTTATTTCGGAACATTTTGTTTTCTCGGTCGGAGGTTTATTTGGACTGATGCTCATTTTGACGAAGTGGGGTTAGGAATAGCTGAAACGTAGACATTGTCACTCTCCCGGGAACTAAAGCATTAGCTCTTTTTAGTGGCGTAGCGACGGTTGTGTCAAAGCTACATACTCTCTGGTTTTGTGCTTCTTATGTAGTTTGGACATTACATATTTTAGTGGTTACGTTTACGCCGAACGACTCAAGACAACGAACGAGAGCGGATAACCAATGTGTACCAGGAGCTTAGATAACGCTCCGAACATGTTTGGTGTGTTTGTGCTTAAAAGGTACAGGCTAGATTATCGCCGTGACTTTGGTCTCGTTCGTTGTTCGGAGTCGTTTCACATACTATTCACTTCAACGGGGGGTGGGGGGGGGGGGAATGCATCCCCCCCCCCCCCCCCCGAGGCAGTTTTACGCTGTGTGTTTATAAAACGACGTGGTTAGAAAAAGGACGTACAGTGCAGAAAAAAGGCGCAAGGCCCAGTCCAAAAGTACATTAAAAAGCGGGTTTGTCGAAGTGAATGCAGTTGTTGATTTGGACACAGTCACTTTCTCTAGCTGCGAGGTGGACATACAACAACATGGGGATGGGGATTCAGGAAAATGCCTCTCCCCCCTCCCCCCCCCCTCCCATCTCCAGAGTTTGATGGGTGTAACCATAGGCTGTGGAGGAAATTTCTTTTTACAGTCTGGATTGCTGATTTCTACAGTCTGTGATGTGACATATTCTCGCAAGTAACTGTTTGTAAAACTCAACACACGGTAATACACCCTTCACTCTTCACCACTCGTAAACTGCAATTTGCTGACGAGCTATCTTCCCTTTGCTGCTATTTATCTCCCTTCTAGATCTCAGACGCAAGTCACGTATCCAGCCATTCCATCTGCAAGAGGCATAGATTCTCATGAGACCCTGCATTCGCAGGGGCTCATGAGAATCTAAGCCTCTTGCTGTTCGACTTCGACTTGAACTATTTCCCAGGTAGGGGAGTATATGGTGTAAGCTTACGGCAATACTGTGGTAATTGTAGCTAGGGGTGTCCCATATAATCCTAGATATTTAGTTGAAATGTAGGACCCAGTCCGTTACAGAAATACTGATTTAAAGGGGGCTGATTCAAACCAGCAAGTGGTGTGCATGCTCATGAGCCCCTGTAATCGGTGGCCATTAATGAGGAGTCTCCTGCAGTTCCAGTTAGTTCACTGTTCAGCTGTCCTGAGTCTAGTGGCGAGTAATCTTCATTTTTTTGTGGTTCGGTGGGAGTTTGCCAGAAAGGAAGGGACATTCATATAAAAGTGAGACTATTCTAGTATAAGTGGTGCGTTGAAGGTTGCTTAGCGCACAGACTTTTAAGTCTGTGGCTTATTTGTTTTATTTTTTTTACAGTTCTGTCAGTGTCCTTATCTAAGAAAAGAAATCGAAGAAAAAATGTCGATGTTTATTTATCATCTATATATAGAGTCGTTTTGTTTGTTATCATTGCCCTTCAGTCCGCGCGAGAAGACAGTCTACACAAGTCTCACTTTTCCTTGAACATCCTTCTCTGGCGTCTGGTTCCACGCATCTGCTCTCTGTCTCACGCTATGGGCTGTGATGGCCCACTATCTCACGGGGTCGATGATAAAATGCATTTTGTTGCAGCTATTAAGATGAAGTAATCGCTCTCTGGCTGCACGGGGTACTTAGCTTCAATATGTATGTGTCTGTCTGCAGGCTTGTCAGCTGTGCAGTCTTGAAATAGTATCTTCTTTGAATAAATTATCCATGTGCAAGAGGCATAGATTTTCATGAGCCCACTATCTGTCTCTTGCCTCCGTAGTTTGTGCCTGCTTGCATTCGACGGCGTACTTCCCCGTACGATGGAACAAAATCTGTATCATAAAAAACAGTAGCTTCACTTTTTGTAAACGCTGTCTCTGTATGCAAGAGGCATATATCTTCATGAGTCTTCGTAACTTGCCGGGGCTCATGATGATATACGCATCTTGCAAGCATCAATTTACATCCGTTTTCCTCCGAAGAACGTCATATGGCGTCAAACTTACCACTGGAAAAAAAAGTCTGAAAGACCAGTATCTAGACGTTCCGAGAGGTAGTGGAAAATGCTCCAGCACATGTTAAAATGTCCCAGACACATATTTCAAGTGTTGATGCTGGCTGTTGAAATGGGAACAGGACTGCGACCACATGTTTTTTACATTATGAGAAGAAGCTAGCCTTGTCTGTACTTGAGCTTACGCGAACTTAGGTGACAAGCTCTGCAAGCGGTGGCTCTTCACTTTCACCATGCTGGGGGACTTGGGTGGGGTTAGGTATTTTTTAGTTCCCAGGGTCACCCTGGTCAGCCCCACAGGGTGGGTTTTTCTCTCTATTCTGGGGCATGTGTTTCTGTCTACCCTTTGTCCATTCACCTGTTTTTGCCTTTTTAAAACTCTCCCTACTGTCTGCACTGCCTGTAGCTCTTGATATTGGATGTGTGTTGCTAAATGGTCTTAGCTTTATTTAGACCCCATGTTGTAGGTTTATTTAACGTATTTGACCGGCTGGCGACATACATTCAATTTTCTGTTTAGTTTTTTTTTCACAAGCAGTGCAGGCACGTCCTGAGAAAGCCTTGTTGCTGTCGGGACGTTAAGCAATGTACAATCAATCAAAACTTTCACCATGCATCGGAGGGAGTCTTGTGATTCGAGAGAATCAGAAATTGATGCGTTATTTAACTCATTCAGCCCAGCGGCCGTATTTCCCAAATGTTGGAGATGTCATCTAATGACTATGCACCAGTTGCAGGAGATGGATCGACCGTGATAATTCAAGGGTAGTGGCAGATTAGCTTGGCGCCGACAGGCGCCAAGCTAATCATATCATGGTCGACCCATCTTCTGCTGTAGTACGTCAGGGCTGAATGGGTTAACATATGTATTCAAGACGTGTTTTATACTGCGTATCAAGATGCGGCACGTCACGAATGACTTAAAACTCCATCCGCAAGTAACAGAACTCGAAGCATTTTGTCATCGTAATACTGGAGGTACTGAAAACAAAACTATGGTAAAGATCACACACGCAACCTAAAGATCACACACACAAACAAAAGGTCACACACACAACCTAGCTATCCACTCATTAAATGGGACAGTTTCGGTTCGAGACACAATATTTTATAATATCGTACGACATTAATCTTCTTGTGTGTTGTCTTCTTGCGTGTTGTCTTTTTTGTGTCCTACGTGAACTTTTATGAGGCAGACAGGGCGCTTGCCGAAGATAGTTTTGAACAGGTGTTTCTACGTGGATTGGATTTTTTTTTTTTTTTTTTTTGGGGGGGGGGGGGTTTGGAGGGGGGGGGGGATATTGCACCATGGCATGTGGTACGAATAACATGATTTTGCCTTGCAGACTCATTTTTAAATTTTCCCTTTCATGCATCAATCGACATGCAATTCCAAGTCGCTACAGCACTTGCAACCACATGCTGTTTCGTCTGCATGCATGTTTGTGCTGGTCTGTGATTTTGGACCTTACGGCCTCTGGCCGTAAGGTCCAGAATCACAGACCAGCACACACGCATGCAATAATAAACATATGTAGCAGCTTATCACTATTTTAAACATACGTTATCTGGCCGAGGGTTCGTGAGAGGGGTAGGTAACCCGATCCTTTTCCAATACCAGAGTTGTGGGAATTTATTTTCTCTCAAACCAAAACAGAAACGACCTTCACGATTGTGGACTCGACCAAAACAACTCGCACGTAGGACAGTGTAATATAACACAGACCATTTTTGCTTGCAAGAGACGTAGATTAACATGTGACCCTGCAGCTGCATGAGTTCATGTGAATCTATGCCTCTTACGGTTAAATGGAGCAGGTTTAAGAACCTTTCGACAAGGTCAAAGCATGAACTGTGGTGAATTGTTGGGAGGGGCAGTGGGAAGAGAAGGAGGGAATAGGGGTCTGGGTGGGGTGTCTTTAGGGGTGGGTGGCGAACACTTGCCATTTTGACATCTGCAGCCGTGGGAAAAAAAATAGAAACAAGAAATGTACTGCGTGTGTTGACAAATAGGCCCCGAGAACGCTCCCTTTTCCAAAGTTACCGATACATTGAACACTCTTTCACCTTTTGGGTTCAAAACAGTGACAAAATTGGGTACAGCAAGAGGCATAGTTCTTGAGCCCCCGCAAGGCGGGAGCTGATTAGGATCTATGTCTCTTGCAAATGGATGGTATTCGTTGAAGGAGTGTTACTATTAGGGCTTGTCTGTCTGAAGGGCGTCGGAATTTGTTGGCCCACTGATGGTGGTGCTGGTCTGTTATTTTGGACCATACGACCTGAAGCTGTAAGATCCAGAAGCACACACCAGCGCACGGTCTTGTCTTGGTCCAAATTGACAGATCGGCTCAAGGTCTTGTTTTCCTTGCTGTTGAGAATAAGTGGGTTCGCTTGTTTTTCGAGTCTGTGTTACTTCTGTAGAAACATGAACATCTCACTGACAGACATGCGTGAATCACTAAAGCGGCAAGAGCGTGGGTTTCGGGCGATTTTTTTTTTTTACTTTCTACAAAATAGGCGTTGAAATGCAAGACGTGACCGTTATACGTAACGCAGTTTGCATCTCATATCCGGACAAAAGGAGAAATAAATGAAACACTTCTTTCCGGAGCGATAACCCTTCTTCTGGACTGCTGAGAGGTGTCATGATAACATTCAGTGGATCCAGGGACTATGCAGAGTACATGAAAATTGTATTCTGAAATCCCTCGTACCATTTTGACAACCAAATTATTCACATCTCTCTCTCTCTCTCTCTCTCTCTCTCTCTCTCTCTCTCTCTCTCTCTCTCTCTCTCTCTCTCAAACAATAACCAAAAGCAAACGTAACCTGCCACTTGCCGTTCTCGTCTGTGACGTAACCGTTAAGTGGGGCCACCTGACGGATTGAAGAGGGTCCAAGGGGAGAGCACCTACTGACTTCCGGCGGTACACAACATATGGAGTAACCTTTCAGTGGGCATGTTTGCCTTGATTGACGCTTGGTGTCAGCAGTGGGGGTCAGGCACAACTACAGCACTCGTTTTGATTGATTTCTTGGTCGTTGCCTTTCATGTGCAAGAGCCATGGATTTTCATGAGCTCCTGCAGCAGCAGGGACTCGTGAGAACTTGCAACGTAGAATATGTGTGCATTATGTCTGTGGATTGAGATATTTTTCACATCGAATCAACCACAGCACCAACCAACTAACCGAGAAAACCAACCAAACGGCATGCACTGTACAAATCATACTACATCAGTCAAACCGTAAAGCTATACCCACGAAAACGACTTGCCACAAAACATAGGAAATGTCTACATGTGTAACCGCATTTCTTTAATTTCCAGACTTCCGTATGTCAGCCGTCTCTGAACACAAAGTACAACCGGTACACAACCTGCGCATTTGGCTGTCTGCACGAGCGATCTCACGTTAGTCCTTGCGTCCACGCAGTAAAATGAACCCTCCTTTTAGTCAATCAACTCACCCCCACCCCATCCCCGCACCCCCTTTCTCCAATGTTAACCTTGTGCATTCAGCCATCGGCACTACCGTTTTCTGTACCGGCGGCTGCGTGCGCGAGAGGGTTAACCCTTGAGTTGACGGTAGATGTTTTTGTCGAGGTCATTCTTGGAGAAATCACCTCGACAAAGACCGCTACCTACAACCAAAGGGTCAAACTATTTCAAACATTTCCTTGCGACCAACTCGAGTCAAGTTGGGGCACTTAGGTAAATGGCGTAATGTTGAATCTTTCTAGTACTATTGAGTGATTGTCTAACATTAACTCATTCAACTCCGACACAGCACGGCAAGACATGGATCAAGCGTGACAGTTCAAGGGTTGTGCCAGAATAGCTTGGCGCCCATAGGCGCCAAGCTATTCTGGCACAACCCTTGAACTATCACGTTCGATCTGTTTGCAGAAGTGTAATACACTCTTCAGGGGCCAACTTCAAAATTTGCGGATTTCGGTCCTGGAGCAGCCTCGAATGAGTTAAACGGTCCCTTGCAAACCATACCCTTCAAGAGGCAAGCAAACGATACCGGCCTACAAGAGGCATAGATCCGCATGAGACCCTGAAGCTCCTGAGGATCTGTGCTTCTTTTCGGTCCCATTTTCGTCTTTAAATTTGTGAAAATGATCATCTTGGACCAGTTCCATGAGTGAGCTTAAACTCTGCGCATGCCAGTAAGCAAGGTGCTCCGCTGCCACTAAGCTCACTCACGCAAGTCACACCAGGCAACAAACGTACTGATAATAAATACGAAAGCTGCAATCAAGCTGTGTGTGTGTTAGTGGCCGGAGATCAGCGAACTATTCGTGTAAGCGCCCGGTCGTAAACCAGAGCTCGCACCCTCAGAATGAGGATGCAAGTAGTTTAGTACGGCAAATATTTGCCAAGAAGATGGATAAATTTTCATGAACCGCAGCAACCGCAGGGACTCATGAGAATCTATGCCTCCTGCAGATAGATCGGGCTGGCGGAGCGACTGTAACGAGAAAACACTGGTCTTGACACTGTCATGTTTATGGCTGTGCCGCTGTAGTGGCATGGGGAGAACGGATGAGGGTAGTGGATGAATAAAGAGTGATGAATGGACTGGTGGATGGATGGATGGGGTGCACAGTGGTCTAGTTGTGACGCGCGACAATCGGTTTCAGTATAATTTGATGTTGTAATCCATTCATGAGTCTGTCTGTACGCCCTTCCGTCTGTTCGTCCAAGTAATTGTAACCAAAACACTAAAGAAGTTAGTGCGAGGAACTCTTTTGAGTCGGCGAGATGGGGTTGACATGAGACTAACTATGCGACTGCTAGGGCTCATGAGAATTTACGCCTCTTGCATATGGGCCTTCTATTGAAATTTGTCGGTAGGTGGAAATGAAAAAAAAAAAAAAAAAAAAAAAAAAAACACCACCCGCAGACGAAGTCTGGTTGGTAGCACATTCATTAAACCGTCCATCCCGGCATTCATTGGTCGTCTGGTGAGTGGCCTCTGGCTACAGACACGGGTGGCATTAATGAGAGAGAGAGAGAGAGAGAGAGAGAGAGACGGGATGGTAGTGGAGACAAGATAGAAAGTTGAAGGTGGGCGAGGATGGTAAAGTTTTAGCCCTCAGGGGCAAAGGATGTTTGGGTTGATTTTGGACACCGTTAATGATTAACTAGCAGCCGGCTCTCATGTCAAAGAGGCTGGGGCTTTGGGGAGGAGGGCGAAGGTGTATTCGGCAGCAATTGTAACCCCTACCCTGCCATTGGACGCATATTTTATTTCTGATAATTGTGTTCGTTCAACGACCGAAAGCCACAACCATCCAACTGACGTGGATACAAATTGGTCTCGGCAAGAGGCATAGATCCTCAAGAGCCCCCGCGCCAGCGCGGGGGCTCATGAGGATCTATACCTCTTGCTGTCGGAAAGTGTTCACTGTAACTCGACAGTGAAGGCATTAAATATCACAGCGTCCCAGCGAAACAAATTGGCAATTTTCCGTCCACCTCTCTGCGCCGTCGCCGCCAGTTGATTGTGCCGGCGGCCATAATTTTTTTTCGTGGTCAGAATGCGGATGCATACATGAATAATGTGGATGCAGTTTATGTAGGTCGAATTTTTTCTTGTCACAAGGTCGGAGTTTGAACAGTCGGATGTTGTGTAGGTCTCGAGCACAGACTTTCCTATGTGACTTGATTCGCCTGTGACAAACTTCGAATATTACAAGATTAAAAAAGTGTTACCTTGCCTTTTTATATCCGAATTTATTGTATACAAATTCAGATAACGAAGATGCATTACACTTTTAGTACATGGTATTGACCGTGAGTATGAGGCATCTCTTGGCTTGACTTCGCGAACGAAGATTTTATAGGAGTTGCCCACGACGTCTGCAGGCTTGTTCGTGGCTGCGGAGGCCAATCCGGGACAGGCAGGTTCGACCGCAGTGGCTGCAGGGAAAGGTATGGCCAGGGTTCTGAGTTGCGGCATCTCTGTTTTTTCTCCTGAGCCGCTTGTCCTTAAGGCTAGCTCTGCGAGAGTCCTCAAAGGAGACAGCTGCCTTGTAAATGGTGGAGCGCCAGGTGTCACGGTCCACAGCAAGCGAGGACCACTGGTGGTGGTCGATTTGGCAGGCACTAAGTGACTTCTTGAGACAGTCTTTGTATCTCTTCTTTGGTGCCCCTCTGTCACGGTGTCCAGTAGCAAGCTCGCCGAACAGGGTGATCTTTGGTAGGCGATGATCCTCCATCCTGGAGACATGCCCCGCCCAGCGGAGCTGTGTCCGCAGCAGCAAGGCCTCGATGCTCACAGTTTCAGCCTGTTCGAGGACCTCGACGTTGGTGTGACATAGTCACTCCAGTGACTATGATTATAAACAAACAAACAAACAAACAAACAAACAAACAAAGATGAATCTTAAGAAGTATACTGACGAGCAAAAGAAATGCGACATTTTAGAAGCCATCGGAAACACCAAAGTGTTTACGATGGTTCTAAAAATGTCGCATTTCTTTTGCTTGTCAGTGTATTTTTTAGAAGATCATGCATGCTAGGTGTTAGTAATTAGCTGCTTACCCAGCGAGGCACAATAGAGCCTCATGAGAAGAAGGATAATCCCATCCAGGTACTATCATATTTACACAAAACTAAATGAACTTCCAGCTGGCCCCTGACCGAATGTTGCTTCTCCCCCCTCCCCCCCCCCCCCCCTTCCCACGGATTCTTCCGGATATATTGCTAAAGTAAATCAGTCTTTCCCGTTGAACAAACTCCCTCAGTTTTAACCCGAAAGAGTTTGCTGTCGTCCTATTAGGAGGTAGCTTTAGGGGGCCATTGATGAAGCGGTTAATATTACCAGTGGCAAATAATGGGTAGGGGGCGGGGTAGGGGTACGGATACGAGAGACACTGCAATCAGGTCCTTCAGGACATAAGCGTAGCTTGAGAAATGCGTATTCACAGTGTGTGTGTATCACAGAACAGGCGGCTGCCTTTGGAAGACAAAAGTCAGAAAGTCCTCAGTAAGCTAAAGACCATCGGGTCATGCGCGGACCCACTGTGGCCGAAGTCGTCCCGAGGATATTTGCTAGTGGATCCAATTTTGTGAAAAGCCAGATTTTCACTGTAAAAGACATTAAGTCCAATTTTGTGAAAGCCAGGTTTTGATTGCAATACAATGAAAACCTCGCTGTTCACAAAAACGGACATACTGACGTATTTCCTGACGCAACTAATTTCCCCGCGGCGAAAATGTGGCTCCAGGCAGCTGGGGACTTGGGCATCGGGACGTTCTCTTCTGACAGTACTCGTAAATCAACCCCATCAGTCATGTGGGCTCAGTGTCGCGGAGAGCAGGAACTTGATAAATCAGACTTCCTCAGTTGTGTCAAGGGATGCATTAAGATTAAAACGCACTCACAGCATAATTATTAGGGCGGCCGGGGGGGGGGGGGGGGGGGTTAGTGAAGGTGCGTGGGAAAGTTTGCCGTCCCTGAGTCCGTCTGGTTCCTCAAGAGGCATACTGATTCTCAAGCTTCCCTGCACATCCTCTGGTAAAGATCACAGTCATGTGCCCAGATTAATGTAGTCATTTTGGTTAAATCAATGGCTCATTGGTTGACTTTGTCTGTGTGTGTGGGGGGGAGGGGGGGGGGGGAGATGAGGTGGGGATTCGGAGTTGTTTAGTTTTTTTTGGTGGGGGGTGGTTAGAACAAGGAACGTTTTCGAAATCTGAAGTCGCGCCTAGTTATGACGTCCTATGAGGTTTACATATAATATATTTTTTACATGCTTAGCTGACAGGGAAAAATCCCGCGAAGTTGTAACACCCTTTTCTCTGTTGAAGGACAGAATAATGCATTGCTTTTCTGCTATTTGAGTCCCTGTACTAACTTTGTCTTCGACACATTCCAAAAACTGAGCGTGGTCAACCCCGTATGAGTCAATCTGACATTATATATATATATATATATATATATATATATATATATATATATATATATATATATATATATATATATATATATATATATATATATATATATATATATATATATATATATATATATATACACACACACGACTTCGCGGTATTTTTCCCCATCCTAGCCTACCGCAGATAAGCGGTAGCGATTTGACGGAGGCAACCTTGAGTGACGTCTATATCCCTTTCCATGATTGAAAGGTTTGCATGTTTGCGTGACACATACTGTTTATAACTATGTCCCACACGTCGAGGAAAAAAGCCCGATATTGCAGAATCACAAGTCAAGCTACATTCATCACTCGAGTTATGAAGCGTAGGACAGCTAACGTTCTGTATTTCAGCCAGTGAATGTATCCCTGACGACTGCCTTCTTGTAAGGCTATACGCGCTATATCTGCCAGCTTGAGACATAGATTCTAGCGAGCCCTGTCGACTGCAGGGGCCCTTGAGAATCGGCGGTAGCGAATCGAGGGAGACAACCAGTGTAGTCTCGTTTTTTTTTTAATGCAATGGTCTGTACATATCCAGAACAAAAAAGCGATTGCTATACCTAGAAACAGATCCACCGACTAGTGGCTATATTATTATGGTCTTCTTCGGCGTTTGGTAACGCGAAAGACCTCGAGAAATTGTTTTCCTTTTGTCAAGCTTCATTTGGCACTGGCAGGTAACCCCAGAGGTCACCTAGAGGGGTATTTACACCGCTGACCGCCTCTTCAACTCAGATGTGTGGCGGAATGCTAATGACTTTATCGCCTTTGAGTGTCGGTGGCGCCTTTGGTCGAGGTGATTCCTAAAGGCTCTTGTGCCACAGGCAGTCAGTTGTAGGCTGAAATATCGATGATCTCCTCCGTCCTAATTATTGAAAGAAGTCAATACTTGATTAATATTACGCCATGTCGACAAGAGGCATAGATCTCCATGAGCGGACTACCGCAGTGGCTTGTGGGAATGGTCCAAGAAAGTGTCTTTCAGATGAGATGGCTCGTGGCGATTTCAGTGTGCTTCATGCACGTGGTTTGCGAGGATCTGTTCCTCTCTGCGCACTCAGATGCAGTTAAAAAAAAAAAAACAAAGCAAAACACACACACACAAAAACAAAAACAAACAACAACCAACACTAAGCCTCTCTCTCAAGGGCTGCCTGGAGCATTGTTTGGAACGTCAAATGACTTGTGGGTGCAGTAATGATGTAACACAAACACTTAGACTTCGGGAAATTACGTCTCGTAAACGGCCCCTTCAGCGTTGGAAAAACCCTAGAGCCAAGCACCTTTGTGCACTTGAAAATCTACTGCTTGCTTTCTCTCCTTACTTAAATGATCATCCACACTGGTTGTCTCCCTCGATTCGCTTCCGCTGATAAGCGGTAGAAAATCGAGGGAGACGGCAACCAGTGCAATTATTATTATGTAATGGACAGAAGTACGACCCGTCTCCCTCAGTAAAACACGTGCATCGGCATGCATCCTTCATTTCTCTCTTCACGCGTTGATGTATGCATTCTGGACAACCGGACGTTTTCGGATCACCGAGCTCGGGTAGTTTTCTTGCGCATTTGTGTAAGCCCCTATCTACAAGAGACATAGATTCTTATGAGCCGCGCTTGCTCGAGATAGACCCCAGTTAAATTAGGGTAGAAACTCAGTGTATCGCTTGCTTGCCCGTCGTGCTCAAACGGACGCAGTAATTTGGGTTTTCGCCAACGACTGCACGCGTGTTTTCTTGTTCATTAGTAGGGAAGGACAAACAAGCACGCTTGTTTGTTCAATAAACATAGCTTATCCATGGGCGGGAGGGGGAGAACCCTCCATCGTTGTATTGCCCTGCGGTCAGTCGGTGGGGTGAGATCCTGCTAGGAATGACCTGTAGGTGAGCTGGTGTGTGATTTTGGACCTTACAGACCAGCACACTTGTAAATCTATCTCGTCTTGTGTTAGTTCTTTTATTTCCTTTCTGGGGCAAGGCCGTAGGGTCCAATTCACAGACAAGCACACATGTAAATGCAGCTCGTTTTGTTTGTTCTTTACTTTCCATTTCCTCAGTCATTACCGTCTATATATAGATACAAGAAACATAGATTCTCATGAGGCACTGCACCTAACAAGTCACATAAGGATCTGTACAACTAACTGGCCCAGTTTTGGTCTCTGTTCCTTAATAATATTCAGTGCGGGTTTATCTTTGATTTGCATAGAGCATTCAATCGACAGAGTCGTTATAGGCGCCCCTCAGGGCGACGAAACAACTCGGGTGCTGTTTACTTTGTATATTTTTCCGTGTGTGTGTCTAGATGTCTTGTGGCTCCAGTGTCAATCTTCGGGCGATTTTCACACAGCGCCAGGTCTGCATCATTAGGGGCTGTAAAACAAGACCAACAGAGGGATAGATGGGATAGATTCTCATGAGCCCCTGCAGCTGCAGGGCCTCATGAGAATCCTTGTCTGTTGCAGGTGGACGCTTTTTTTCTGTGTGCGTCCTTCAAGCAGAAAGGATGAAATCAAGCAGAGATCTTATCTCAGGGTGTTTCTTGGAAATGTCAAGGTTTTGCTGATTAGGACCTGCTTGCGCAAATTAGGGCTTCAGACCTAAATAAGCATCAGTCAGTGTCTCCCATTGCCGAACTGGATTAGATCTGAAATTAGAAATGCCTTGCGCTATGAGTTTGATAATTCAAGCTACACATGGAGAGAGAGAGAGAGAGAGAGAGAGAGAGAGAGAGAGAGAGAGAGAGAGAGAGAGAGAGAGAGAGAGAGAGAGAGAGAGAGGTGCATGTAATTGTATACTGTACAGTATGGAACTATTTATTTTCCATGTGGGTGTCAGATGCCGCGATCCAGGCCAGACAGCTTGCACATCTGCTGAGAAATGCACACTGACATTCACAGATCTCGCACCTGCAACTTCCTCCATGTGACGAGTATGGATGTCAGTAAATGAGGTTGATTCCTCCGGACAAGAGGTATAGTTTATCATGAGCGTCTGCCTCGGCAGGGGCGCATGAGAATCTATGCCTCTTGCAGATTTAGGAACTGGATCCATAGTCACTCCATGATCACCACCATACCCTGATTTCCTGCATCACTCCATCCCATTTATGGTGAGCACCCTGTGACCTTTTTCGCCACAGAAACACGGATGTACAGCAGAGCAGTGAGAAGCCGTAACTAAGCCGCATGTGCGCTGGAAACGCTAAGGATCTTTCTCACTAACCTTTGGAGGGCAGTCTCAAGACGAGTGTGCCGATAATATAATTACAGCCACTGACCACATGGTGCAGCCTTACCCAATTCTCTTCAGCTGCGAGAGACATAGATTCTCATTAGCACTTGAATCTATGCGTCAGGCGAGCCTAGGTTGACTCCAGCTGTTCCTCACTTTGAGGGTGTTATTACGATCGTGACTCTAATAATGTTTCATGCTGCTCCGTAATGGACACTCTCGTCTGAATATTTTTTCCGTCCCTTTCAGAGTAAAATACGTAACGGTAACGGCGATAGTTGTTAGTTGCATTAGCGCCAGGCAATACTAGCCTTCTGCGTTTATCTACCTGTGTACACCTGCGTAGTTTGCAATAAGTCTTCTCACTAGCGCAGTCTGTAATACAGTCTTTGTTTCAAATAATGGTTCTGCTCTTGGCCTGCTGGTTGTACAAGCAACGGACAACAAGAGAAATACAGGTCCCAGATGACAAAGAGCGCAATATAGGGACTTCAAATAGGATATATAGGAATAGAGCCTCATAAGCAAGAGGTTTAGCAAAGAGACGTAGATCATCATGAGCCCCCGGTACTCTTGCTCTTTGCCTCTTGCGATTGTATTGTTATAACACCCAGATGAGATGTAAAATTTATGTAAGTGCACGCAGTCCTGGTAGTACTGACTGCATTCTGTCGGGTTTTGTGCTGGATGTAACACCTCTTGTGGCACTTATACCTGAACGACCAGCGTTGTTCTCCTTTTGATGAACACGTATGTAAATGAAGCTAGCAAAGCGCATAGTGATAGATTTTTTTCAGCCCTGCTGGTGGAGCATAGTACGACAGCGTTGGGGCGCCACTTTGCTCGACTAAGGGCTCTTCGACTCACCTGGCCTAACCTTGCCCCTTTCTCTGCCACTCAACGCGTTTCTGAAATCTTTGTCAAGGAGCATGGATACAAAGCGGGATCAGCAAGAGGCATGGATCTGTGCCTCTTGTGTTCTGCTGGTTGTGTTCCGTCAGCCAAGAGGTTACATACACGCACAAACACAGACCCAACTTCCGGGCTTATAATTTGTTACCTTGCTTGTATACAGTAAATGCATGGAAGATGTATTATACAGAGGAAACGATGGAGGAACTAATCACTGACTTCCATGACAGATGGTACTTTAGAAAATCTCAGGTGTAAGACCCAGCCGATTACTTCCCCCTGCCTTCTGAGCAAAGAGCGAACAGAAACCTCGGAAGACCTTCTAGCAACTGGGTGAGGCGCACATTGGCATTTTTGAGCGCAGAGACCATTTTAAAAGATTCGAACTGAAGAATAGAAATACAAGAAATAACGCAGGTAATCTGGGGCCGAGTCCGTAACTTTCAAGAGGTTTAATTCCTTATGAGTCCCTTAGAGTGCAGGGGCAAATTCCAAGAGTGTGATTAAGTCCAGCGCCGGAGCACCTTCCCTCTTAGTGGCAGGCGCACCTCTAGGCACGCTCGTGCAGCTGACCCCAGGGGCACATGGGAATTTATATACATGTCTCCTGCAGACGAAGGAGACTGGACGGGGTGCATAGGGAAGAAACTAAACAGGAAGAGGAGGGTTACCTTCAGGTGTTCAAAGCGGTATTTTTTTTTCTTCAGAACGCTTGTCTACTTTGATGCTTTCTCATGACGGATACAAACACCTGAACAGTTTCTCAGGTGCACCCATTCATCTGCAAGAGGCATAGATTCTCATGAGCAGCTCAGTGCAGGGCCCGATGATAATCTACGTCTCTTGCTAGTCAGTGATCGGCTCCATCAATTTCTACATGCATCTGTTCTCAGGCTTTCGCTGGTCTGTGACTGTTGATCTTACGTCCAAGGACAGTAAGGTTCAAAATCACAGACCAGGAAGCTGTTTCAGTAAACGATCTACCAGATTTTCGTGCAGGTGGCAGGCCTTGACCGTTAACGCATGGGGGGTTAATTACACGTATATCGTCTAGAAAGCAGCGGGCAGAGGCACGCCATATGTTTGCGAAAAATCTCCATTAATTTACTAGCTTCTGCTGGTTGGATTTCTCTGTGCGATCAAATCGCAGAGATATGCAGATCCGTTACCCAGTGTGCAAGCGACTTCCGGCCGACGCCGGCCGCAGTTGGTCCTCGCAGTTGCGCGATGTCGGCCCGATGGCCTTTTGCTGGATGCTCCTTTTGCTTCCGGCTTAACTTATGAATGGAATACCATAGACGGTCCACGATGTTCCACTATCTGTTGCGGGGCTGTTAGAAGAGTGCGTTTGCCTGTAGTTAGTGTGATCAAAGTCCGTCAGGGGAACTCTCTTTGGTCTGATGTTCTGAAACACGTATTTTACGCCATAACTCATTAGTATCCGAATGCAGCGCGTCTCGAATAGATGGACTAGCAGATGGGGCTGAATGAGGGACTGAAGTAAATGGCATATGATCATACTGTATTGTCTCAGTCTTTACCAATGCTCGTCACGTGACACGAACATGGAGCTGTGCACTTCAAGGGCAAGCCGCGCGAGAATGCGATAGACGCTAAAGATAGCAGCGGCACACGTACCGGCTATGTGCGGTGCTGACATGGTTATGGGTGTAGAGACAGGCCACGGGGGTTTCCAGCCAGAAGGTGCTATCTGATGAAAGAGTAGGTTTCGAGTAACGTCGCGTTTAAAAGTTTGAGGTCTCATAAAGTTATGTAAAAGCAGTATAAAAGAAAATTTAATTATTCTACAGTATTCAGTGACACGTTCTCTGTCATGGACAGTATAAAATTAATAGCTTAGTGACTTAGTTTGCTGTCAGTGTAACCTGATATGACATGTGTGTTAGCTTGTTTAGGCACGCGACAATGGAACTCTTTCTCGACAACTACTGTAAGCCTAAAATATTAATGTGCTTGGCTGCGATAGCACTTTTTGGCAGGTCGCATCGGCACCAAAGCGCAGTGAAACGTCGCTGCTAGCTGGTGGCATCTAGCCTTAGCACAGATATGCAAGTACTATTGAAGTTTTGGCCTCACTGTCATACAGCGAGCCAGGTGATCATTTGGTAGCAGCAGCAGGTAACATTTTTGTGCTCGCTATTTGTTTACTGGTGGGCTGACTGACTGCTGCTGAAACAGGTATATAGTGGCGCTAACTCTTTCAGGCACGCATACACAAACATTTTCAAAGTGGAATGTTGCATGCATTTACAGTCTAACTTACGAGTTATGGATAGCTGAGGCACACAATGACGCCGCACGCACACACACACACACACACACACACACACACACACACACACACACACACACACACACACACACACACACACACACACACACACACGCGCGCGCGCGCACGCACGCACGCACACACACACACACACACACACACACACACACACACACACACACACACACACACACACACACACACACACACACACACACACACACACACACACACACACACACACACACACACGTTACTCTCAAACGCAGAGAGAGAGAGAGAGAGGCAAACAGACAGACAGGCGCAGACACACACTGGTTTCTCATTCTTCATTGTTAAAAAGTGATACATTTCTCAGATCACCGAAAAACAGTTTCTTTAGCTTTCGGGTGTCACATAATGAGTTTACATGCAATTCAAATGTATTTACTAAAAATCCATACAATAATTGTTTGATATTAATAAACGATACTGCATTATCCTCTGTTTCGAGCACAGGGCTGTTTGTGTTGCAACTAATAGTATATCCCTCCATTAACACAGGGGAAGCGTAATTGAAAAGGGTTGAAATTAACATTTTTCACAGAGAAGACACAGGCATTCATTGCAAAGTCCTGTGGCGGCAAACGGACACGAAGGGCGCACACATCTAGATGTCAGATATTACACTGACTATATCTCATATCTACATTTTTATGTGCATCTCGGTGTCCAAGTAAGTTTCTAAAAAAATCAGTTCTGTCGGATTTACTATCCATTGCTCAAACTGGACTACAGTACTCAAACCCAGGGGAATCCAACTGGACTGCAGCACACAAACTGGCACTATTTATTCCGAGTCGATGTCGCTGACATCAGGGGCCTCCTAGAAACACTGGAAGGTATCTGTAGACTGGATGATGGTTTTTTTGGGTTTGACACCAAATGAGTAAAGAGACAAGAGGTCAGCCTTTTTAACGTGAGACCTTGGAAGCTTGCCACTGTACAGTTAAGTGAAGGAAGTGTCAGGGGTGGTTATGATCATCCCCTTCTACCGCTGGACCCAATCAGGCGGAGAATTCTAACCTTTCTTCATTCAGATCACATTCGAACTGCATGATGCGTTCATCTACTTTGGAGAGTATAAATGCAGCGAATCTGGAGCCAGTTGAATATCCGGCCTTTACTGTCAGTTTGTTTTGCGGTTTGATGATCTAGTGCTTGAAGTCAAAGACCTGGCTGTGCTTCCTCGGGATCACAGAGTGACGTTTACCACGTTGTGCCATGCACAAAGCTATGTCCCAACCGGACGGTGTATTTATTGGATCGTACTTTTTTGCACAGGGTAATACAGAACGCATTAAACGACCTGACCATCTGGTGTATCCGGACTCCAAAAACTTCTGCATCGCGGCCTGTGTATTTGAGAGTGTGCGAAAAGGGTAATGTAAGGTCTCTAGATTAATTGATTGCAGTGCTGACCACCACAGCAGTCAGAACAGATGATGGCAGTCTGAACACTGACATTGAGAGACTTCAGATAGTGAAATAGGGCGGTCCGTGGGGCAGTGGTAAAGCGTATGCCTTAATGTTACAGGATCAAGGATCGATACCCGGTTCAGGACTGAGTCAGACTTTTGTCCTCAAGTAAGTGCCACCTATAATTTGGGCGGACTGTGGTGGGTTCTTTCTTCCGCCCCCCCCCCCCCCCCCCCTTTCCCCTCTGGCACCAGTTTCAGGCCACTTCATGATTTCAAATACAAGCGATCAGATTTTCCGAAACCTCAATACCTGACCTTTTGCACCACGTGAATGCCCTGTGCATGTCTTGTAGTTGTACTCTGTTTGCCTTCAGAGTGAGTGCGCATGTTTCACGAGAAAGTGCGTGCTGAGTTCAGTTTGTGGCGCTTTGAACCAGTTCACGGAGTTGGGAAAAGCACCTGTATTATGACCGATTTATTATTATTATCATTAAATATGCAGGATATAATTGTTGTGTGTACACGTTGTGTTCGTTTGCGACACTTTTTTTTTTTAAGGACATCAAAGTCTCTCGACATTGGCATTAATTCATCTTTAGTGCTTCTGGGTACATCACTTGAAGGACGATAATTATGACGGATGGCGTAATGTCTCTTGCTGTCCGATTTTTCGGGCAAGCATAGATTTATGCCTTCGTCAGTTTTTTCATACTTGTTTGTTTGTCTATTTTGAAGAAGGGTATTTACCAGAAATATTAATAAATTGTGTTGTAACTGACTTTTGTAGGCGTGTGTCTTTCTCCGTTGGGTTCATCTCTGCACTTTTTACGCTTGACAGTCACTTTTTTTTCGTCTGGATTAAGAGCTTTATCGTTAGAGTTGCCATCATCAGGAGCAGGATTAGCAGCTGCTTCTGTGTCCATCTCAGTCTGGTCAGCTAGACTGGCTTCAGCTTCACCTGACAGTGAAGCTGCCATGGTTAGATAAACGTTGTCAGCAAAGGCGGCAAACCAGGTATCACTTTCTGATTTCATCGTGAGCACGTAGACAGTTGAAATCAAAATTGTAACAAAAAAAAAAAAAAAAAAAAAATAGTGTGGTTTCGTTTACTAGACAAAAAGTATACATTGTCCTCAGGCAAAAATGGTTTGTTTTTTAGCAAACAGAAATTCCTCATCATGAGCACTAACCTAGAAAAAGAAGCACCCACTGTACAGGTCGATATTGATTGAAGGTACACTTTTCATAAATGGTTCAAAAGGCTACGCTTGTCAGTCAGTATACGGTTCGCATGCGAACATTTAGCTAGGTTTTTTTTTTTTTAACAGAATTTACAGCTACAATAATAATAATTATTATGATGATAACAATCATAAATAACAAAAAGAAGGAGAAGAAGAATCCTCACCTTGTCCTTGATAAAAACGTAAAAGAGCATAATTATACAAGGTAAAGACAATACTAAAATGTGTTACCTACTTCGGCAGTAGCTTGGCTCTGTATGATTCTTTTTACTTCTTCAAAGTTTTCTGTGAATGTACTGGTATTATACCATGAAAGTCATTTCATGTTAATATTAAGTGGTCCGGATGTTTCAATCATTGGATGTTTACAAAATACGACGACAGTATCAGCCCAGTTTCTCGCGCAACCAGCTGATGGCATGCTTGTAATAGCTTGTGTGAAGACAGCCTGTCTGACATCTGACCTGCCAGTACAGTTTATCGTGTTATGGAACCAGATGGCTTACCATTTCATTCGCACATCTCCCAGTAGCTGTATTGCCATACGGCCCTATCGCGTGATGGCACTTTCTGGCACGACATTGCAACACGGCTGATTGGTAGTGTGCGGGCATAAACGTGCTATTGAAAGACAGCACATTCTGTCCAGAACTACCCGCCGCCTCTTGGATAAAGCTGTTTTAAGTTCTATGTAATAACTTCATCAATTCTTACAGGATTGACAAATTTCCACTTCAGTGGTATAGCTGACTCTTTCTTGAACACACTGATCCATGTCAAAAAGTAGAAATAGCCAAAAATCACAGATAGCACCTTCTGGCCGGAAACCCTCGACTGGAAAGGGGGGATAGCGACTTCAGTCCAGACTATCGGTGCAAATAGGTTATGCATACATGTATCAGCTTAACCCCCTTGTTCACTGTACCAGTTGCTGCATGCGCATGGAGGTTAATACGTAACCATGGGTGAGCGCGTGACTGGAAGCAAATGGAGGCCGACAATCAGTGTGAGTAAAGTGATGAGCTGTCCATCTCTCCTCTCCCCCCCCCTCCCCCCCCTCCCCCCCCCCCGAGAGGGAGAGGGAGACTCGTCTTAGTCCTGCCCCAGCCACTAAGCAAGGCGCTCCGCCACTTAGTGGCTGGCGCAGGACTAAGCACACTCGCGCACCTGAACCCCAGGAACCTCCAGACGACGTAATAATTAACCTCGTAGTTTACTGCATCTGCATCATCAATCTTGCGCTCAGTGAACCGGATCCTCCTATCTCACCACCCTTGTCTACCTGTGCTGGAATAATATTACCAGTGTGTGTCAGAGTGTCAGAGCGAAACCGCAGTCCAGGTACTTATCTCAAAATCACACGACGACGAACTACTCAACTGGCTTTCCAGAGAACCTAGTATTTTCTTCGTCCAGGGTTCCTCCAGCGAAGGAACACGGCTCTAAATTCAGGGAAATAACCAACAAATATAACTGCACGCTTCAGCAGTACAAGGACAAAGAAACAAGCTATTACATTTCCGGTGAAATCCCTTTCAAAGGACACACGCAAGCAATGATGTATTTATCTCGTGTATGGACAACGAGATTTTTTCTAGATGAAAATTGTCTTTGTCAGCAAGAGGTGTACATCCTCATGAGTAAGACCCCTGCGGCTTGCAGGGGATGAAGAGGATGTGTGTCTCCTGCATACGTATTCAGACAAGGTTTGTCTTTGAGAATGGGACGAACTATCTTGGCAGGGAATGAAAGGCGTAACAAGTATCCATGTATCATAGCATCCGCTCATGTATACAGGAAAACCAGAGTGTAAAACACAGCGTACAAGCACTAAATATCACAGGTGTAGCGCGAGGTCAGCAAGAGGCATAGATCCTCATGTGCCCGCGCATGTGCGCGGGCACATGAGGATCTATGTCTCTTGCAGAAGGACTGGTACTTGGCACAGTAACAAAGAAGGCCATAGGGCATGAAGGTGACGATAGATACCGATTTTGAGGGTCACAAATGTAAATGAACGAAGCAAGAGGCATAGATCATCACGAGCCTCGACACATGTTGAAGCTCACGAGGTTCTATTGCTCTTGCAGATGACTTCAATTGTGGAACAGTAGCAAGCGAAAAGTCGGAGAGTGAGAAGACGAATGTGATGATAGATACCGAGTCTGAGGATGACAAATATAATTGATTGTCAGCAAGACGCGTAGATCGTCATGCACCCCCGCGCGTGCGGGGGCACATGAGGATCTGCGCTTCTTGGAAATGGGTTTGAGTCGGTGACAAACGAAACGCCACAGAGCGAGGTGTTGATGGGTAGATACCGAGCGTTGACCCCTCACCTTCTGTAGCAAGAGAAGAAAGTGTTTGTGCTTAATGGATCTTACAACTGTAACATTTGCGTTTTCAAATTGTCGAACATTTTTATTGTTCACATTTTCACACTGGGCCTTAAATATGGTGACATTTACGTTGTTTTGTTGTTTTGGGCCTCAATAGCTTTTAGTCGTTTTCCTTTCTATGCAGCCCGTGAACGCAAAAAGTACTAACATATCGATCTTCTCAATTTGAGTCAACTGTCTTGCAAAAATTAAAACAAGGGTCTGTAATTCAGTTGCTGATTATTTCCAGTCTCCTTCAAAGTCTTGTCTGTAAAAATCACGACATCAAACCAATTTAGTATTACTTTACCAATTAACTTCGATTAAAATAGGGTTTAACCCATTCAACCCTGACGCCCTACAGCAGGAGATGTCGGCGCCAAGATAATCTGGCACTGCTCTTGAATTATCATGGTCGATCCATTCCTGCAATTGATGCACAGTCATTAGATGACGCCTCCAAAATTTGGGAAATACGCCCGTCGGGCTGAATGAGATAAAACCGTCAGATTTATGTGTGTACAGATACTATTTAAAATCCAACTAATGTCTGTAAACTCTACCCTCTTCTTGCAAGATCCGCCGTTGCCCGCGATCCGTATCAGAGAGGGGCGAAGACGCCTGTTACGGAGCAGACTTCCTGCCGACGGGGTACACGGGCGTGTTAATTGTTCTCCTTTGATGGCAGAGGGCACACTCTCTCTGCACTCACAGGCTAAAACCCATAAGTTTATTCTCCATTTGAGCAACAGAGGGCACGCGCTCTCTGCACTCACAGGCTAAAACCCATAAGTTTATTCTCCATTTGAGGACGGACATGTGAGGGAATCTGAACTGATTCCTTCCAGCAGGAGGCACAGATTCTCATCTGCAGGAGCTCATGAGAATCTTTACCTCTTGCAGATGGACTGCTCTTGGATAGTAACCTCCATGGCGACAAACTGCAAGAGGTCGCCGCAGTGCTTACGCTCTTTCATCTCAACCATGGCCGGGTACACTGAAAACCCAAAGACCCTCTTTGCCACGCTGGCTGTCAGCGCAGCAATTGAGGGGACAACCAGCGTGTCTCTTCGCCTGAGGAAAACAGACGTAAATAAGACACCAAGCATATAACCTATTACGAACCCAGAGTCTTCGGATGTTTAATTGTCGTTCTTGCGCAAACGGGGAGGCCGGGTATCAGAATGTGAAGGGCAAGTCAGTTTCGCTGCAAGATTGCAGCCTGGCTTTAACCCTTTGGCTATTGGTAGCGGTTTTAGTCGCGATGATTCTCCCACAGGAATCATCGCGATAAAAACCGCTGTCATGTCAGCCAAAGGGTTAAACCATTGCTTGATGTATGTGCCAGCAGCACCTGTTCGAAACATACTGATTTACCGCAGAACTTTTTTTTATTTTTAATTTGTTCAACGTTTAGTGACCCTTTCCTGCAGATATCAAGAGGTTCTTGCAGTTTACACAACGAAATCGTCCCAAATGAGTGAGGTACTTCCACTTGTGTGGATGGATGGATGGAAGGCCGAATGGACGGACGGGACGGACGGACGGATTGATGTTGGACTAGTCTGATTGTTAAGCCTATTGCACTAGTCTGATTCCACAGGTCACATCATTTACAGGACAGAACCGCGTATCCGACTGCAGCACGTCTCGAGTCTGTTTTACAGACGCTAGAAAATGACTCGGTTTTCTCGTGATATGAGAATAAAGTGCATGTTTAGAAGCCAGTTTCTTGCGCCTAATTACCCTCTATCGGACCACTTGTTCCCAAGGTAGGGACCGAATTATCGTTGGCCCTCTCGTGTGTTCACGCAGGCGTGAAGCAGAGTCATCCGCACATGAAATCTCTCCGCCATGTCACGCTTCAGAAAGCCACGGGCCGGTCTTTAAGTGGCGCAGATTATCATCTGCCCATGTAGATGCCGAGACTTATCCCCAGTATCGAAACGTTTTCGGGCCCACGTCAGCCGCAGTGGGCCCACACACGGTCGTGCGCGGGCCCGACTGAAAATCTATGCCTCGCGTTTGAACCCTTTATGCATGCAGTCGCCGATATTGTACACAGTAATGGTTGTAAGCACAGAATTGATTAGTGTCTGGCCCTACACATGCAAGCTGTGGAGTTCTGTGCAGGTCTTTGCCTTTCAATTTGGGTACATTTACATCCGTGTTTTTCATGTTTTGTTTTTTTTTAATTTTTACACGGATCACTTCGAAAGGAGGTAATCCGATTGAGGCGAGTAATCCGCACATGAAATTGCTTCGCCGCTATTTCCAATCACTTGAGAAGGCGACTATAGTTTTTGTACTAAACTTTCAGACTTCCAACTTCCACGACCTTATTCTTCATCTGAGGTGTAAATGGGGGGCGGTCTCCGCCAGCAAGAGGCCTAGATTCTCATGAGCCCCTGCAATTGCAGAGGCTCATGAGAATCTGGCCTCTTTGAAGATGGCCTCTTGCCGTTCTAGAAGGTTATAGGCGATTTACACTTCGGTAAAGATGAAAGAAAGAGTGGATAAATCGAGCGCAAATAGTCACTGATACGTTTTATTGGTGCTGTTTTGTGCACATGTGTGTGCATTATGCGTCCATCAGGGCTCCGATCTTTTTGGGTGGAAGCAACACATATTAGGAACAGTCTGTAAGGGAACCTGTCTTTTTCTCAGTTTTGACCAATATGCACACGTCTGTCAAGTTTTCAACAGGTGTGCGGTTCTAGTAATTTCACACATTTGTTTCATACGTTTAGGTTAGACGAGCCAGAATCGTTCTTAGCCTTTGAAAAAATCAGTGGACAACCACGGAACATGGATAACGAGATACGATTGTGTACAAAATCAAGTGCAGGACGAAAAGCTAGCATGCCCCTTCCAGCCCAAATTGGCTGATAAGCAAGTTTGCTTTGGCGCTAGGTTCATTATGACGGCGTGATGAAGTTTTCTGGTCAGTTTAACGCACCCTCAGCAAGCCACGCGATGTGTGAGTTTTGACTACCCTTGTTCATCTGCAAGAAGCATAGATTTTCATGAGCACCTGCAGGGGCAGGGGCTAATGAGAATCTATACCTCTTGTCCCTTTAAGGACCAGCGGGATTTTATTTGCATCTTCAATCTTCAGACGAAGTAAGATAACTTGACATAGAATATGAAACCATGTGACAAGATCCATCCATCTGTGAGGCATCGATTCTCCTGATCCCCTCCAGTGGCAGGGTCTTATTAATATATGTCTTTTGCCGGTATGACAAGTTATCCCTATACTTGCATAGAGCTCGGCTGTTCAGACGAAGACATTTGAGTATTCGCCTGACTGAGTCTATATGGACTGTAGGCGGTTGAGATTGTTGTAGCATCCCTAATGTGGTTGTTTTAATGCCAGCCCCGGCGTCTGAAGAACCAGCAACGGTCCTAGCCAATGAAAACACGTTTTTTTACATGCTGTTTGACCAATGAAAATAAACTCTACATGCGGTTTGACAAATTAAAATAACATCTTTGAGCGGCTTGACCAATGAAAGAACAACTTTTCACTCGAGTGAAAACGAGAATAGCCGTGTCAGCCAATGAAAACAAACTACGCAAATGGACGCCACTTGATAATGAGCAGTTCGCTGCACAGGCTTGGTAGTTATGGCTTGAAAAGCACGCTTCATTATGTGTATCGCTGTATACTCGACGCGTGAGACGCCTGAAACATCGGCTTAGATTAGCTAATACTAAATCATCGCTATGTTACGTTCCCGCCGAAAGTAACTTCTGGAACTTTTGAAACCCCGCCACGTTACGATAATAATTCTATGTCCTTGATGTTGGCAAAATGAATGCTTACCAAATTACACGTTCGTTCGAAGTATATATTTGCGTTTATCGTCCAGTTTCTTTTCCTAATAATGGCATTGCGGCGTCAGGCTTAATACTATTTTAGGAGCAGACATATGAGGAACTGCGATAAGATCTTACCGACAAGAGGCACAGATTCTCATGAGAATCTATGCCTCTTGCAAAACTGAATATGAAAAGAGAAGTTGATTGGACTTTCTTGGCCGGAGGACTTTATCAGTTTTCGGGGCAGAAAAGTGAGCAAAGCATGACAATTTCTTATCATCAACAAGGCGTAGATTTTCATGAACCCGGTGATTCCTGGGGTTCATGAAGATCTGTACCTCATGTAAATGGAAGGGCATGGCTGAGGGGCTTACATGGTGCTATTAGCTGCTCTGCGGTCGATTTAGATTTTCTCTAATCTCTTGCTCCGTCTGGGAACGAACACATTGGTAAATGGGAATGATTGATCAGAAAATCACTGAAAGATAAACTGGGCACACTCTGTCATTTTGGAGTCAATAATCAGCAATTTGTGCACACTGTTTGCCTTATTAACCCCCCCCCCCCTCCCCCCGCTGGTACGTGCAGCCACTGGTATTGTAAACAGTACCGGTGGCCGCAAGCACAAGGGGGTTAAAGGCCGTCCGTTGGATGCAAGCCTGGCTAATCTGCGTCGTTACCGCCCATTCAGGGAATGAATTTGCTTACAGGCTAATTTGGTGCCGTTCTGTAGCGAGGGAAAAAGGAGAGTAAAGTTGTGATTGAAGGTGGTTACTTGATCTTAATTAGCTCTTTTAGTGTTGTTGTCTGCAACGGATTTGAAACAGCTGCGGTTTCAGACCCCCTCCCTGCCCCACCCCTCCCCTACACACGCACACACACACACACACACACACACACACACACACACACACACACACACACACACACACACACACACACACACACACACACACACCTCTTCCCTATCTTCGGCCTGTCCACAGTCTTTCCTTGAGCTTTGATGAATAAGTTTTAGAGTAAGTACTTCAATCTCTCACGTGCGACTGTACCTTTCTTGAAAGCAGGCAGCTGTTATCCTACCATCCACAGTTGTGTTTTCACCCCACCCCCCTTTTCTCTCTCTCAGCATCCGCCCCCCCCCCCGGGTCCCCACCCTCACCCCCACTGACCCTAACCCTTTCTCTGTGCACCTGCGAGGGAACCTCAGCGTCCGTATGCGTATGATGGATCGTGAAATTGTCCCCCAGTGTCCATATATTACTTGAGAAGTATGGATTGGTTGTTTGATTATTCAGATAATTTAGCTGGCGTTTCTGATTTGTTGGCCTCTTTTTCCTTTTGTTATCGATTATAGTAGTATAGCGCGTTTAGTGCGTTTAGCTGACGCAGAGTGTGTTTCTTCGTTAATTCAACACCATAAAAAAAAATATTTTTTTTATATACCCAGGAACATGGATTTAGAGTGGTGTCAGCAAGAGGCATAGATCCTCATGAGCCCTCTCTATTGCGGGGGCTCATGAGGATCTATACCTCTTGCATTTGGGTGGTGTTCAAATTTTCTCGGCACTTATATATATAAATTCTGAGTCGTATCAGTATTGTACAAGTACTTGTCTGAGGAAACTTTGGAAGCCTTGGTCTGAGGAAACCTGAGGAAACCTTGGTACTCTTACAGTTACAAACTTCATACCACGATCTTGTGCAGACCGGGCGTTAACATCAAGTACGTGTGGTACTTTTAACCCATATCATACTGAGGCTAAAAGATTCTAATATGTACACTGCCATATGCAAGCTACATTACAGTACTTACAGATAAGGATATAGACCAATGGCTTTAGTTCAAGGGTGGTACCAGAATAGCCTATTCTGGCACCACCCTTAAATTATTTTAGTCACACTTGTTTCACACACTGGTGTATTCCGAATGATAAGGGTTAAGCAATGTTCCGCATTGTACAATGACATTTTCCATTAGTTTTGTGTCCGGTTTATCGTTTCCCTGGGACACTTTTCCTCACCTCGAAATCTGTCAAGATTGTCCCGCTGGCGGCGCGCCAGACATATTAGACTTACTGTCGGTTTCGCTGTGGTAAAACCTACACTCTGCAAGAGGCAAGGATCTTCATGAGCCCGCGCAATTGCGGGGGCTTATGAGGATCCATGCCTCTTGCTCATGAAGATCTATGCTTCTTGCTTGCCTGATTGCAGTTTTCAATTATGGATTCTGTGCCTCAGAAAAGAGGTAGTTCAGAATTAATTATGTTCTTTGATCAGATAGTGCGTATGGCCGGTGCATTGAACAGTATTGCTAGCGGTATCTCTCAGTTTGAGAACTTAGACCTGTTGGTTCCCTTGTGACACTTTTAAGTTAATATGTGTGATGTCAGTGACCTCCTGATTTGAAAGATTTCTTGACTGAAAACCTCTGACATAGGATTTTCCAGTACTTTTCCTAGATACAATTTGTGTACTTTGCAAGCAATGAATCAACCAATAAATCAATCAATCAATCCGCCCGCCCGCCCGCCCGCCCGTCCGCCAATATGTCACTATATACATCAGGTGCTAGATATACGTACTTACAATAAAACAAAACTTGTCTACCCAGATTCATGCGTGTTGAAAACCCAACATTCCTTCTGTCTACAAATTTAAATGTTGTTTCCCTCTTCACTTTTCGTTCCCCCATTTAGGGGTCGATAAATTGTGGGATGCTCTTTCCTGTTATCTCTAACCTATTTGTCACGGAAGGTTGCTCCTATATTTCGCGCACGCTTCCTAAAGCGATATGCCGGACAGGTTTTGGGGGCCAATTTTCGAGAAATTTTCAGAACAGTTATAGGCTTAGAACTTCTTGACTTCCTCCTTTTTAGGATATAAAATAAGCCGAAGTTTTTCAACAAGAGGCATCGATTCTCATGAGCCCCTGCTATAGCAGGGGCTCATGAGAATTTATGCCTCTTGTGGGTGAGGGACTGGCTGAACACTGAATGATGTGGTAACCGCCCTTATCAAATTCACGAGGAAATGTTTTTTGCTGCTTATCTATTCCATGTGGACTGGAATGTTCGCTTTTTACTGGAGAATTTGAGTGAAGCAAGAGGGTTTCTTTTAACTTTTTTTGTTTTGTTTATTTGTTTGTTAGACTAATGTCATGGGTATTCTGGTATTTCACTCGACTTGGGCTGCTCGCCCGTCAGTTTTCCGATAAAACCGAACTTTTCCCCTCTCATTCTTGGCTCTTCTTCTTCTCCTCCTCCCCCTACAGAAATTTTCCGTATCTTCCTTCGTCTTCTCCGTCTGTGTTTTTATTTTTTTTAATTTTTTTTTTAACCATTGTATGCTGGATGTGAGTGAAATCCCTTATGGCCAACCTCTGCCTGAGGAATATGTTCGTAAATAGGATGAAGAAAATGCATAGAGTTTCTTGAGCCCCCTCGGGGACTCATGAGGCTCTATGTCTCGTGAAGATTGGCGTTCGATGGTGTGCTCTTTGTGATAATGGACCTCGGCGCTCGTAAGGAAGGCCCTATGCCTTTCACGTTGGCGTGCAATTGAGTGCGTTTGCGTTACGCCAACGGAACAAATACAGAAGTAGTTTACATACGAATTAAATTACTCAACGCTGGACAGACAGACAGCTGCATCTTTTGACCTCGCCTTACCATGGCACCAGACCGCCAGCGCAGCCCACGAGGAATTCGAAGCTTGAAGTACACGACAGAATAAACAGCATACGAAAAGGTAGATTCTTGGCATATCTTGAGTGTTAACTCATTCAGGGCGCCCCGACGCGAGCCAATAGCTGCAAAAGGCTCGTATAGCGTTGCCGGTGGCAAAGCTTTTCAAACTTTCCGAGCTATTGATGCATTGAGTGAGTTAATAGCCTTCCACTTTTGTTTACGTTCACGATGAAGAAGTCTCAAGATTTATGAACAACAATATTTGGTAATGACGCCAGATAATGTTTTTCTCTGGCTGTTACATTTATGTACTGGTCTGTGATTTCGGACCTTAGGGCTTGCAGCCGTAATGTCCAAAATCACAGAGCATCACACATTTATGGGATTTCAAATTGCCGTAGAGAATGTGAAGATATAATGAAACGATAATACTCCTGCGGTGTCAAGCGTACTGAATCGCACTATTCTGTGTTGAGTATTTTGATGTTTGTCGTTCATTTGGAGTGCCAAGGAAATTTTAGATTTAGTCTTTTCTGCAAGAAATGGCTTCATTGAGGAATTCCAAAAAGATACAATACAATACAATACAATAATGCTTTATTAATCCCTCGCGGGGAAATTCACTGTTGATGTCATGTAAGGTGAAGAGTTCGGCAGATAATTTTATTTATTTTTGTATGAGAGAGAGAGAGAGAGAGAGAGAGAGAGAGAGAGAGAGAGAGAGAGAGAGAGAGAGAGAGAGAGAGAGAGAGAGAGAGAGAGAGAGTCTCCATATACCGACTCAATATCGTAAATACATTCGCTTCCGGGTGGGGAAATAAAAAGTACATTCACCGCGCAGTTCATAAAGGACCCTCCCATCATCCATCTTAGATCCAACGTCCGATAACCCGTTCCGGCATGTGCAAAGCAAGGGTTGGAATGGGGTCAGCAAGATGCTGCGGTGGCTCATGAGGATCTATGCCTCTTGCAGATTAGCCTTATTATTGTGGAATCGTGTTCCTGGTGGAATTGCTGACACTGCTAGACCAAGAAATCGTCGAAATGTGTTTCCTTTTCTTTTCTTTTCTCGAGGCTTCGGTCTGCAAGAGGCATACTTTCCCATCAGCAATTGCATCGTCAGGAGCTCATGAGAATCTGAGTGTCTTGCTGACAGCCAAATGCTCATAATTTATATCCTTATTCTGAGAGGTTTGAAGGATGGTCTTAGGGGTTATGTCAACTACTGCCTTGAGTTTGAAGACAACTTTAACTCTACTCCCAGAACTAAATGACTTCCATTCTACAGAATGGAAGTCATTTAGTTCTGGAAGTTTAAGAGTTAATAGTCTCTCACCGTGTATTATCCTTCCGATTCGCAGCAGAGACATAGATTCACGTGAGCCCCAGCCTCAAGACTACCTAGCTAGGTCTTCTTATCCTGTTCCAAATTTAGCGTAAAAAATGGTTTGTGCTACAACTATTCTGGCCCGCGACAAGAAAAAGAAGGAATCCACCCAACAAGGGGTTTCTTTGTCCTCGGTATCTCTGAGAGAAACGCTACATCAACAAGTTTTTGCCATTACTATCGCTAATCGTGAAACCTGGTCCCCCTTATCTATTTCCAAAGACGTGGACTCAGCGTTCTCCCGTAACCAAATACACGTAACTTTGTTCAAAACGCCTAGCAGCTGGCACCAGGGATGCTTAACGCAACTTCAGGAATGAAAGTAACGAGCGACAATTTTTTTTTTTAATTTCCTTTTGTCGTTTGTTATGTTTCTGTCAGAGTGCACATTTCTTGATGTTCTTTGTTTCTGCCTGGCGGTGTTGCGTCATATGTTTAACTCATGCGACACAAAGGGAGCAGCGCTGTAAACGTGTTTTTGCTGAATGTCACTGTGACTGTTCCTCCAGCAGTACATCACCCTGGAGGCATCAGCACATCACGTTTTGGTCTTTGTTTAGCTCGCGGTTTCACGCCCACGTCACAAGAGTGATAATAGACGACCCGAAGGGGCGGGTTTCGGGGGACAGGGACAGCTATTGACTGTGGACTTCGACTTGAACACTGATCAATTCAAACGTAACAAATCTGTGATTTACCAGGACCTTTCAGCGGACATGCTAAAAGAACAAATCTGTCTTTTTCTTCATCAACCGGGGCTTCGGCTCAGTCGCATGTGTGAGCTTAGTCCTGCGCAAGCTACTAAGCAAGGTGCTCCGCTATAGCGGAAGTCCTTGCTTAGTGGCTTGCACAGGACTAAGCTCACCCATGTGACTGTGCGCAGGACCGTGGTTCGAACCATGGCTCGGCTGTTCCCATAGTTTTTCGACGCTAATTTGCCGACTGAGCTGTTGACGCTCAAGTACACGATGGTTAGTTCGGGTTTAACGTCCACAGCACCGAGGTGATCATGGACGGCCCTGACGGGCGGGTTATGGAGGACAGGGAAATCTATTGCCTATGGAGTACGACCTGAACACTGATCAACTCAGGCGCACTCCAACTGTGCCACTTTGATTTACCAGGACCTTTCAACGGACATGCTATTGAACAAATCCGTTTTTACCCGCTGGATTGTGAGTCCAGCTACCGGGGCCGGGACGGGATTCGAACCCACGACCCGGCGATTCCCTTCGCTCTCCTGCTCCGACGTTTACCCACCTGAGCTATTTAGGACTCGCATGCACACGATTAATCTGTATACCTAATTATACTGTTTTAAGTTTGATGACGCACTTGAGAATTTAGTATCACCTAAAGCTTTCCTTGTCATTAATTGTTTGTTATTGTTGTGTGTGCGTGCAGGCGATGCAGGATATGACCGAGTGCGCCCCCTGTCCTACACAGACGCTGATCTCGTCATTATCTGTTTCTCCATCGACAATCCAGAGTCCATGGAGAATGTCGTCTCAAAGGTGAGAAACAGATCGTCTGTGCCCACTTCTTGATAATAAAGGAAGCAAGAAGCACGAGAAAGGCGTGATAACCATGGATAAAAACCAGCAACAGCGACACAAAGAAAAGAAACAAAGAAGAAAAACAGAAAACAAAAAGAGAAAACAACAAAACGACAAAACAATACAGAAAACCACAACAGTCAACGACCACAGAAAAAAAATAACCCATGAAACACCAAACAGTACTAAGCAAAACCTAACCAAACCCAACCATACCAAACGAAACACATATCATAACATAACTTCCATAACATAACAACAAACCAGAGGAAACCCGAACCGAAAAAAAAAAAAAAAAATCTAAATCCCAAACCAAAACACAACGAACAAAGAAATAAGCAGCCGAACATTCTGCGGCGAAGCCTACACACGACTGATGTGGTGCTCCCGTGTTACCAGCCTCTTTATTGCAGCGTTAATCCTGGATTCCTACGCCAGTCTGACGGTGTAATGAAGGACAGTCACTGTCAGCAAGATGCATAAATTCTCATGAGGCCCTGCGGCAGCAGGGCCTCATGAGAATTTATGCATCTTGCAGATGCTCTGTATATTCCCCGAAAGACAGGTCGAAAGGTTTTGTCTGACTCCATCACACATGCCTCACCTGTTTAGCTTCAGCATACCTGTCCTGAGACCTATTGTCACCTAGATGCAGTTCAAAGCCGCTCTTACTCTGTGATGTGCCGACTTGCATGTACCTTGGGTGGTCTCTCTCTAATTTGATGGGGGGTCTTTGATGTTGACTACGAAAGCTGAGAAGGCGAGAGCTCATGAGCCCTCTGCATGGCACGACCGACAGCCAAAGGGTTAAAAGATTAGATTGTGTTGACTTGTTCAACATTGGCCACAATGGCTAACTGGACATGTCACAGTTTGACTATTTGAACTCAGAAGGGAATTCAGTTGCAGGAATCATCGCGACAAAAACCGCTACCGACAGCTAAAGGGTTAAAGAACTACAGTATGTACAGTATGAAAACAGCAGAAGCAACGACATCAGTAACAACAGCATCTCTGAACAACAGTAACAGCAGCAACAACAATAACATTAAACAGCAGCAACAACAACAATAACAGCAGCAACAACAATAACAGCAACAAACACAGCCAACTATTCTTTTGTCTATGCTTTTGCACACACGCAGCTGGTTAGTTTGCATTACTTCTGTCAGGTACATGAGCACACACACACACACACACACACACACACACACACACACACACACACACACACACATACACACAAACACACACACACACACACACACACACACACGCACACACAGCAGTAGGTACTCCAGGCATCATGCTACCCGCCCCCCTCGCCCCTCCTCATCTCCTCTACTTTCCACCTCCGTCACAGTCTTGGCACATCAACAAATCTCACACAGCCCCCCTGCCTCCCCCTGGTATGGTTTTCTTTCTTTTCGTATCTGTATGGCGTCATTTGCTTGTATATTTTACTCCACAAAAATAAAGACAAGAAAGGAAGAAAGAAACACAAGCAAAATAAAAAGAGAGCAGGACACACGTCTCTAAAAATTCTTTGTTCGTAAAATGGCACTGAAACATTATATGCTGAATTACTTGCATATGGAGGACATTTTGTGGCACATGTTTATAACAAACGAAGCAAAACTAGTTGTTTGTGGTGCTGTTCACAACATATCAGTGTCATAAAGCAAAACATTAACGTGATAGCTCGCAGCTGGCTGACAGCTAGAGCTTGATTTGTGCAAGGTCGTTTCAGTACACTCAAATTTGTTATTGTTTTATTTATTATTATTATTTTTTAAATTAATTAATTTATTTAATTTATTATTTATTCTTTTTTTGTTTGGAAGTGGGGGGGGGGGGGGGGGGGGGAGTGTGGATAGTGTCAGATTTTTGTCTTTGCTTTAGACAAAATTCTCTCTCTCTCTCTCTCTCTCTCTCTCTCTCTCTCTCTCTCTCTCTCTCTCTCTCTCTCTCTCTCACACACACACACACACAACGGCGGGTATGAAAAATGATATAATCACTGACTGTTAATATCTTCACCGTTGTAAAATAAAGATTCATTGATTCATTCAAGCTTCTCTCTCTCGTTATTGGATGTGAACAGCATCATCATTATCAGCTTTTAATCTAAATCGGGGTTCAACTTTGTCTGCGAGCAGCATGTTTCGCTGACTTTTGTGATGTGACCCTGTCAAGCCAAATTTCCTTTATTTTGTGAACAAAGAAAGTTATGTCATCTCAGGTTACGTCAAGTCATCTCATTGTATGTTGATGTTCATCGGAAACACTTCAGTGGTTCAGATGATTCCAAAAATGTCGCATTTCTTTTGCTCGTCAGTATATGTTATGTTATGTTATGTTATGTTATGAACTTATGTTATGTATGGGTTTGGTTTCTTTTCTTTTCAGTGGCACCCTGAAGTGAGAGAGCACTGCCCGACCCAGCCCATCATGCTAGTGGGGTGCAAAGCAGACATTCGCTCAGAAGCCAAGCACCTCCCCCCGGGCAAACCTCGCCCCGCCCTCGTCTCGTACGATCAGGTGAGAAGACAAATAGTGAACGTCACCCATACGCAAGATCAAGAGACATAGATCTTCATGTGCACCGCATATGCGGGGGCTCATGATGATCTGTCCCTTGTTGTATGTCAGGCGGATTGCAGTTAATCTGCTGTGGATTCAGAGAATTATGTGTAGAAGCTATCGGTGAAAGGATCAAGAACCGCATTTTGGGAGGGCAGGAAGTGACGGGGAAGAGTGGGGGGAGGGGGGTGGGGCGAGAGCAGGGCTAAGGGGCCTGCGGGGTGGGGGTGGGAGTCGCAGGGCGGCGTTGAAAGAGAATTGATTGAAGATGTGCAGTGTGTGTTGAGGGGGGGGGGGGGAGGGCGGGAGGGGGGAGGGGGGGGGGGTGTGAAGGTGGTCTACCACAACTTCTTCGCGAATTGCATCTGGGCAATTTTGGCAAATGGCGCCAACAAAATCTGATTGTAAAATCAGGAAATTACGGAGACCCAGACAGACGCGCGGACCCATTCTGAATACAGATAAGAAATTGGAATAGGGCCAGGCCCTCCGACAGCTCTTTTCTCTGTCACAATGAAACAGATTCCTGAATAAGCAAGTCAGCAAAGGACCTCCATTACTAATTCTTGTGCGTGGAGGCGGCATTTTATGTGGCGATCTTTCCTACTGCAGCAGGCCCAGTTCTTCCCAAAGAGGAGTAGGTATGGCATCTGAGGGAGCCGATTCTTACTAGCAACTGAGGGGTGTAGATTTTCTTCGGCTGCAGGAATTCATGAGAATCTATGCCTCTTGCATTATGCATTGTACTCCGTCTGGCCCAGGGACTGTCGCATGAAGTCATTTGCATTTCACAAGAGACAGAAGTAACAGAGAGATGCATGGGTCAAAGATTTCCTGCATGAACAGCCGGCGGGCTCACGAGCTCGTGCCTCTATACAGCCTGCAGAGACTTATGAGGGTCTGAGCCTTTTGCACTACAACCCCAGCAGCTAAACGTCTTCGAGACCACGACGGCCGCTGTGGGTCCGCGCACAGCCGTGCGCGAACCCACTGCGGCCGTCGTGGGTTCGAGGACCTTTGCTTACTAAGGAATGTGGGCCTCACACTTTGTTGTGAGCGCCATCTACGTGGGTAGATAAGCAGGTCTTCACAGCAGAAGTGTGGGGCGACATTTTGTGGGGCTGTAAAAAAGCGAGAGGGACATTGTTTGCAAGACTATGCACAGATCAACAAGGGAGAGTCCTTAGAAACAGCGCCGTTAACGATTAACGGCGCAGAGACAGTGTGTTTTATGTTGACATCCGTCTACATGCGGCATAGATCCTCATGAGCCCCCGCTTACGCGGGGCTCATGAGGATCTCTGCCTCTTGCTGAAACCATTTACAAATATCAACGTTTTGCATGCGTACGATCAGTCAGTCTGATCCCGTTGACACCTATCTTTGCTAGAGCATAGATCCTCACAAGCCCCGGCGGGATTGGCGGGGCTTATCGTGATAAGTGCTGCTTTCTGAATCAATTCGTATCAGTCTTTTGTACGTTTGCGTTCAGTCTAAAGCTTTCAATTTCATGGCCACGCAGGTGAGGCCACCTCACCTTGGAGTGGACACTTAACACTGCGTGAGAGAAGGCATTACAAATGTTGCTCTTTATGCATGTCGAGCCATTGCAGTGTCGACATGCTTTGCTAAACCATTCAGTCCGGACAGAAGGAAATGGGTCGACCGTGATTTATCAAGTGTGCAGCCAGAAAAAAAAAGCTTTACGCCTCTAAGGATTAAACTCTTTGCTTTTCCCGAATGCCCATGCATTGTCTTTTTGACCTGACGGTCTTACTACATTCGAGACGTGCCGCATTTGGATACCGGATGTTGCACTTCTCGAATGAGTTAACCCACTCCGCAGACACAATGGGCTCAATTGGTTAACCCTTTGGTTGTCATTAGCGCTTTCCGTCGAGGTGATTCCTGAAGGAATCAGATCGACGGAAAGCGCTACTGACAGCCACAGGGTTAGACGGGCTAGAAGTCCTTCGACCATTCCATTCAATGTCGTTCCCGATATAGAGCCAAAAGTAATATGCGAAGCGCACCCCTTTCTCTCGTATGCCATTCGGAAACAGTGTGTCTTCTGTACTAGTAATACAAAAGGTCAATGAATTATTTCTGTAATCTCTTGATTTTATGTGTCTGCAGCTGCGGCCCCAGGTGGCCGCATGATCTGTTAGACTTTTCCCCCATGGTTGGTTGATGTATTTGTGTGGCTAGGGAAACTATACCCCCTCACAATGGCTGATTTTGTATTTGCGTGACAAGCGAATCGATCGACTTGTTTCGCTTGTAAACTTTGCTTCTAACAAGGTCGAATATAACGCGTTACCAGCAGACTAGACCCTACAATGCTTTTCGCTTACAAGAAACTTGGGGTAAATCGACAATTGCGTTTTATGGTCCCGTGAATTTTTTTTTTTTTTTAAATAATAATTGTATTTGTAGCCGACGTTCGCTGTAGTTTTTTTGCATGATGTGAATTTTTATTTATTTATTTTTATTTATTTATTTATTTGTGTGTTTCACAGGGGCTGAAAACTGCCAAACACATCGGCGCCCTGGTTTACTCGGAGACGTCAGCCAAAACGTCACAGCGGAGCGTCAATGACGTCATGGAGGTGGCAGCTCTCTCGTCAGCAGGAACCACCAATACGCCTGGAGCCGCCGGCGCCGCGGCAGCTGGTACCCCCACCAGCGACAGCTCCAATGGCTTTAAGCGTCAGCGTTCGTTCATTAGGCGCAAGAGGTTTAGCGGACTCAATGAGGCCAAGGTGCACTTGCGCAAGGAGGCCGCCAAGAGCTGTGTGGTCATGTGACTTGTGTCGTCATCGGTGTCGGTCACGTGATCGGCGACTTTATCTTAACCACATAGTGCGTTAAGCCACCCGTACTGTGAACAGCACCGGTGGCTGCATGCACTTTTGGGTTAACCCATTTAGCCCCAACGCACTACAGCAGAAGATGAATCGACCATGGATAATTCATGGGTAGTACCAGATTAGTTTGGCGCCTGATATAATCTGACACTCCGGCCCTTGAATTATCATGGTCAATCCATCTCCAGCAACTGGTACATTGTCGTTAGATGACGCATCCTAAATGTTGGGATTGCGGCCTTGGGTTTAAATGGGTTAATTTGTGTCATGCCTCATTGAGCAGATACTAGCACAGCTACCCAATATGACACGTCTTTTGAAGTAGTGGCTGTACCCCTCATCCATTACTTATGTTTGGCTTGTTGCCAATAAGCTTGTAAAGTCATGACGCCATTCTGGCAAAAAGGAATAAGCCCTTTTTTGTGACAAGCGAGATTTCATTGTAATACAATAAAAATATTGCTTTTCACAAAAATGGACTTGCTGTCTTTTGGAAGTTTGGCACAGTGACGTCTACTGATCTGACCCAAAGGAGGCTAAGTCATAGTGGCATGTTTGATCACTTGCCGTGTCATTTTGGCATTCAATCACATCCATGTATGCTGGAGAATTGTGTTGCTACTGGCATGACAGCAGGACATTGATTACTGCTACGTTTCCAGTATTTTCGGTGCTTTGAATGGACAGTTTGTTGAAGGTCTCCTTGCTTTCTAGTCCATTATTTGTTTGTAAAGTTTGAGACAGACTGAAGGAAGACTGTATCCCTGCTACAGACAGAGCATGTCGTGATATCGTTTAATATAGGAGTCTCAGTTTATTATGAGACGAAAAAGCGCTAGCGAAGAAAGAACTGTAAGAAGTTGTATTTTATTTCACTAAGAACTACACAACTGCGTTCAGATAAACAATGATCTCACTCTGTGGAAGATGGAGTTAATCGGAAAGTTTTAGTTTATGTCTTCGTTTGAACTTTCCGTCTTTTTCGTTAATTCAAATTGTTTGCTTTGTTCAGATTGTTATTAGTTTGTTGTTGTTTTTTTTCAGTCGGGTTTCGGATGATGCTGTAACACCTTTATGTAATATCTAGCTCTGTAGCTTTTGCAACCATTAGTCACAATGAACTCTTTTACTCCCAGAACGAAATGACTTCCATTCTTTAGAATGGAAATCATTTCGTTCTGGGAGTTCAAGTGTTAAGGTTTTCAAGTATATTGTCATGGATGACTGCACATGTCTTTGTGTCTTTTCTTTTTTCTTAAAAACTCAGTTTGTTGAAACGTTGCTGAAGTAAGTTTGAAGATGGACGCTTCACACTGTTGTGTTGTAAGTGTCAAAGAATATTTTATTGATGGTTTTTCAATGTGGTGTAATGTATTATTTCATGTGTACAAACTAGTCAGTCGGAGTGGATTGTAGTTTGTCTCTATGTGTATAATAGCACTGGTAGCCTCAGTTTCTCAGTCAGCCCCCTTCACATCTGCAAAAGACGTAGATTCTCATGAACCCCTGCAGCTGCAGGAGCTCATAAGCATCTATGCCTTTTGCTTGCATGTATATGTCCCATTTATGTACTATTCCTTTCCGCGGATGTTGGAAATTGTCCGGGCTGAATGAGAGACTGTTTTTGCGTTGTCCCAGTATCCTATTCTATACGTGCGGCATACAGATACGCGACAAACAAATGAAGTTAACGTTTGAAGGTTGATTTCCTCCAGCCACCAGTAAAGTTAAACAGTGTCGGTGGCTGCCCACAAGGGTCAACTCATTCAAGGCGCCCGCGTCAATAGCTGCGGGAGTGCCGTATAGCGTTACCTCCGGCAACGCTATACACTTCAGCAGCTATTGATGCGGGGTCTCTCGAATGAGTTCATGCATAACCCGGGAGTGGTCAGAGTCCGACATACGAGATACTTGAGTCAAATGTCGTCATATTGTGTACATAATAACTTTTGCAAAGAAGGAGGAAAATACTGTATAGATGTGTGTGTAATGTTCGAGGGTAGAGTTGATACGTATATTGTTTGACGATTACCAGTCTTGGTGAATGATTAGTAAAGGGAACAGGTGTGTAAGAGGAAATGGCATGTGCAGAAAGTTTGAGAGAGTTGTGCCGGTATGACCAAAATGTGAAGTCTGCTCTTTTGAAGCTGAAAAATGCAGCAAGTCCTTTTTTTGTGAAAAGCAAGATTTTCATTGTGACTATGAAATTCTCGCTTTTCACACATATTGACTTAATGTCTTTTAGGGTAGGAGTGTGACTGTAAGAAATATGACTGTAAGAAATGTGATACAACCTAGTGAGAAATTAGAAACAGTTCATTGAACACAAAGTGACTAACAGTATACGAGTAAGGATTTTGTTTTATGTAAGGGAATCTTTACACTGGTTGTCTCCTGCGATTCGCCAGCACTGGCCAGCGGTATCGAATCAAGGAAGACGACCAGTGTGGGGAGTTGCAAGGGACTGTGGGGCGCATCGCAGCGAGCTGCAGCCAACCCGCTTCCTGAAAGTATATGTCGAAAGGATACGTCCGGTGTTTCATGCAACTAAATCCCTACGTGTGTGAAGTCCTGAAAAAATACCCACGACTTCTTCTCATGAACAGTCTGACAATATCTTGGCCTTGAATGTGCTTGAAAAACAGCGGTGTTGTACCTACCGCGAAAGAATTGTTATGAAGTCTGAAGAAAAATGAATCTCCAACACTTTTCACTGGCTACCGTTGTCAGCAGAGTCGACGACTGAATTTGTTTGCTTGACATATAAACAGATGAAACGGCCGTGGCAAACGTCAGAAAGGCATTTTCCAAGTTTCTATTGTAACCATAATGAATATTATAAATAAGTGTAGCATCCATTTCCGCCATGTGCAATATGAGGCCTGATTGTACACCACCTGGTCGACTTCTATTATTTATAAGCCAAACTCCGCGGCCCAGTTCATCGTCTTTCACGTCGTATTGTCATGTAAATCAGCTGCTGAAAATAGCGTAGCGTGGAGTCATCTACGTGGGTGTGCTGGTCTGTGATTGTGGACCTTACGGCTGTATCCGTAAGGTCCACAATCACATATCAGCACACGCATTTTACATGTAAGAAGATCTGTACAAAGTCGTCTGCTCCATCATGTCTGTTGCGTGTTATATTGGTAATCTGTCATGTTCAACTCTCGTCGCCAGTCGTTTGCATTTATTATTGTCATGTCGCCATCTTGGGCAGAAAAAAAAAAAAAAGATCGGGCATAATCGGTTATAGTCCTACGCTTAAACCCGAAATAACATTAACACCTTCAGGTTGAGGAGCGGCTAGAGCCGATGATAGTCGGCAAGAGGCGCAGATTCTCATGTACCCCCTGCATCTGCAGGGGGCTCAGTGACAAATCTTCGGCTCTTGTACCGAGATGGAAGGCCCATTTGAGAAGCCTTTCTTGACTTTGAACTTTCCATTTGGGAAACAACAGGACAAATGCCTTTCTGAATAACTCATACTTCAAGCTTAAAAATACCAATTTATTGTGTTCACAATTCTCATCAAACCATCTTTAACAGTTCAGCACTAGCATCACTCCGGTTTTTATTGCTATTACCACGCCGAGTTGAGCGCAACAGACATAATACGATGTTTAATGTCATTTTTTGCTTCTGGCGTGAGGATTGTTGAATGAGAGTTTCAAAGCCTTTAGGTCCCATACTTAATTTGTGTCAAGACACCCATATATGTTGTCAATAGTATTCGTCGTATTGCAAACATTCGGAGCCGTAGGTGGACAAGATTTTATGTCATAGTTTCAGTCATCATCCTTTTGATATTTTTGTACCTTCAAGCTTCAGTTCATCTCTAACCTAATGGGGGCAAACTGGAAAGGAATATGTAGGACTTCTTCAAGTCATAAAAAGTTGTTTTGAAATAATACATTTTGTTTCGTCTTTTTCTTGCTATTGTTTATGTCATATTTTTTCAATTAAGATACTGAGAAAAAGTCCATTGCTGTATGCAATTTGCGTAGCTGATCGTTCGTGGATCGCGCCGAAGTGTCCATAACTGTTAAAATTGAGTGTTTCAACTCAGCTGAAGACAACTAGGCATGCCACATCCGGCGTGAAGCCGTGTATCCAAATGCACTGAGCACTTTTCAGTGGAATAAGTTCACTCATTTAAGGTGCTCTCCGCATCAACAGCTGCGAAAGTGTCGTACAGCGTTGCCGGCGGCAACGTTATACGACACTTCCGCAGCTGTTGATGCGGGGCGCCAGGAATGAGTCAAAGCGTGCAGTATTTTGTTAATACGCGCTTATAGCGTTCCCTAGAAGACGCTGTGATCGCTTATTAAACATTATACGGCGGGCTTTGCCCTTTTGAAACTGTTAGAACAGCTGATGTGCTGGGAAAGTGCGGAGTGCACTTTTTATGTTGGAAGCTTTACTCTCTTTCTGTTATTCTTGGCAAGCTGCCTCTAGCAGTCTTGGTTTCACCTTTTTCGACTTTTTTGGGGAGGGGTGCTAGAGTGCTGAATTTTTTTATATTAATATTTTATTTTGGAGGATGCTTCCAATTTTTGGGGGGAGGGGTGGAGGAAGGGACGGAGAGCAAAGGAAACGCGGGCTTATCTTTTTACTTTTAAAACATTTTTGTGTAGTCCCAAACCAACTACTGTTACTTTTATTTTTTTATTTTTTTTTAGACGAAGCAAAAAGACCGTCATATGTTTATTTTCAATCTTCTTCTGATTTATCTTATAAAAAAAATGTTGGATGCAGTGTTCAATATGTTTTTGAGGGACAGTTAAAACTGAATCATTGTCTGCACTCAAAACAGTTTATTGCTTTCCCTTTAGCTCATAAACTCCCAGAACTAAATGACTTTCATTCTATAGAATCAAAGTCATTTAGTTTTGGGAGTTTAAAGAGTTAATTTTGTTGTTGTAAAAAGCAACCTTTAACAGTACTTTCTTGACATTGTTGGTCAACGAGTACTTTTCTGATGTACACATTGTCTAAGGAAATCATGACTGTGATATTAGTACAATCTGTGTCACATTTTAACAGCAGTCTGCTTGTTTGTACAATCTTCTGTAATGTGCACCAATGGAAGCATAACTTGTGTTCACAGGTATTCACATTTCCATGGATGTAAACCCATTTTATTCAGTGTCGAATTTCATGCGTACATAGCTTTTGATGCGCGGCATGTTTGAAGTTTATGCGCCTGTTTTGCGTGGATTAACGTCAGTGGCCCTCTTGTAAACAATTTAAAGATCTGGACGCGTTGGTGTTTTTTTTTTTCAAACTCTAGACACGTACATGTACCAGGATAAAGTGTCTGTTTATTAGATAAAAATCCATTTTCTCCTGCAGTCATCAGTATAAAAACCATGACGACGCCCAGATGAACAAAATGGAAACGTTTTTTTTCCCAATAAGATGCATAGATTCGCATGCGCCCCAGCAGCTGCAGACACACACGAGGATCTATGCCTCATGCAGATGCAAGGAATAATTGAGGAATAAAACTGTCATGGTGTCCTGTATCTTGCGTCTAATTCCTTGGGCCAGTTGCACGAGCGAGCTTAACCCTGCGCTGTAGCGGAGCACCTTGCTTAGTGGATGGCGCAGGACTAAGCTCATGCATGAAACTGGTCCTTGTTCACAAGAAGTTGTACTAGCAGTGAAAATGGGCCTACACCATCCGCAAAGCCATAGATCTCCAAGAGCCCCCTGGTTACGGGGGCTTATGAAAATCTATGGTTCCTGCTTTAATAAATTTACATGTGTTCCTCAAGCGAAATAAATCACAAGACGTTCAGTGATCGGCGGTGGTGCCAACTCGTCTGTGTCATTTTGCTCAAACAACTTTCATAATGATAAGTTCATGTCAGCGTTGTCAACGGACAGGAACTAGCTGCTGTAAAAGCTTCTCCCAGTAAGCTAAAGGCTTTTGGGCCGACGGATGTATGCGGGCCAACTTCCCCCGACGTCGGCCCAAGCACCTTTTGTGCACTGTTTCTTTTTTTTTTGTTTGGTATCAGCTGCAGATGCTTGTTACTTTTACGTTTTGTTGTGTTCGAGTCAAGTTGTTTTTGCCATGTCGAAGATTTCAACGTTCATTTCAAGTTCTAATAAATAAACATGGACATAATGATAAAAAGTTTGTGTTTTGTATTTTCGCTTGTGTCATCCTTTTGTGTTTAACCCGTTGAGCCCCGATGTTTTATGACAGGATGCGAATCGACCATGATAGTTCAAGGGTGGTGTCGGAATAGCTTGGCGCCTGGTGGCGCCAAGCTATTCCGACACCACCCTTGAACTATCATGGTCGATCCGTCTCCAGACCAGCGACGCAGACCTCAAAGGAGATCTAAAACTGATAAATTCGTCCTCAGGATGTATTGCATTAAACGAGTGTTAGGCCTTTTGATCACCATCAACAACAGCACACATGACACAAACACAGAAACGTACGCACACACAACCGCACCACACGTCAAAAGACGGATTAAAAATCTGATCATCTAATTAAGCAACAAACCATACATATGTAATGCATAACAGACCACGCGGCGACTCGGCATTCGGAATACATATTCTCAAGCTGAAATATTCAGTGTTGCAACATTGTAAATCGGCACCGACACTGAAAATGTGACGTTTTACCGTATGATATTCAACAGATTCATCTTTCGTTAAGACAGAGTATTACATAGATGAACTGACCTATTCAGATGAAAGTACAGTCACACATAACACTAATCCGGAGTCAGTCCTGTCCGCCGGAAAGGTTGTGGGTTCGAATCCAGCTGGGGTCAAAATTTGAACAGACCTCTTTCCGGTGCCCCGTCTTTGAAAGCACCTTCGTGGTGGACAAAAGACGTTAAGCCCTAAACGTTTAACGTTTTTTTTTTTTTAATGTTTTGCATCTGCAGCCTAGGGCACTGAGCAGGTTACCACCTCCGTCAGATCGCTAAGAGCAATAACCGCTAATGAGTAAAGGAAGTGTGTGGGGAGAAGATAGCTTACTTCCCTTTATTTTACTGGCCCGTTTTCATTCTTTACTGTAATCTTGCAAGTACATTTAACCCATTCAGCCCCAATGCCCTACAGCAGGAGATGGATTGACCATGACACTACCCTTGAATTAACATGGTCAATCCATCGAATGCAAGTGGTACATTAGTAAGACATCCCAAATCTTGGGAAATGCGCCCGTTTGGTTATGATATGGGTTAATCCGGCAAGAATAATAATAACAATACATAGTTTTTATATAGCGCCCTTCCCCACGAACAGCAAGCTCGGAGCGCTTTACAGCACATAAAAAAATATTAAAAAGGAGAAAAATTAGAAAGCACTCACTCTTTAAATAAACATCTGCTCGCACCATGTAGGCGCATTCCTAACACGAAGCACACACACACACACACACACACAACCTATCTACATGGGGAAACAACCAACATTTCCAGGCAGCACATCCAGACTAAGCTAATCTTGATATGCTACCTGGAAAAGATGGGTCTTCAAATTTGTTTTGAAGGTCAACAGGGTAGGGGAAAGACGGACATGCAGTGGAAGTGAGTTCCAGACGTGAGGGGCCTGATAACTGAAAGAACGGGCACCAGCAGTTTTTAGGCTGACTCTGGGCTGAACAAGCAGTTTTTGTGAGCTTGAGGGTAGACTTCTACTAGGATTGTGTGATGCAAGGGAAGAAGACAGATATGCATATGCCACTGCATCTATTCCAGCTCAAACATAGAACGTTATGGTGATTAACCCTTGTCATTCGGAATACACCAGTGTTTGAAATAAGTTTGACTAAAATAGTTCAAAGGTAGTGCCAGAATAGCTTGGCGCCTTTAGGCGCCAAGCAATTCTGGCACCACCCTTGAACTAAAGCCATTGATTGGTCTATATCATTATCTGTGAGTACTATAATGTAGCTTGCATATGGCAGTGTACAAATTTGAAGCTTTTAGCCTCAGTATGATATGGGTTAAAATGTATAATTGTACAAAGAGCTGATGTACTTTCACGAATGAGCCCTCATCGTCATACGCAAAATATAAAAAGTGAGCACGCACTCATGCTTTCCAGAGGGGTGTCGTTTTTAACCCATTACATCCTGAAGCTGATTGTTTTTAAATGTTGCTAATTGTCCTATGAAGGCTACATTACAGATTAATAGATAGGTCAACCATTTTAGTTCATGGGTGGCGCCAGAATAGCTTGGCGCCTGAGGCGCCAAGCTATTCTGGCACCACCTTTGAACTATTATAGACAAATTTTAAGCAATAGTGCATCAGGATGAAAAGGGCTAAAATTAAATGATGACTTCACTGAGTGAAAGCGCTCGTCTCGTCAAATTTTATCTGCTCAAAGTGCAGACACACGTCAGTGTACGTGAGTTTATATTCACGTACTCGTCAGTTGAAATGTTTGTCTAATTAATTTTGTGATCAACTTGTGACAGTAACCCATTTAACCCCAAGGCCACATTTCAGAGGTGTCACTTAACAAGTGTACAAGTTCCAAGAGATGGGTGGAGATCCCATAATAAATCAAGGGTAGTGTCAGATTAGCTTGGCAACACGCTAATCTGACACTACCCTTGAATTATCATGGTCGATAAATATCCTGCTGTAGTGGGTCGCAATTAATTGGTTAACCAAAGACTTCCCTGCCACTACAACCACACATAATTTCTCTATAACCATTGCACACTGACCATGGAATAGCCCCATCCACCAGAGGAAAATCAGTATGAACAAGACAGCCAAGAGGCATAGATTTTCAAGAGCCCCCGCATGTCGGGGGCTCTCGAGAGTCTATGCCCTTTGTAGTTATGTTTTGTTTGCTATATCCTGACAATGTCAAGGCTAAATTAATGATGGTAATTGGTATTCTCTGTACACAGTACTGGCGCACTGGAAACACATTCTCAAATTAAACATGATGAAAACAGTAAAAAAAACACGTTGCATGCCAGTTGTCAGTACGTTACACTACTTTATTTTCAAAATGCAAGACCCTCTGTGAGCGACATAAAACTGAAGTAACCATCATGAAATAGAACCTCTTTCTCTCTCTCTCTCTTTCACACACACACACACACACACACACACACACACACACACACACACACACACACACACACACACACACACACACACACACACACACACACACACACACACAGAGACCTTGTTAAAACCAAAGAAGTGGGAAGAAGTAAGCAAGTTTGAGTCCACTGTAAAAATGTAGTTTAACATTATACAGACTTAAGGCAATGTGTCTGATAGTTCATAATCCAATGATTACATATCATATCACTGACAATAAAAAAATTCATTAAAGGGACATGCTCCAGGCAATAAAGGGTTAATGGTTCACAGTATCTTCTTTGTAAATGTTGGTATGGTATGGTATGGTACAGTGTCTCCAAGGCGCACATATCCATCTAATTAAAGATGCTCAAGGCGCCGCCGTAGGGATGGAAGCTGGAGTTTTGAAAGCCTGCTGCTACTAAGCGCTACTTTATGTGCAAACCTCCACCCGGCTATTAACTTTGGTGCATGGGAAATATTTCTGTTTCCATTTCACCGGCCCTACCGGGCCTTCTCTTTTCGATTAGTGATAATGGGATTTTTAACGTGCGCACTTGATTATGGCGTGCTGTGCACACGAAGGCGAGACAGGCAACCGTAAGCCGAGTCTGTACGTAAATGTGACTCGATGGGAATGAGGAAAAGTCCACATCCCATTCCTGCCCACCAGGGGATTCAAACCCGGAATCTTACGATTGTCAGCGTAGTGTCCTATCCACTAAGCTACGTCCCCATGTTCTACGCCCTTTGCGTGCCGGCAGCAGTTTTAGTTGCAACGAAGCCTCGGAATCATCGCGACAAAAACAGCTACTGACACGCAAAAGGTTAATATGTCTTACAATAATGATGGACAAAATGGCTACCTTAACCGATACATTTTGAATGTCATAAAATGAAAGACTTTTCTGTTCTTCTCCATAGAAGGGTTCCTGGTTACTTACAAGGGGCAGTTGAAAACGTCTGCTGCTTGTGCCTAATCTTATAAATTGTGAAAAGAAGGGTAGAAAAGACAACACTGATAACCTATTGTGTTTATCAATGCAAGCCTGCCACGGAGCAGCTCACTTTAACTCATTCTACCCCAGACACACCACAGTAAGAAAAGGATCGACCATGATAGTTCAAAGGTGATGCCAGAATAGCTTGGCGCCTATGGGCGCCAAGCTATTCTGGCATCACCCTTGAACTATCATGGTCGACCTGTGTCCTGCACTGCAGTGCAGCCTTCAGAGGACAAGGGCAACATTTTTAAGGATTTCGGTGTTGGGGTAGAATGAGTTAACATTAATATAACAATCCATGCCAAGTTTCATTATTTGCAAAAGAAAATAAAAGAATCACTCATTACAAAAAATAATTTCATTGACTTTATATAAAGGCATAGCTTCTGAAAGTACATAATAAAATTATTACACCCTTGGAGAAGCAGAAAAATTAAAATGACAAAGCCTTTAAAGCATACATGTATTACATGAGTGACCAAAGAAAAATTCATTTTTCTCTAAAAGGTATTTTTTTGAAAAATACTTACCGATGACGTGACTACATGGAAGTGTCTACTACTGGGCTCAATTTTAGCCTACTCACCCGTTGTGTGCCCACACAACCCGAGAGGCACTCGGGGAACCCCCAGAGGGGCCGAGAGTTATCTCCCCATACCTGCCTTACCGGATCCGGTCACAAGACCAACCAGTCTGATACTTCGCTCGAAAGCGGCAAGCGGGGCAGGTGGGAGGGTCCTCCGAGTCATGTCATCGGTGAATATTTTTCGAAAAAAATACCTTTTAGAGAAAAATGAATTTGTTTCCTCAAAAACATTACCGATGACATGACTACATGGAAGAATCGCGATGAGGAGGAGGGTGCCGCGTAACAACTCCCTAGGAGAAACAGCGCCGTCCTCCCCGTCGCACACTCCCGACAATTTTAGCGAAGTGCCTACCTACGGCGCCGGGAGGGAGTGTTACGCCGCGGCGATGTCCCCCACAAGTGCGAGATTCTCTCGCTGGCCAGCCAGGTCCCGGAGGTAGAAGCGGGCGAATACAGATTCAGTCTTCCAGCCCACAGCTGCCACGATGTCTTTGACAGCGCAGTTTCGATCAAACGCGACGCTCGTGGCCATGGCTCGTACCTCGTGTGCGCGAATGTGCAGCCTCTTCGCTCCCTGTGGAGAGATATCCTGATAGGCGGAGCGTATGACCCAGCGGAGCCAGGAAGAGATCGTCTGGGCTGTAATGTCATGCCTGCTGGGTCTCAGAGGTAGGAAGAGGCGCGACCGTCCCCTGCGGACGGCCTTAGATCGCCGCAGATAAATCTTAAGGGCGCGCACGGGATCCTGTTGCCGGGTCTCCTGGGACCGAGGTCGGTCTCTTAGCGGCCTGATGGTGATAACCTGAGGCGCGGTTAGAGGAGACCTGTTCTTGGCAAGGAAGGCCGGGTCCGTAAGCAGTTGGACGGACCCGTCTGTTCGGAACTGCAAGCAGGAAGGGCGTGCCGAAAGCACGTGTAGCTCGCTCACATGCGAGGCGGTAGCAAGTGCCAGCAGGAAGCATGTCTTGCGTGTCAAGTCTGCGAACTGGGCCAACGGTAAGGGTTCGAAGCGGGCGGAAATCAACCACGTGAGCACCCAGGGTAGGTCCCAGCGAAGAATAAGCGAGCGTAGAGTAGGGCGCTGGATGCCGAAGTGTCCCATAAGGTCGGCTAGGTCTTTGCAAGCGCCCGGGTCTGGTCGTCCAAGGTGACGATAAGTGTCCGCGATCATGGACAGGTATCCCCGCACCGCGATGGGGGCTAAGCCTCGGTCTCGGGAGAGCCAGAGAAAGATTAGTTAGTTATTTGGGTTTAACGCCGAGCAGGCGACTAAGGCCATCTCACGGCGGGATGGGTAAAAATCTGGTCAGCCAGACTAAAAGCAAGGTCTTAAGACAAGATGTAAATATAGATTAAAAATCTCAGGCTAAAATGTCGCACATGTCTGGAAAAGAAACGTCTACAGACTCTCAAAAAGGGCAAATAAAAAAAATTCACATAGTCTATGAATGCTCAGATCTTGTTAAAAATATTGCATTCTCTCAAAAAATTGAAGATTTTGTCCGGGGGAACATCCCGGAACAAAACCTTCAAGGAGTCTGCTGTGAAGTGTTTATATCTGGTGTCAATTAGGTCAGCACAATACAGCAAAAAGTGTCGAACAGAAAACTGCTCATCACAGGCAAAACACCATGGACGCTCATCCTGTTTAAGTAAGTAAGAGTGCGTAACATATGTGTGCCCGATGTGGAGCCGAGCAAGGACAGTCTCCTCACGGCGGCTGCCGCAGCGGAAAGGTAGACTGTCAGACAACTTAGGAAGAGCTTCATGAAGCTTGTTCCCTTCCTCTTTGTCCCACTCGGACTGCCACTCGCGGGCTATGTACGCACTAATAACAGGTTTAAAATCACTATAGACAGTCTGTGTGTCAGGGACAGGGTCACTGCGGGCACTGTTGGCAGCAGAATCTGCGATTCTGTTGCCTTCGATGCCCACATGGCCTGGGACCCAAATAAAAATGATGTCATAATATTCCTTCATCAAGTCCGCGTAGAGCTCTCTAATCTGCACCAGCAGTGGATGGTCTGTTCCCGCGCCCTGAAGGGCCTGCAGGGCAGAAAGAGAGTCAGACAGAATCAGGAAGTTCCTTTCCCGAGACTGATAGGCATGCTTGAGTGCTAGCAGAATGGCCTGCAGTTCTGCACTAAATACAGAGGAATGGTCAGGGAAACGGAGCTTAAATGGGCGTCTAGGATGGCGAGAGGACACTGCAGCCGCAGCCACTCTTCCATCCTCAGACTTGGACCCATCCGTATAAAGACGACAATAGCCAGGAAAAATTGAAAGGAGTTCATTGAGGCTCTGTTGGTATATGGCTGGTGGAGTACAATCCTTCTTGTGGGCAGTCAAGTCCAGCAAGATGTCAGGAACTGGTAGTAGCCAGGGTGGAGTGACGTGTTGCAGAGATTCCGAAACTTTGTCCAGGTCCACTCCGGCCGCCTGCAGATGAGGTCGGACACGGAAGGAAAGTGGACGGACAGCTCCCGGATGGGCATCGTAAATCTCTGCAAACGACGGGTTAAAAACACAATCATAGGCAGGATTTTCTGGATGGGCCTTCAGCTTCAGAACGTAGCTGAGCATGAGGCGGATTCGGCGGAGCCTGAGAGAAGGCTCCCCTGCCTCTGCATACAGACTAGGAACTGGAGATGTCCTGAAGGCTCCCAGACAAATGCGCAGACCTTGATGGTGAATTGTGTTCAGACGCTGCAGAACAGACTTGGAAGCCGAGCCATATACCACAGAGCCGTAATCCAGTTTGGACCGAACAAGGGCCCGGTACAGTCGAAGTAAGACGATGCGGTCTGCACCCCAGTCAGTACGACCAACGACACGAAGAATGTCGAGGGCCTTCCGACAAGAGGTTCTAAGGTAGTTAACATGGTTGCAGAAGGTCAATCTTTTGTCAAAGATGACCCCCAAAAACTTAGCCTCTTCAGCCACCTTAATTGGCACTCCAGCAATGCTCAGGCTAGGTTCTGGAAAAAATTTCGTCTGGTTAGTAAAATGCACACAGACTGTCTTGGAGGGCGAGAATCTGAATCCATTGAGAGACACCCACCCCTGGATGCGATCAACGCACAGCTGCAAGCGCCTCTCAAGGGACGCAAGTCCTCGACCTCGTGCACACAAAGCAAAGTCGTCCACAAACAAAGAGCATTCAGAATCATCCTTGACGGCCTTTACAATGTTATTTATTTTAATGCTAAATAAAACAGGAGATAGAATACTGCCCTGCGGGACACCCATCTCCTGTTCAAAGGAGTCGGAGAGGGTGGAGCCCACACGGACATGGAACGACCTGTTGGACAAAAAATTGTGAATAAAAACGGGCAGATGCCCTTTAAAACCCATGTCCGACAAATCAGACATTATACCATGCTTCCAGGTAGTGTCATATGCCTTTTCAAGATCAAAGAAAATTGCATAGACATGCTGCTTGTTGACAAAAGCATCTCGGATAAAAGACTCAAAGCGGACTAGATGGTCAGTTGTACTACGGAAGCGCCGGAAACCGCACTGGAGGTCTGTGATGAGACCCTGTGACTCAAGATGCCACACCAGTCGGGCGTTGACCAAGCGTTCCATAGTTTTACATAAACATGATGTCAAAGCTATTGGCCGGTAGTTGCCCGGGTCGGAAGGATCCTTACCCGGCTTGGGAATTGGCACAACCACAGCCTGGCGCCAAGATGGCGGAAAATGACCGGTTATCCAGATATGGTTAAAGGCCTTGAGAAGTACAAGGAGTGAATCCTCAGGCAGATGTGTTATGAGCTGATAATGGATGGTATCTAATCCAGCAGCAGAGTCAGTACATTTCTGCATGGCTTGCTGCAATTCTGAAAACGTAAAAGGGGCATTATAGTCTTCCAAGTTATCCGATATAAAATCACAAGCACAAGATTCTCGCTTCTCCTTCTCTCTCTGGAAGAAAGGTGAATAATGCTCTGTTGAAGAATTATGGGCAATGGTGGAGGCAAGCAAATTGGCCACAGCCTTTTTATCTGTGACCAAACTGGCACCATCTCTAAGATGGCCGACAGAAGCCGAGCCACCCCTGCCCCTAATTCTTCGAACAGCCTTCCAGACTTTTTGGGACGGAGTCCTAGAAGATAAAGATGAGACGAAGTGTCTCCAGGAAGCACGGCGTTCACGTTTAAAAATATAACGGGCTTTCGCCCGCTGTCTTTTAAAGGTTAAAATATTTGCTTGCGACGGATTACGAAATGCACGTCGCTGAGCAGATTTGCGCATTGTTTGGGCCTTGCGGCACTCTTCATTGAACCATGGTACTCTCGGCTTCCGAGGGAGTGATGTGGAAGTTCTAGGGATGGTTTCACCTGCAACCTCCAACAAAATAGAAGTAAAACAAGAAACAGGTTCTTCAGCTGACATGACCACCTCCTCTGTAAGACGAGACTGACAGAGAGAGGCAAACAGAGACCAGTTAGCTTTCTTGAGATTCCAGCGCCCCACCGGCGAATCCTCCTCACAGCTGACCGATGACAGGACTACTGGGAAGTGGTCACTACCACACAGGTCGTCGTGAACCTTCCAGTCAAAGTCCAGCATGAGAGAAGGATCACACACAGTGAGGTCTAGAACAGAACTAGATCCGGAACCTGAGTTAGAGTATGTAGGTGAGCCATCGTTAAAGACACATAGGTTAAGTTGAGAAAAAACATCTTCTAACATCTGACCTCTGCCATCATAGTGGTCACTACCCCAAAGGTGAGCATGACCGTTAAAATCCCCCATGAGAATAAAGGGAGGGGGCAGTTGATCTACTAAGTGAAAAATATCATTGCTACAGACCCGCAGTGATGGTGGGAGGTAAATACTGCATATAGTTATGGTCTTTTTTAAGGTAACCCGAGCAGCGACAGCCTGAAGACAGGTGTCGATGCAGAGAAAGAAGTCCGCCAGATGAGGATTAGTCAGTTCCGTGGGTGCAAGGCCCTGGTCGGCGCACCAGGAACACAGGACTCGCCACTTTCCCTCGTAGACTCGAATGGTCGAAGGTCTGCGGGCTGCAGCGATCGCCTCCATTGCTGCACCCGAGTAGCCTCTAGCTCCGAGGGCTTGCCGCACAACCTCCAGGCGTGAAGGAGGAGCCGCTCCGGGCCGGGGTGGAACAGCAGCTGTCGCGGTTGCTTGAGCATGGTGCGCGGGGTGGGAAGCAGCAGGGGCGGGTCCGTGGCGAGGCTGAGTAGGTCGGTGGTCCAGGAGCGGTTCCAGGCGAACGGTGCGACTAACAGGAGGACCGCCGAGCAGCCCCGAAGCCTGAGGAGGACTTTGGGTATGAGGACCGTCGGGGGGTAAGCGTAGGCCACAAGGCCGTCCCAGGGAATGGAGAGTGCATCGACAGCCCAAGCAAGGGGGTCGGGAATCGGGGAGACAAAGAGAGGAAGCTGATGGTTCCACCTCGTGGCGAACAAGTCGACCTGGGGAGTCTCCCACCGGGCGCAGATCATCCGAAAGATGTCCTGCCGAAGGGTCCATTCCGTGTGTAAGAGCTGGCCACGGCGAGACAGCGAGTCGGCCAAGACGTTCAGGTGTCCGGGAATGTGCCGGGCTCGAATGGAAATGCCCCGGTCCTCGCATCCAGTAGAGGAGCATACAAAGGTCGGGGGAGCGGGTGCCACCTTGTCTCTGGATGTAAGCGACCACCGTAGTGTTGTCCGAGAGAACGAACAGCTCCTGGTGTCTGAGGAGATCCTCCCAGAACTGAAGGGCTTGCCAGACGGCCTGCATTTCTAGCCAGTTGATGTGGGTGTGCGCTAAGTCTGACGGCCAGGGGCCCGATGTCGAGAGGAACCGAGGGAGGAGATGAGCGCCCCACCCAGTGAGGCTCGCGTTGACACACAGCGAGGTCTGGGGTGGGGGAGAGGCCAGGGGGACTCCCGACGCTAACCACGCGGGGTCGGTCCACCAACGAAGGTGCGGACGCAGTATCTGGGACACCGGAGCCGAAGTCGCTAAGTCTCCTGAAGACGGGCGCCAATGGAGTAGAAGATGCAGCTGCATCGGCCGGGAGCAGAGACGCCCTAAGGGGATAAGATCCGCTGCGGCGTTCAACAAACCCAGCAACTGAAGCCAGACCCTGGAGGGGGCTGCATCCTCCCGAGCTAACTGGCCGGCTAGATTCGCAATCTTCTGGATCCGGGGCGCCGGAAGGCGTACCGTGTTGAGGTCGGTAGCAAATTCCATGCCCAGGTGCACAAAACGGCGGGAGGGAGAGAGATCCGACTTGCCCTCATTTACTAGGAAGCCCAAGTGTGCCAGGAGGTGCAGTAGCGCATCCCTGTCCGTGGCGAGCGCGGTCTCCGACTGGTTGCGCAGGAGGAGGTCGTCCAGGTAGTTCGACGTCAAACTGGAGGAGGACTGTCGGGCTTTGGCGACTACGGCGTCCATCAGCCGGGTGAAGACCCAGGGGCTGAGGATGAGTCCGAACGGAAGCGCACTGAACTGGTAAACGACGCCGTCGATCGCAAACCTGAGAAACTTCCTGGAGGCCTGGTGCATCGGGACATGCAGGTACGCATCGGAAAGGTCCAGGCTGACTGCGAAGTCTCGAGGCTGGACCGCGGCTTTCAGGGCTCTGGCAGTCTCCATCCGGAAGGAGGGGGCCGAAATAAACCTGTTCAGAGCCGAAAGATCGATGACCGGACGCCATTTCCCTCCAGGTTTCGGCACGACGAACAGGCAGCTGTAGAAGGCCGGCGAGTCGGGGACCTGGACAACCTCTGTGGCGGCTTTCCTCAGCAGGGAGACTACCTCTCCCCTCAAGGCGGAGGCCTTCAGCGGGTTGCTGGGGACCTCGGCCCAAAGAGGGGAGCGACGAAAGGGCGGCGGGCTTCGAAAGGCGATCCGAAGGCCGGTGGAAACAGTGTCGCAGACCCAGGGGTCGTCGCCAAAGAGAGCGAGCCAGTTTTCGTGGAAACAGGCTAGCCGCCCGCCGACCGGAGGCCCCGAGGAGGTCGGCGGGGGCAGGGTCGGAGGGCAGTCACGCGGCCCGCCCGCGACCCGGTCGCCTGGCGGGACGGGTCCAAGCGGGGCACGGGACCTGGGGGGTCTGGACCGGCCAAAGGCGGGGGCCTGCACGGGGGCCGAGGGGGCAGCGGGTCTAGCTGACCGCGAGGCGCGACCCCTAGCCTGGCGGGCGGAAGGAAAGCGGCGGGGAGGAGGGGCACTGCTGGGCCAGCGGTCAGGATTGGCGGCTCTAACAGCGGACCAGGTGTCGCCGAACAGCAGGGGCCCACCCAAAGGAGCAAGGCGAAGCTGCGCGCGCAGGTCCAGAGGCATCGTTCGGCAAGCGAGAAGCAGGGCGTCTCGACGCATCAGGTCGCAGTTGGTGGAGGCAGCCATAGCATTGACCGACGAGTGGTAGGCAGCGCGGTTGGCGGTCTCCGAGAGGACCAACAAGTCTCCCAGGAGGGGAGAGGTGGAAGGATGCCAGGATTCCTCCACGCGACGGACAAGGGCTTGCGTGAGGAGCTCCAAGACACCGGCGCAGGCTAAGGTGTTCCGGACCAGGGTCGCTGTCTTGTCCAGGCCTCGCGGCAGGCACAGAGGAAGCAGAGCCGGGCCGCCAGCTTGCGACACGGCAGAGGGGTCCAGCGTAGGCAGAGGGATGGAGAAGGCCTGGGAGTGGCCGGCATACCAAACCCGCCGAAAGGACATATCCAAGCCCGCCGGCCAGCGACGATCGGAAAGAAGACCGGCTCCAGTGAAGTGGCCAGTTGCAGGTGCGACGAGAAGACGTCTCGTAGGTCCTTAAAGCCGGGCAGTTGGGGAAGAGACTTGAACCTCTTGACCTGCCTCTCCGCATCTACGAAGGCGGCGACCTTCCTCTTCAGGGGTGGGGAGGCTGGGCAGGCGTCCACCGGCAGCGTCGCGGCCACGACCAGAGCTAGGAGAGTCTCTGCCTGGGAAGAAGACGGGAGAGCCGAGGGGGCGGCATCCTCGAAGGCCGCGGGTGAGAGCGAGCGACCCTCCTCGTCCAACAGAGCCGAGACGGAGTCCTCGGGCAGCAAACTGAGCGTGTCGTCCTCCAGGGAGTGGCGAGAAGGGGAGCGAGCCACCGGGACCACGACCGACTGCAGCGAGGTCAAAGGACTGCGCTGAACCTCAGGCGAAGGCAAGGGACGTGAGGGCAGCGACGAACGCGGCGGCGAACGAGGAGGTGACCAGGAACGGCGAGGGCGGGACCTCTCCAGCACGCAAGGACAAGGACTGGAACGAGCCCGGCGAACCATCGGCGAGGAGTGCCGATGAGGAGAGGAGGGCCGAAGACGGCGGTGACGCGGCGAACGCGACGAAAGGCGCGGCGAAGAGCGCGAACGCGCCCGTGGGGAAGAAGGGCGGCGATCCCGACAGGCTGAAGGATCTCCCCGACGGTGTTCACGAGGCGAGCCGGAGCGTCCGTGTCTCGTGGAGGAACGGTGAGCGTCGGGGTCGCGGCTGCGTCGCGTAGGACGGTGCTGACATCTCTCCTGGCCTGACTCGGTGAGCAGGGCACTATGCCGGCTTCCCGATCCTCCGGAAGTATCAGCGGGCTTGTCGTGGAGAGACCGGCAAGAAAGGCTCGTCATCGAAGGACGGCACATGGCAGACTGCTGCAGGCCACGCTCAGCGAGACGGGCGCTCTGCCGGCAAACAGACCCTCCAGAAGGGTCAGCGGGCGTGGCAGCAGTGGCGGTCCTCTGGTCAGTCAACGAACGCGATCCCCGACGAGAGTTCCGTTCCGTGCGGGAGTGGTCGGTCAATACCGCAAGGGCGGCCGAAGTCTCAACTGGTGCCGGACGTGCGGTAGCCGGCCGAGTACGCTCTCGGCGGTAGAAGGACCAGAGGTCCGACCAAAGCAACTCAGACCAGGTCGCACAAACCATACACCTGCGGTCCGAGGAGCAGCCCGCACAAGGCAGGCAGACCGAATGATTGTCCGTCGGCCACTGAAAGTCGCCACACTGGGAGCACAAAAGCATTTTGGCTAAGAGCAAAGGGGCTCCCAGTGAAACCGTGAAAACTCTCGGAGGGCTAAAGGGCCTTTAACCGGGCTAACAAACAATGGAGCCCAAAGGTCCCAAGAGAAAAACGGGCGTGAAAATGGTAAAGCCGACTGTGAGCTAATCAGGCACTAAGGCGCCGGCACGTAAGTCAAACGCTAATGTCAAAGCTAAGAAGGAAAGCCCCAACAGGCAGCCGGCTCTCAGCCCGAGGGCCGGCTGGAGGAACTACCGCTACCTTACCTCTGCAACGAAGGGAATGGGGGGAAGGGGCAGCCAAACCGCCATCCAACAACGAGCAGACAGACCCCCGAACGAAGCCCAAACGAAGCATGAAGAGAGAAGGCAGGGCAGGGCTAGAAGGACGCAGAGCACACAAAGTCGGCAACGAGCGTAGGCCAGGCAGAAGACCGTTCGAGGCAGCGCGAGAGCAAGCCAGACACGTCTTCTCTGCACGAACGAAGTAGCAAAACTGGTTGGTCTTGTGACCGGATCCGGTAAGGCAGGTATGGGGAGATAACTCTCGGCCCCTCTGGGGGTTCCCCGAGTGCCTCTCGGGTTGTGTGGGCACACAACGGGTGAGTAGGCTAAAATTGAGCCCAGTAGTAGACACTTCCAACTAGTCATGTCATCGGTAATGTTTTTGAGGAAACAATCAATCTGTCCTTTGTGACCTTGAACTTTCTGACAGGTCACTAAAGTAAAAGAAGCACGTGTTTAAATGTCTCAACATAAGTATAGGTTGGCATTCATACCTATTTCTAACAAAAATATAAATTTTCACATCATTTGCCAATTTCTTGTGACCCTTGACCTTTCAGAGGGGTCATCCAAATTAGTTAGCATGCATAGGAAGGTCTTACCATCAGGTATCTCTGTACCAAGTTTGGGTGGGAAGTTGTGAGTAGTATTTGTGAAAAAAACAATTATGTCAACAAATGACTACTTGTGACCTATTTCCTGATCTCTTGTAACCCATGACCTTTTCGAGGGGTCATCCACACTAGCATGCAATGGAAGGTCTCACCATCAGGTATCTCTGTACCAAGTTTGGGTTTGAGTTTAAAGTTGTAAATAGTATATATGAGGAAAAACAATTTTGCAAAAATATGGCTTTTTACATTTTTAAAAAACACATTTCCTGATTTCTTGTGACCCTTGACCTTTCCAAGGGGTCATCCAAATTAGTATGCATAGGAAGATCTTACCATCAAATATTTTTGAACCAAGGATTTAAAATTGTAAATATATTTGAGAAAAAACCAAATTTTGTCAAAATATAACTATTTTGGACCTATTTCCTGGTCCAAGTGACTTTGACCTTCAAGGTAGGTCCTTGACAGTGGTATGCTAAGAAAAGTCTTGCCACAAAGTATCCTTGCGCCAAGTTTGAAGATTGTGGCATCAACAATCTCTGAGAAAATGCAAACGTTAACGTTTGTAATGACAGACAGATGAAGGACCACTGGCCCAGTACATACTCACTTTTGCTATAGCATGTGAGCCAATAAAAGAAATCACGTAATAACTAGTCTATAGACATTGATATGTGCAACCGTGTTCTTTTCTCTGACTCTGATGCTGAGTAAATGTCCGAGGACACAGTAAGCATGGTTAACGTAAAAAATGGGCAGCAAATGGCATACATGTAAATCCTTATAATGGGCAGCAAATGGCATACATGTAAATCCTTTATTCCCACACATGTGGGGCCTGATGAGGATCTAAGCCTTTTGCGGATTGAACTGAACTGAATGGAATAAACTTTATCGTTTATTAAACGACAAGCATAAAATGTATGCAGATAATTCATGGAACATTCCTGGATTCAGAAACTGAAAATCTGATAATCCATAAAGGACCATTGCCTCAAAACTGATGTTCTGTAACCCCCTTGTGCATGACGACACTGGTTCTTTACAGTGCTGGTGTATTCATGCACATGAGGGTTAAAGAGACATGATTATATCTTACAAGCCTGACAAATGTAACCAAAACATCATGAGAACATCACAATTAAATATATGAGCACTTTGTATTATTTCTTTCCTCCACCAGCCTCCGACTGGCTCCCCCCACCTCTGTCACCTCCCTGCCCCCCCTCCATGGTGAAGTCTGTCAGTGGCTTGTGTTCTGCTCTGGGCTTGCGTGAAGAAGGCCTGTAGTACCTGAAACATAACAGGACAAACAAGAAAATCAGACATCCAGAATTATTCCACTATCACATTTCTCTAAACAGAGATCATTCCACCTAACCCATTCAGTGCCTGCTGATGCAGACTGTGTTTCTGCAATCTTTGTTGACTTAACACCCAAAAACTCCATATGTCCTACGAACATGGATTGTATGTACTAATGTAGTGTCAGCAAGAGGTATAGATCCTCATGAGCCCCCGCAACAGTGGGGGCTCATGAGGATCGATACCTCTTGCAGTTGGTGGTGTTCGAATTTGCCAGGCACAGAACAGGTTAATCAGCAGGTGGTAGGGGTTAATTACATTCGCTGGGCTGTGACTTTGGACAGTATGGCTGCAGTTGCATGGCAAAAGCCAATATCTGTTTTTGAGAAAAGTGAACATTTCATTATTATGCAATGAAAACCGCACTTTTCTCAAAAATGGACATTATTATATAGGCTGTGCCATATTATGGCAGATGGCGTCAAGACATTCAGTCCAAAATTCTTGTAAATGCATGCCCATACATTGTGCATGATTAATGCCTTCACGGTCAGTGGACATGAATCAAGCGCAAGAGCCCTAACCATTTAAGGAAGATGGAAACAAAATGGTGTCAGCAAGACACATAGATCTTCATGAGACACCACAGCTGCAGATCTATGTCTCTTGCAGCTGAATCCTGTTCACATTTCACTGGTCAGGGAAGGGGTTCAATAAAGGAAGAATTATTGCTACTTACCGCAGCAAAAGCAGCCCCGCCCACCCCCCCCCCCCCCCAAACATTTTTATGACAAATGTGCAAACTTCCATCTAAGACAGCTAATGACAGAAAGCAGTAATTTACGTAAATATTCAGAAATAAAAAGATAAACAAATGTTTATAACATATGGTGCAGTAACACTTTAAAAAAAAAATCTGACATGTTTGCAGCCAGGATAGGGGCACCCAGAATGAATGTTTTTGACTTCACCGAAGCCTAACAAACACTTACGATTCCCACTTGCGATGGTCCAGTTGAGTCAAATCATCCAAATCAGCAATATCCTGTAAGTAATCTGTCAGCTTGAGAAGTTCCCTGTCTGTTGCGCGCCGAGTGTGTGCATCTCGAAATGCTCTGATCTGTGAACAAACAACTGATGTCAGCAAGAGCTGTAGATCCTCATGAGCTCCTGTGCCTGCAATTTTTGTGTGCTGAGTGAACATCAAGAAAATTAATGCTAGGATCTGTGCATGTTCAATTCTTGACAGCAAGAGGCACAAATTTACATAAGAACCTGTAGCCACAGGGACTCATGAGAACAGGTCTATGCCTATTGCAGACTTAACCCTTTTCATCCTGATACACCCATTGCTTAAAATAAATGTGACTGATAGTTCAAGGGTGGTGCCAGAATAGCTTGGCGCCTGAGCCGCCAAGCTATTCTGGCACCACCCTTGAACTAAAATAGTTGATCTATCTCATAATCTGTAATGTAGCCTTCATAGGACAAAAGCAACTTAAAAAATGTCAGCCTCTTGATGTAGTGGGTTAACAGAATATGACAATTGTTCAAAACACATGTATTTCAAATTCAAAGTAATTTTCCTTCCATGAAGGTCTCAGGAAAATCAATTTAAATAAATGCCACTTATAAATTTTGATTTCATTTGCACTTGCAGATGCATTGGCTAGTGAGAATCTAGGCCCATTGCAAATGGATCAGACTGCATTTAAGCATGCTGCGTTTTGTGTCCTTTCTTTGACCTGAATCTAGCTTAGTAATAAATAATGCCTACTGAAACAGACTACTGTGAAAACAAACATACTCGAAGTCCGTTCCTGGGATTCATGATGAAGTTGCGACGAATGTCATCAAACATGATGGTGTTCTTCTCATTCCACTGCTCAAACTTGCCCCAAATCACCCCTAGAGGCTTCACCTGGTATTAAACAACAAATAAAAGTTACAATTATGGGCACAATATCCCCCCAGAAATGTAATACGTTTAGGCTTCATCATTAGCAAATTATTTAATTCCATCTAAACCTCAGAGCATGGAATTACCCGTACTGCAAAAAGAGGAAACCCCCTTTTCACTAGGGGGGTCCGGGGGCATGCCCCCCCCGTAAAATTTTTGAAAATTTACATTAAAATTTGTGCAATCTGGTGCATTTTAGAGAGAAACTGAGCAGTTTAACCACCTAAAAATCTTGCTTTTTTTCTTATTTTTTGGGTGCACTTTTTATTTTTTGTGTGTCAAAAGTTATACTAAAACTATTCAACAGAATATATCCAAATGCTTATCAGTTCAAAAATACATCTGAATGTCTTTCCATTTTCCATTTTTGATATATATATCAGAGATTATTAAAGATAATATAATATATATATATATATATATATATATATATATATATATATATATATATATATATATATATATATATATATATATATATATATATATATATATATATATATTATCTTTAATAATCTCTGATTAATCAGGTGTAAACATGGATTCCTTTTCTCTCTTATTTAATACTATGTAACGTGGTCACTGAACTGGAGAAAGGTTATATAGATTTTTCAACATACTTTCATCAAACTTTACTGGAAAAAATACATTGTCAATTTATTCACCATCAATAGTAGTATTTCCAGTGGCACTGCTTTTAGCTTTCTTGTGTTTCGCTGTAGACACGCGAGCATCAAGAGCTACGCGGCCGTGTAGTTAATATCAACTCTGCGCAGTTCACGGCAATACGCCAGCCCACAGGCCGCTAACTTGCGAATACACTGAGCGCGGAGCTCGTCGTTTACGCTTTTCTCGAGCCAAGTCCATCTCCAAATATTCTTGACTCCATAATCGTCTATTCTGTCTCCGCGTTTAAGTATTTTCTCTTCGCCATATTTTGACCAGACTACGACTACAGGCCACACAGGGCAATTGCTTCCGGTGCATGTAGTAACTTTTCCGTCAGAAATAGTTAAAAAAATTTCTTCCCTTTTGCCATTTTTTTAGGGTGTAAAACTTCAATTGTGTGCCTTTTTTGGCGTTTTGAGCAACAAAAGGCATGACAGGTGGTGTGAAAAAGAGCAAAATCTGGGTAATTTTAGTCGACCTAGTGTGTTCATGGGAGCCTAATTGGGGCATGTGCACGGTTGTATGCAGGCTTGCAGACGACAGTTTTGTCATAGGGTACTTAGTGCATTTGAGTGTTGTGAAAAAACGCTAACTCTTAATTTTTTTAATAATTGCTAAAAATGTTTCTCCTGTGATGTGCTCCGCGTGGATTTTTTGTTTTGGCAGAAAAGTTCTTCGTTCATAGTTTTATGCTGCAAGAGGCTAACAGATAACAGTGTGTGAAAAGGGGGCATAACTTAATTGCCCTGTGTGGCCACACTGAAGACCAGAAGCGAACTGTGCGAGCTAAAGCTAACGCCTCGCTCAATTTTGAATACATGATTTGGGGATATCTGCCACGTAAAGATCGCGAAATACGTTTTTTTTGGAATAGTGACATTACGATTTTTTTTTTCGGCGGAATTATTTTTCTTCGGCGGAATGGCAGCTTCATTTAAGCGGAAATCCGCCCAAAAGAGGAAAATTCCATGCTCTGAAACCTGCATCCCCCCCCCCCCCCACCTTAACCCTTTTCATCCTGATACACTTTTGCTTGAAATAAACTATGATAGTTTAAGTATGGTGCTAGAATAGCTTAGTGCCCGAGGCATCAAGCTGTTCTGGCACCACCCTTGAACTAAAATGGTAGATCTATCTCCTAAACTGTAATGTAGCCTTCATTCTTAATCATAGGACATCCACCACAAAAAAAATGTTGCATCGTTCCTCTAAGAAATGTTTTTTGTTCAAGGCAAAAAGAGTGCCGACTTCTCACCTCCATTCCTTACTCCCTTGTGCCTGCACTCACTGGTACTGTTTGCAGTACAGTTGGTTGCATGTACAAGGGCGTTGAAACACACAAATAACTCACATCAATCAAGCCATATTTGGGCGTGTGGACAGAGATCATGGCTTCAGAGTCGAGGTAGAAGCAAATCTTGTAGCTGGGGTTGCTGCTCACTCCAAGCAACTTTAGTTTGGCTTCTATCCAACGCATGCTGGTCGCAGCTGCACAGATGAAGAAAGAACATAATCATCGCTTAAAGATGCTATCCCAAAAATTTGTTATCCTATGTGTCAACAAACACTTTGTGTGTCTGCCAGACTTGAAAAAGACTGCAAATGTTTATTTTGCACCAGTGCTGTACTTGAATGCTGGGTCTAATTTAGGCCAATGTACATTATTGCAATGGTTCCTGAAAAGTTGTATTCACACAGCTCTATCTCTAACATGGCAGAAAAGAGACACAAAACATCACCATTGTCTGGGTGTTAAAAGTTTTATTATTTTTAGAACAGTTTTAAGATGTGTGAATTCTTGGGATAACATCTTTAACTCTTTGCCTAAGTAAGTTTTAAGTAACTTTTCTGTATAATGCACTTTGTCATTAAGCAATTCTGTTAAGAGTTCATTTCTGGATCCTGTGCATATGCAAGTAACGGCTTGTAAAGACACATTCTGCACTAAAAAAACAGCTAAGCATACGCACTGCAAACAAACTTTCAGAATCAGATCTCATGTCCCACAGTGTGCTACAGAAAGTTGTCTTGTGGCGGCTGGAGCCACCAGCAATAGGCAAAGCGTTATGACAGTCTAACTCATTTCATACTGTAGTATGAAAGAACATAAACCATAGAAATACTTACACCAGATGGCAATGTCATAATCCACATAGGCCACACTCAGAAACTCATGAAGGTAGGGCCGCATCAGCTCATTGGGTGTCTCCGCTGTTGACCTGTGATCTGAGAAAAATGTATTTTTCTTTAAAATGAATTTTTTTCGAAAAATACTTACTGATGACATTACGGTATGGAATGGTTCTTAGCCAGACTAATTTTAGCAAAAATTGTTGTGTACGAGTATGGCAGTGTTGGCAGGTGAGGGGCGCCATAGCCTAGGTGGTAACCCGAGTAGCCTCCCTTCCATCCCATCCGGAAGCGCCCAGCGGAAGCTCACCGGTCAGTTTCTTAGCGGACCAGCGGCAACGGCAAGTATTTTTCAAAAAAATTCATTTTAAAGAAAAATACATTTGTTTCCTCAAAATGTATTTTTCTTTAAAATGAATTTTTTTGAAAAATACTTACTGATGGTATTACTTTTAGGAAAAGGTTCCTTGCTAGTCTAATTTTAGCCCAAAATTGTTGTGTACGAGTATGGTCATGATGGCATGTGAGGGGCGCCATAGCTAAGGCGGTAGCCTCCCTTCCGGTTCAACCATGCATGCGCTCAGCGCTTACCCCTTCAGTCAGTTTCTTAGCGGACCAGCGGCAAGCGGGGCAGGTGGGAGGGACCTTCGAGTAATACCATCGGTAAGTATTTTTCCAAAAAATTTATTTTAAAGAAAAATACATTTGTTTTCTCAAAACACATTACCGATGGTATTACTTTTAGGAAGAATCCCGAATAGGAGGCGGGTGCCGCTATAACGCCCCTACCCATGCCATCGAGGCTGCCAGCGCCGTCCTCTCCAAGCAACCTCCCGCTAATTTTAGCAAGATACCAATGGCGCCTAGGGCGCTGGGAGGGAGTGTTGCGCCGTCCCGATGTCCCCCACCACTCTGGCGCTGGGTGGAGAGGTCCCTCAGGTAGAATCTTGCGAGGGAAGACTCCGCTCGCTAACACAGCTGCCACAAGTCTAGACAGCACAGTTGCAGTCGAATGCTAGGCTTGCGGCCAAGTTCTGGTCTTGTGTGCCCTGAAATTCATGTTTGCTGTATCAGGGGCGAGTTCCCGGCAGGAAGGTCATCAATGACCGAGGCCAGGAGGAACGTCTGTGCTGAGATGCCCTTCTACCTGGGGAAGAGGGAAGGAGTAGGAGGGCGAGTCCCCTGCGTAGCGGCTTTGTTCCGGCGCAGGTGCCCTCGTAACGCTCGTACCGGGTCCTGTAGCTGGACACACGGGTGGCGCTTGGATCTGTAATGGTTGTGCGGAAGCTGCTGGTGCAGGAGGACGTTTCTGTAACAACTCTCGAGCCGATAAGTACGGCGGAACAGGACAGCGTGCACTAGTCGGGTCTGTGCCTGCTGCCGGTGTAGTAGAACGAGCAAGCGACCGAAGTCGTGATGATGAGCGTTCTAACGTCTGGCAAGCACCACTAGTCGGGTCTGTGGTGATTACCAGAGTGTCTTTATTGTTCAGAGAAGCGGGTCTGACTGAAACCTCAGGTCTAGTCTCTGTGACCAGACAGCGCGCACTAGTCGGGTCTGTGTTCGCTGCCGGCCCAGGAGGACGGGCTCGCGGCCTAAGCTGCGGTGTTGACTGTCCTCTCACCAGGTAATACCCACTAGTCGGGTCTGTGGTTCTTACCGGTGTCTGACCCTGTATCGTGCCGGTGTCAGAAGTCCATGACGGTAAAAGCCCCACAGCTGAGTCCATTGCTCTTCCAGCCCGGGGGCGCAGACCAGGCACGGATGCGACGTTGGGAGTCCCGTCACCAGGTAATAGCCACTACGGGTCTCACCGGTGAAATAACGTTAACTGTGTATGTGGTGACCAAAAGAGAAGCAGACAAGAGGATCTGGTCTTTGCTAGGAAGGTCGGGTAGGGTAGCAGGTGAACAGAACCGACCATTCGGGACTGCTACCAGGCAGAACGCGCCGAAGGGCGCGCACTCGCTGACCGTGGAGGCTGAGGTGAGGGCCAAAAGAAGCAAGTCTTCCTAGTCACGTCCTGTAGTCTCGCCGGCTGGATCGGCTCGAAGCGGGTCAAGTAGAGCCAGGTGAGGGCAAGTCCATCCGCTCCGGTCAGGCGCCGCAGAATGCCGGAATTCCAAGTCGACTCCACCCAGGCAAGCGAAAGCTTCCGCTAGGTCCCGAAACTGTCGTCTTAGAAGAGGACAGCAGTGCTTGGTCGCCGCTGACCAAGGCCAGGTCAATGCGAAGTGGAGGGTAGCACCCCGCCGGGAGAAGGATGCGACGAGCCGAGAACTACTCTCAGGAGGAGCTTAAACTGAACTGTGCGCGTTATCCCCGATGTAGACCGAAGAAGGTAGACTGCTACTTGCTAGTCATCAACTCATGCCTGGAGTATGCTGCCATTGACGTTCCTGGGACTGTGCCGTCGACGTCACAAACGTGGCCTCCGTCCCTCGGATGTAAGCCACCATCCCGGTGCAGCAGAAGAACTGCGCCTCCGCGGAAGAGTGGTCCCTGCCAATCCTGTCCGACGGTCTGCGATGACCGCGCGCCTGTCCTGCCTCAGTGTTCCTGGAAGACTGCTACATCCAGCTGTGTAAGCAGCGTGAATCGGCTGTGCCACAGTCCTTGTTAGCCTCCTTGTGGGTCTGCCAGGGGGGCCAAGGAAGTTCTCCACCGCGCGGAGCCCTGCGTGGCCGGCTCTCCAACTCGGTCGGCCGCAAGAAAGCATGCAGGACGGTATCTCGAATCATCAGATCGCAGTCTGTAGCCGCAGCGAAGCGTTGGCAGCGGAATAGAAGTAGGATCACAAAGATGAAGGCCACCAGTGCCTCCCAGCGCCCTGAAGCGGAGACAGAAGTCGGCGACAAGTACCCGCACCCGAACGGATGAGGAAGAGACTTGAACTGCTTGACGCGATGAGGGGACCTGCTTTGTCCAAGGCCCGAGGAGAATGCCTCCTCTATCTCCAGGCAGTTGGCGGCGAATCCAAGACCTCTCGTAACTGCGAGCGTAGTGACGTGGAGTAGCTATCATCGCCCAGCCACGGTGAACGACGTCCTCTGGATCCAAGCGGAATAAGCTATCTGTCCCGCACGCAGGAGAATGGATGTCTAAATGCTCAGAAGCCCGGGGAACCCCGGGCGGCGGCGATCCAATGAAGGTGGACCCAGCACTTGGAAGGAACAGTGTAGTCTCCGAGGGCCGGTCCCACGAACTCGAACGGCGACGAAGAAACTTCGGAGCGCCCGACTTCCCATTCGTAGCGACCCAATGGAACTGGGACGTCGTCTCCTGTTCCACGTATCCCTGGTCTCTGTGTAGTGAGCACTGCTTCCGAAGTCAGGCGAACTGTAAGATCGTGACCGATAGTCGGGAAAGGGTCTCATCGTGGGGTCGTCTCTCTGCACTGCATCTAGAGCGGGTTCTCGTCTGCACGGTCGGGGCGAGGGCGTGGCCCAACATCACTGAGCCGGGATCTTGTCGTGTGAAGTGCAGCGGTCCTGTAGCCCTTGCTGAAGCCGCAAGCCGTAGAAGTGCCGGTGTAACCCGTGACGGGAGATGGCGCCAACGCGAGTCTAGCCCGGGCGAGGGCGCCCAATAATTATAATCATAATAATAAATTAATTAATCAATACTTATTGAAAGAGTCAGAATACCACCCTGTTTTCTCATCTCCATTTTCTCAAGGCTGAAGTAAACGGTTCAGTGGTTCCAGGATTATAGCCTTTTAAGGATAAGAGGTGTTGTGCCCCAGCGGTCTGGCGAACCGCCGCGCCGCTGGGAATGCAACATTTTAACACCTGTGGCAAAAGGGTTAAAACGCCTAGCTGGAACGAAAAGGCTCTAGTTGCCGTACCACGACAACTAACATACCCAAAACGTGAACGCTACCGTGCGAGTCATGCTCTCACCTAGACAAGCGTCACTGACCTGAGCCCGAGAAGCCGAGCAGTGGCTTCTGCATGTCCTAAGGTTTGTCGCCTGGACCGGGACTGGAAGCGTCGTAGGTTCGGTTGCCGACGCCAGCCTGGCAGAAATAATTGGTCTTAGCCATCCGAAGAAGGGGGGTTGCCAGCTAACACTCCGGCTGGCAAGTGCTCAAGATATGGTATCTTGGTCGCCACGGTAAGGGAACCTTAGGAGGGCCCTCCGCGAAAAGCGACTACAAGCTTACTGGACCGGGACGTCTAGATCACTCCGCTGACTTGGGTCCCACCTTGTTACTCTGGCCGGCTCTGTCGAACTGTCGCTTGTCCACTCTGGCCTGCAGACGGACAGTGGAGCGGTCATCTCTCGAGGCCGGGTCCCGTGAGTGTAAGGGTCTCGCTGTCATGTCGATGATCCGCCGACTGAGCCAGGCCTGGAAGCGAGGTCTGGTCGGAAGCCGACGCCAGGCCGGCAGAAGAATCATTGGTTTTAGGCCTCTAAGCAGAGTTTTGTCAGCTAATCCTCCCGCCCAGGAAAGGTGTCTTGTGCTTTACTGGACCGGGACAACAAGTCACTGACACTGACTTGGGTCCCACCTCGTTACTCTTGGGCGTCTCTGTCCGGCGATCTCGTCTCCGCCAGGCGATCTCTGATAGGCGAAGTGCGCTCTGTGTGGGGCAACAAGCCACTGCTCAAGACTTGGGTCCCACCTTGTTATCCTTGGTCGCCTCGTGATGGGTGCGCCTAACTCCCCGATCTAACGAGTGGAAGTCGAATGGTCTCAAAGACTCATCTGTTCGGGGAACTTGTCTCAACCTGGTCATAGGAAGTCCCCACCAGCGTGCCGGCGCAGACTTGTATGGCGGCGAATAACGAAGAACCGCTCCGCACGACTCCAAGTCCCAACTGCACGCAGCGCGTCTACTACCGCTCCCTGAAGAGAGGAAGTGTGTCCGGCAAGTGCGCTCGACTGAGTGAGAAGCCGGAACCGGACTGTAGAGCTGCGTTCTTGCTGTAGGAGTGTAGCCCGAGCCGTCCTCTGAGGTCTGAACCTGCTACCAGCGAAGGAGTTCTTTCTTCTCTCGTAGAAATCTATCGCCATAGCACTGCCCTTGGACCGGAACCCCTCGGGGAGATCCTGCCTGAAGCGCTGACCTCTTGCGTTAAGAGCGACGAGGACGAGGCTCCATATTTTTGTAAGCAGCAACGTATGAAACCAGCTAACGGTGTTGAACCTGTTCCCGCGCCAAAACTTGCCGCTGAAGATGGCGGAACCGGGAAGAGTCCAGAGGCGGGTCTGTAGAACTGCCGTGATGTACTTGTAAGCTCCCGTGTCGACGAAACGTCCGCACCGGAACGTCCCCTAGTCTGTCTGCGGTAGCTACCGGTGTAGGAGAACGGGAACGCGACCGAAGTCGCGGTGTTGACTGTAGTGTCGCCTGCCAGAACCACCAGTCGCCTGTGATACTTTAAGGTATCTCGTGTCGACCGAACCGGACAGCGTACACTAGTCGGGTCTGTGTAAGCTGCCGGTGTGGTAATGCTCGCGACCGCCATCGCAGCATAACTGTTCTAACGTCTGGTAAGCACCACTAGTGGGGTCTGTGGTGATCACCAGCGTGTTATACTTTCTGAGAAGAGGGTCTGCTTCGAAGCTTAGCTCTTGTATCTGCGACCGTACACCGTGCACTAGTCGGGTCTGTGCCTGCTGCCGGTGCAGGACGGGCTCGCGGCCTAAGCTGCGGCGTAGACTGTCCTCACACCAGGTAATACCCACTAGTCGGGTCTGTGGTTCTTACCGGTGTTTGACCCTTCGTCCATGTTGGTGTCGGCCGATTATGTCGGTAAAGCTCCATAGCTGAGTCCACTCTCTACCAGCCAGGGCGTAGACCAGACACGGCAGCGCAGAAGTACTGGCGAACAGGCAGGCAACTCATGTCCGTCAATCGGCCACTGGCATCCGCCACATCTGAACAGGTGCATAAGTGCCAACTGCAAAACAAAGCATAGCATTGAAATGCAAGCGAACGTGCCCCCGCAGGCACGCCAAACGAAGTGTAACGAATGAAGAAGAGTTCACGGCGTATGCTGACGCACGGCGCTCTACCCTTCCCCTGAGCGCCGGACGGAAGCAGTGACCGAGATTTTACCTTGCCAAAAGCAAAAGAAGAGGCACGAAAAAGGACAGGCATGCAGTGTAGCCCGGCGCCGTCCCACCAAAATGGCGACAAAGACCGGTTCCGTCAGGCCAAGGGCTGCGAATGGTGTAGGACGCAGAGACGACAGTCAACTGGTACGGTGAAGTAGGAACAGAACCGCGAGACACAGGCAGCGACCAGGTAGCATCCGAGTCTACGAAGCTAGCCAAGGGCGAAGCCAAAAGGCACAAGCCTAGGAGGACACAAGCCGACCGGCCAACTAGTGAGTCAAGTTCACAAGGCGTCGTCTGAGAACCGGCACGTCGAAGTTCGTAACCACACGAAAGCGTCCAAGCCCAAAGGTCACAAAACTCTTCTCTTCCTTCCTAGGAAATCCTCGAAACACCAGTCTTTCATCGAAGACAAAAAACGTCAGAACGTAGAGAGCCAAAGGCGTACACAACCTACTGCTGACTAGCAAGAAACTGACTGAAGGGGTAAGCGCTGAGCGCATGCGTGGTTGAACCGGAAGGGAGGCTACCGCCTTAGCTATGGCGCCCCTCACATGCCATCATGACCATACTCGTACACAACAATTTTGGGCTAAAATTAGACTAGCAAGGAACCTTTTCCTAAAAGTAATACCATCGGTAATGTGTTTTGAGAAAACAAACACATGACCGATGACATTACAGTATGGAAGAATCCCGAAGAGGAGGCGGGTGCCACTATAACGCCCCTAACCCCCAATACTTGTCACTAGGACCACTCTCCCGAAGCAACCTCCCTCCGGTAGAAACGAGCGAAGGTAATCTGTGCTCACCATCCTACGGCCGCCACGATGTCTTAGACAGCACAGTTGCGGTTGAATGCAAGGCTTGCGGCCAAGGCTCTGACCTCGTGCGCCCTGAAGTTCATTTGTTTGGCTGCATCAGGGAGAGATCTTGGTAGGCGGAGCGTATCACCCATCAGAGCCAGGAGGATATCGTCTGGGCTGAGATGTCATTCTACCTGGGGACAGTGGGAGGAAGGCGGGTGCGACCCCAGCGGAGCGGCTTGGTCCGGCGCAGGTACACGCGTAAAGCCCTCACCGGGTCCAGTTGTCTGGCCCCCCGGGTGGAGCCTGGGTCTCTCAATGTTGCATGGTGACCAACTGCGGGGCAGCCAAGGAGATAAGGTCTTGGTGAGAAACGCCGGGTCAGGCAGCAGTAGAACTGAGCCGACCGTCCGGAGCTGCAACCGGGGAGGGGGGGAGGGGGGGTGCTGATAGACTTTGTTTCCTCAAAAACATTACCGATGCCATTACTACATGGAACAACCTATAGCTAGCGTAATTTTAGCCCAAAAACTTACGATGTGTACCCTTAGAGCCAGGGGAGGCCACCAAGGGTACCATGGTCTAGTGCCCGGGTAGCCTCCCTTACCCCGCCGACAGGTGAGCGCCAGCTCACTACCAATCCAACCAGTTCTTTCCTTTAGCTTGCAGCGTGCAGACGTGTCTGCTTAGCCCTCTGCTTCTAACTTGGCTATGTAGTGGTCGGCTTGCTTAGCCTTCTGTATTGCTACCTAGCCTGTGCCTTGGAGCTTCTGCTTTGTGTGCCCTTCGAGAAGAGAATAGAAGAGAGAAAGGATCGTTCGTAGTCTCTGCGCTGTGACTTCAGAGACGGAATAGACTTGGTGTGAGCGTGAGAACCGGTTCAGTGCGCTTCGTTCCCGGCCGGTGCTTTACCATGCCTTGGAACTTTCTGGCCGTCTGTGTACCGTCGGCTGTGTTGGTTCAAGAGTACTTAGACTTTGACAGTGCACTTCGTTCCCGGCCTGTGCTTTCGCCTTGCCTTGGAACTTTCTGGCCTTGTGTGTACGTCGGCTGTGTGTGGTTCAAGTGTTCTTGGACTTGCAGTGAGATTCGTTCACGGCCGGTGTTCGCCTTGCCTGGGACCTCTGACCGTGTGTGTACCGGCGGCTGTGTATGGTTCAAGTGTACTTGGACCTTCGACAGTGAGCTTCGTTCCCGGCCTGTGCTTCGCTTTGCCTTGGAACTTCGGTCCTTGTGTGTACCGACGGCTGTGTTGGTTCAAGCGTTGGCCTTCAACGGTGAACTCTGTTCCGGCGGGTGCTTCGCTTGCCTTGGAACTTCTGACCTTTTGTGTGCCGTCGGCTGTGTTGGGTCAGATTTAGTCCTGCGTCAGGACCTTCGACTTCGTGCGTGTGGCTTCGTTCCCGGCCTGCGCGTCGCCCGCTGTGGCTTAAGAAGTGGGTGTCACGGGTGCTTCTTGCGTTGCCGCCGGAAGATAGGTCCCTGGGCCGTGGGGCTGGCCTTCGTCCCTCCTGGGAGCGCTTTCCTGCTTCGGTTCAGCGGCTTGAGAGTTACGTCGGCTTCGCCGGTCAAGTTCGCCAGTGGTGCGCCCGGGACCTTCGTTGCGGACCCAGCCTTCCTCTTCTGGATGCTTCTGGGCCTCTACCGCGTGGGCGCTTCTTCTTCAACTGCAGGTGCTACCTTCCCCTGTCCCTTGCGAGATGTCCAGGTAAGGTCTCGATTTTTGCCAGCGCCGCGCCTCTGGCGGCGTGCGCCGGCATCCTTGCTTTTTCGTTGTTCTTTGGGAAAGCGATATGGCTCTAAACAGGATAGTGGGGAAGGGTGGAAGTGTGCGCGGTTTTTCAAGGGGACCGCGGTGAGATGGCCTTAGTCGCCTGCTCGGCGTTATACCCTTATAACTAACTAGTTTCGGGGAACGTGGCCCTCTCCTAGGACCAGTCGCTTCGTTGTTTTTCACTATGTTGCAGTGCTCAAGCCCGCATCTGCACACCGTCTGGCGACTGGCAGTGGCCGAGTTACAAGCATGCGATCTACCTCCCTGGCGCTGGCTACGCTTCGGGACCCTCCCGTGATGTCTGCGCTCTGGGTAGAGGACCTTGGGACTCCCAGCGGCGGAGCCTACGGCGTGGCAGTCCGCCCGCCCCCGCAAGCATGCTTCGGCCCCGGATTCAGCAGGAACACACTTCGCTGCCGTTGGGGGACGGCAGACAAGGCTCCCCCCTTGCGCACCCACTCTCTCGAGTCAGGTCCGCAGCGAGTCCGCTCGCCCCGCTCTGCGGGAAACAACCCCAACATTCTACGTTGGGGGACGCCTTGATCCCCCCTTGCGCACCAGCTCGCTCGAGCCAGGTCCGCAGCGAGCTAGCTCGCCCCGCCTTGCGGAACCCAAGCCTCACAAGACCTCTGGCAGAACTGAACGCTGCTTCCCTCTGCTTGCGACTCCGGGTTTGCGACCGCCTGGACTCGGCGCCTCGCCCCTCGCCTGCGGACGCCCCCCTGGTTTCGGCGTCCTATAGCCCGGACCCGCAGCCCTGCGTCTTCGGTTCTCGCCTTCTCTTCGCTCGTCGCTTCAGCTTCGCGGATGTCGCCCTCCTCGTCGGTCTCCCGTGCTGCTCGTCTCCGGCGTCGTCCCTTCCCCCCCCCCCCCCCCCCCCCCCCCCCCGTCCCCGGCACCCTTTCCCCTCCCTCCCCGCTCCCCTCCCCCTTCGCGCCGTCGGCCACGGGTTCCACCTTCCTTCGTACGGACGCTCCTCTCGTCGGTCTTGCCTTCCGCGCCTGCTCGGGCCGCTCGCCCTGGTCTTGCCTCGTCTGACAGCGGCTTCCGCCTCTCCAGCTCCTGGTGCGTCGGCCTCCTGCTCTGCCCATCGATGTGGATCGCTGCCTTCGACTCGCTCCGGCGGATTCTGACTCGGCTCCCCCCGTTCTACCTCCGGGTGTTCTCTTCTACGTCCTTGACCCTGCGTCCAGGACGCCCAGGACGGAGACTCTTCCCTCGCTCGACGCACTGCACCTCTGCTGTCTCGCGTCTTCTCAAGCCGACGCCTTCCCCGTCGCCCGCTTGGACGTTGTTCTCCCCCCTAGAGGTTCGTCCCTGCCACGCCCCGAGGTTCAAGGGTTCGGGTCTCCTTCTCCGCCTCTGCGACAGGATCCAGGCTCCGACGCGGGTTCTTCGTCGCCGTCACTCGCCGGTCGGTGCATTGGACATCGCCTTCCGCGCAGCTGGACGCCGGACATGCACAGGCCTTGCTTCTGCCTCGCCGCAGTGGTTCCTGCCGATCAGCAGCAGCTGGTGGATTCGTGCCTCGCGCCCTTGCTTCCTCCCTGTCGGATTCGGACGACGTTCCCCTCCGCGACGCTCTCGCCTGTGCTGGATCCCTCGACTTGGCCAAGCGAGCACTCGTCTACCTGGAGCTGGCTCTTCTCCTTCTCGCCGCTGTTCGGGCCCCTCCTTGCTCTGGCTGTGGAGAGGAAGTACCGCCTCCTAGCGGCGTGTCAACGCTTGGGTCTTCGATGCGCCGACGCCGCGCCTACTGTGCTCGTCGTCCGCCCCTACCTCCTGCTGGACCTACGGAGACAGCTGCGGCAGGCTCCGCTCGACATCCCCTCCTTCGGTCCTGGCAGTTGGTGAAGGATGCGTTGAGATTCTTCGTCGGCCCGCTTCACCTCCCGGATCGCCGGACCCGATGGACACCCGCCCTTCCGGAGTCGCTGACCTTCCCTGCGCGTCTCTGCCGCCCGCCGCGCCCGCCCGCCCCCCGACTCCGCCTCTGCCCCCTGCCTGGCCTGGCACGGCCACTGGCGGTACCCGACCTCGCCTTCAGCTTGGCACGAGTTCCTAGCGGCGCCTCCCTCCTTCAAGACTGCTGAGCCTTCGCGCCGAGGTTCCTCCCTTGAGCTTCCCTGTCTGCCGGGATTTAGCGGGCGCCTACACTCTCGTTCCAGTGCTTCCAGTTCCAGACGCTTCTGCGCTTAACTTCGACGGTGTCCCGACCGTTCCGCCGTCGCCCGCAGCCTCCGCTGGGTCTTCGGCCGTCTCTTGGTCGGCGTCTGCAAAGCCACGGCCACGCGGACTTCGTCGAGCCTTCCTCGAACTTGTCGACGATCTGCTCTGGCGCCTCCGGTCGGCTCCCTCCCGGGAACAGCTACGAGACGCCTCCTGGACTCCTCGACACCTGCGGCTTCGTAGTCTTAGGCACCTCGGTTCTCGCTCTGTCCCGCCGCTTCGCTCGCCGTGGTTGGAGTTCCTGACGGATCTCGTCGAGTGTGACTCCCGGAACTGAGGACCCAGAAGTTGGCGAACCTGGCGCGTCTTGGTGCACCGCAGGAGACAGTCTCCGCCAGACACTGGTTGCAGCTCTGGCCTAGTGAGCACCGCTGCGGATCTCCTTCCCCTTGGTTGGTTCTGGTTGCACCCGCTTCCCCTTCACCTACTCCTTCGCTGGCACCCTCGACCGGAGACATCGAGGCTCCCTTCGGCGGTCCCTGCCGGTCTTGCGCCTGGAGTCCCTCTCCTTGCCTTCCCCCCCAGTTGTCCCTTGCGTTGACGCCAGTCGTTACGGCTGGGGTGCGCTCCTGCTGCCGACGTGCCACGGCTTCCGGCAGCTGCCTTCCGGTCCTTGCGGTCAAGCCTTCAACTGGTTGGAGTTTCAGGCGATTCGGCTGCTCTCCTCCCTGGGAGACCGACTTCGGACATCAGGACCTGATCGTCGTTCCGACTAGTCCTCTGGCATGTCCTACGTTCGGAAGCAGGACGGGACCTGCTCCCCTTCCTCTGCCTTCTTCTTACCGGTGCCGCCGTGGGTGCAGGATCGCCGCGTCTCTCCCGAGCGAGATACTTCACAGCCACCTGCTTGTCCTTGCGGGCTTCCCCTCCCGGAACGGTCTCCGTCTCCGCGCCAAGTGAGGAGTAAGAGGAAGAGACGCTTCGCCCGGTCGTCACCCGGATGTTCTGCGCCACGTGGGAGCCCCCCTCCCCCCTCTTCGTTCTTCGCGACAGGGTGGTACCTTCAGCTCCCCCCTCCTCGTCTCAACCGTCCCGAAACCCCTAGCCTGGGCGGCCGTTGCGCTACCCCTCTCTGGGACGGCCTCTGCGCTTCCACTTACCCTCCCTCAGTCCTTGTCCCCAAGGTGCTTCTCTCGCGCAGGGATGCTATGCGAGCCGGTTGCTGGGAGCGCCGTTCTGCTGGACCAGACCCTGCGCCCCCGACCTCCTGATCCTGGCCACGGGCCCCTCACTCCGGCTTTCTGCTCCTCGCACGATGCTCTAGCTACCGCGCCAGGCGCTCTCCTTCCGTGCTCTGGGAGACTCCTGCTCCACGCTTGGAGTTTGGATGGCAAGCCCTCGCCGCTGGAATTCTCGAGTGAGGCAGTGACAGCTATCGCTTCAGGCCGTGGATCCTCGACCCTGCGTGTCTAAGAGGAAAGGTGGAGAGTTCTGGGACCTTGGTGCGCCCTCCGTCGCCTCTCCACTACCGATCTGACTTCCCGCCGCTGGCGGAGTTCTTCCTGGCTTCGCCGAACAGCACTTGACACCAATCACCTCAGGGGTTACCTCTATGATCGCCGACGCTTACCGGCGCCAGGGCCGAGCGGAACACCTTGCCCCTCGTCGGCACACAGTGACCTGCCCTCCGCTCCCTGATCCCGCGCTGGGATTTACCCTGGATGCTCTTCTGGATGGACGCTAGCGTACGAGCCGCTTCCCCTAGCAAGCCTGGCCGACGCTACACGAAGACTGGCTTCTGCTCACCGTAGCCACACCCTCCAGATTGAGCGAGCTGCCCACGCCTTCCGCGCCCCCGCCTGACTGCAGTGCAGGTCGGATGACCCCGTGCAGCTACTATCGGACTCGGCCTTCCTGGCCCTGAACCAGTCCCCGCTGACAGCCCCACAGGTGATCACTGTCCGATCGCTTACGCCGATCGACCCCTACGAGGAAGTCAGACAACACATCCCGATGGGAGCCTTACGTGTGTACCTACGCCGTACCAAGCCGCTACGCCAGGGACGCACCCGCCTCCTTTGTTTTCTCTGTCCCCAGGTAGACAGTCATCTCAGCCCAGACGATCTTCCTGGCTAGATGGGTGATGTGCTCCGCCTACCAGGACCTCTGCCCCGACGCTGTCTAACGGCTACTCTTCCGGGCCCACGAGGTCAGAGCCATGGCTGCTAGCGTCACGTTTGCCCGCTACTGCGCTGTCCGAGACAGTCTGGCTGCCATAGGCTGGCGGACCGAGTCGACCTTCACCCGGTTCTACCTCCGTCACCTGGTTGGCCAGCGAGACAACCTGGCCCTGGTGGGGGACATCGCGGCGGCGCAACACTCCCTCCCGGCACCTTCGGTGCCGTTGGTAATCCTTTAGCTAAAATTATCGGGAGCTTGCGCCGGGGAGGACGGGGCTGGCTAGCTCAGTCAGTCACTGAGTTACGCGGCACCCTCCTCCTCTTCGCCATTCTCCATGTAGTAATGGCATCGGTAATGTTTTTGAGGAAACAAATTAAATTTTTCTCTAAAATGTATTTTTTCGAAAAATACTTACCGATGCCATTACTCGGATGACCCTCCCACCTGCCCCGCTAGCCGCTCCTCAGTCAAATGAAAGAACTGGTTGGATTGGTAGTGAGCTGGCGCTCACCTGTCGGCGGGGTAAGGGAGGCTACCCGGGCACTAGACCATGGTACCCTTGGTGGCCTCCCCTGGCTCTAAGGGTACACATCGTAAGTTTTTGGGCTAAAATTACGCTAGCTATAGGTTGTTCCATGTAGTAATGGCATCGGTAAGTATTTTTCGAAAAAATACATTTTAGAGAAAAATTTAATTTTTCTCTTTTCGCGGTGTTTGAGGTTCCGCGACTGGGCAGAGACCACTCAACGGGACTGTGGTCGCTGCCGGCGCTAGAGCTCAGGCTCGCGGCCAAAGCCACGGCGTTGAAGGCTCTACAACCTGGTAAGGGCCACTCGTCGGGTCTGTGGGGCTTACCGGTGTTGGACTCCTTACCCGTGCTGGGTGTGCAGCTCGCTGAACCTGGAAGCAGACATGAGGGCCAGTAAGAAGCAGGTCTTCCGCGTCATGTCCGGTCGCCTCGCCAACTGGATCGGTTCGAAGCGGACAGAGTTGAGCCAAGGAAGGACCCCAGGCAGGTCCCATCGCGGCACCAGGGAGCGAAGGGCGGGACGTTGTAGACCGAAGTGGGCCATCAGGTCGGCGAGGTCTTTGCAGGTACCAGGGTCGGGTCATCCCAAGTGTTGGTACGTGTCAGCGACCATGGCCAGGTAGCCGCGAAGGTGATCGGCGATGAACGCTGGCAGGTAAACAGCCAGAGGAAGAAGTCCACCAGCTGAGGAACCGTCAATCCATGGGGGATAGGCGCATGCCGTCAGACCAGTCGCCCATGACTCACCATTCCCCTTTGTAGCCTCGGCCGCTCGTGATTCTGCGGGCTGTAGCAATAGTTTCCACGGCTGCACCTGAGAAGCGTCTAGTGGCGAGGGCTTGCCGCACAGTCTCCGGGCGGGTGGTACAGCTCCTGCCGTGGTTGCTTGAGCATTGTGCACAGGGTGGGAAGCCACCGCGGTGGAGCCGTGGCGAGGCTCAGGAGGCCAGTGGTCCACGACTTGGTCCAGCAGAACGGGACCACCAGGAACATGGTCGAACTGCACCCTCTGAGCTTGAGTAGGACTTTGGGAACAAGCATCGTCGGTGGGAAGGCGTAGGTGACCAGGCCATCCCACGGGATGGAGAGAGCGTCGACTGCCCAGGCAAGCGAGTCTAAAATCGGCGAGATGAAGCGGGGAGGCTGTCGATTCCACCTCGGCGCGATCACGGGGAAGTGTCCGCTGCGCAGATCACCCGAATGTCTGGACGGCCCGTCCACTCTGTGCGGAGAAGCTGACCGCGACACGCGATGGAGTCGGCCGGTCATGCAGACGCCCCTGAAAGGCTCTTGCTCGAAAGCGACGTCACGATCTTCACACCAACAGAGCCCGTGGCAGCGGAGGAAGTACAGGGAGAAGAAGTGCGCCCCGCGTTGCGTCTGAAGTAGTCGACCACCGTGGCGCTGTCGGAGGGAACGAGAAGCTGCTGGCATCGGGAACGTGACACCCGAAGCTGGACAAGGAAGTCCGAAGGCCATCCACCGGAGGCAGGGTAGGATCTCAGTAACAGGGGAGCGCTCCCGGTGGCGAGGCTTGCGTCGACGAGAGGGACATCCTGGGAGGAGGGGAGGAAGAGGAACTCCCGTCGCGTGCCAGTCTGGATCCTCCCCATGAAGAAGGTGAGGGCGTAGCAAGGTCGCACAGGCACCTGAGACTCGAGGTAATGTGTCGAGGGTCGCCCGGGGAGCAGCAGGAGCCGCTGAGGCGGGGGCAGTAGAGACATCCGAGGGGAAGAAGGTCCGCTGTGGTACTCACCAAACACAGCAGCCAAAGTCCCTGTCTGGCGGAGTACGCCTGCTCTAGAGACCACCACTGCGCTGGGTTCATCAAGTACTGCGCTCGGCGCTTCGGAAGCTGCCGTTCATGAGGTCGGTGCGAGGTTCCATCCGCAGGTAGAGAAGAGGCGCGAAGGCGAGAGGTCGAACTTGCCCACGTAGACCAGGAACCTCGCCTGCCAAGGGGAATCCAAGTGCATCTCGATCCTTCTCCAAGGAGGACTCCGACCGGTTTTGCAAGAGGGGATCGTCTCCAGAAGTCAGTGTGGAGCATGAAGACGTCTGACTGGTCCTGTCTGCAATGGAGTACAGCCACGGTAGAACCCCCAGAGGCTTCGAAGCCACCACCAGAAGCGCGTGAGCCTAGCAGGTCACGCCGTCGAAGGTAAAGCGGAGGGAATGGCTGGAGGCGGTGTCCTCTTCTCTATCTGGGGACGACCAGAACGCAATGCAGTTCGAGGAGGTCTCCGACCGGCTCAGAATCATCTAGGAAGTCGCCGAGTCCAGGCTGAAGGCTCAGTCCCAGTCTGCACTGTGAGGCGAAGTCTCGGGTGGTCTCCCCGCCGAAGGACGGGTCGGTGACGAACTTGTACAGCGTGGTGCGCGTGTCGACTGTTGAAGCCGCTACAAAGGTCGGGATGTCGAAGCGCCGGGGGTATCCTGAAGTCCCTGTTCAGACGAAGAGGTAGCAGGCCAGGCGTCGCGCCAGGAGTGGTACGCAGCGTGGTAGGAGAGGAAAGGAAACTCATAACCATGGCTAAAGGAGGGAGCCTCCGAACATCGACACTAGGAACGATAGAGGCCGAGACAAGGGTAGCCAAGTGCCATCTCCGCAGCAGACGCACCACGACCTGGGGTCGTAGATAACCGAGCTAACATCCTGGCGCGCCAGCAGAGACCCTGTGTCGTCGCCGAACCACTAAGGAATAAACGGATCATAGTTTACAGCGCTTAACTTACCTTCCACTTACAATGTGTACATGCCACCAACCCTACTAGCGGTTGAAGCCGCACCAGTGGCGGTGTGGCGAGGCCGAGGCTGCGCTCGGAGAATTCTAAGCGCCGCGCGGGCACCCACAGCCCGCAGTCTCATCCTGTCTAGTGTAAAGGCACCTTCCCTGGGTTGGACACCGTACCGCTGTGCTGGGCCTGAAGGCAAACAGCGTAACCCGTGCAGGTCTAGACGACCTGTCCCGTGAGCGTCAGGCGAGCGGCCGCCGCTGCTCCTGTAGTCTCGCCCAGGGCGAAGGTACTTGTAACTGGCCTGAGGCGGAACACTTCCGTTGGACCGTGGCAGGATCTTGATCAGAGTCTTGTCCCCGCGGCAGGGTTAGGGTGACGGGTGGGAGCCAGGTCGCGGGAACCAGTCTGCAGTAGCGGCGGTTTGTCCCACAAGCATGGCCGCCGTAGAAGAACGGGCGTCCGCTAGATCGTTCTACCACTCCGTGGTCCGTCCACACCATCCTAAGGGTAGATGGGCGAGCGAAGTCGACGTGAACCCTGCTCATCCCTAAATAACCTGGCGGGCGGGCGCACGTAACCAAGCAGACTTGTCCGGTCATGAACTCCTTTCACTGACCCTCCGCCGTGAGACAGCCTTAGTGGTCTGGGCGGAGCTGACCCGCAAACAACAACAAATATTACTTGATCCTGGAGTGGGATGCCGAAGCTTCAAGCAATCTCAACGTGATCCCGACTCGTCGCTTACCCTTCCCCGAAGAGCGGGAGCACAATAATCCAGCAGTCTTGTCCACTCGTGGTCCCCTGTCACTGCCTAGAACGGGGCGTCGAACATCTGTGCTGGACGAAGTCGAGAATTGGGGGGCCTGTACATCGTGGGCCACCTCATACCGGGTCCTATCAGAACTTCAAGATAGCGGGCACTGGCCGATGTGCCATGCTTATCCCCGTCCTGCGGGCTAAGGCACGCCAGCGCCGCATGGTCCAGCATTCTCGTACTGCCGAGAGTATAGTCACTCACCGCGGCCGGGACATCTTATCCTGTATGTGTTGGCGTATACCCCAGGTTGCCGTGGGCATCGGTACGGAGGGAGGTCTCAGGAGGACACGCCGTGGGAACACTATCAGCGGGTGCCGGGTCATGGCCTCTTGCCTTGGCCAAGGAGGCGGCAATGACTGCAGCATCGCGTGGCGGACGAGTCTCCACAACCTGGTAAGCAGCACTCGTCGGATCTGTGACGGCCACCGGTGCTGAAGCTCGCTCTCGAGTCTTATCTTTGCCGAACAGGCAGCACAACCGGGTAGAGACCACTCGGCGGAACTGTGGTAGCTACCGGTGCAGTGGCTTTGTCTCAAGGCCTAATCGTGGCGCTTGAGGTTCCGCGACCGGGCAGAGACCACTCGGCGGGACTGTGGTGCTGCCGGCGCTAGAGCTCGGGCTCGCGGCCTAAGCGCGGCGTTGAAGGCTCTACTACATGGTAAGAGGCCACTCGTCGGGTCTGTGGGGCTACCCAGTGTTTGACCCCTTACCCGTGCTGGCGTCGGCCAATCTCGGCGGTAGAGGCTCCAAAGCTGGGTCCACTGTTCTTCTTCCAGCCAGGGCGCAGACCAGGCAGGTGAGTGGAGGCACAGCCGGAACAGGGTAGGCAAAATAGCACGTCCATCACTAGGCAAAAGGAACTGTCCACATCGTGAGCAGGAGCGACTTGCCAACTGTAACATAGTGCATAAAGAAAAGTGAGCGAGTGTGCCCCCGCAGGCCCGCAAAATGAATCCGCACGACAACGAGTACAAACGAAGTTAAGTGCACGGTGTATGCCGACGCTCCAGTATCACTAGGCAGGCATTGTCATGGAATCCCCAGGGAAAGAGGAAAAGAGGTAGGCCGAGAAACTCCTGGCGTCGAGACCTCCAAGCAGACATCAAGAGAATGGGAACCACCTGGAGTAAAATCGAAGCAGAAGCACAGGACAGGAGTCGCTGGAGGTCTCTTGTCGACGGCCTATACCCGGGTAGGGGTGACAGGCTTAAGTAAGTAAGTAAGTATGCCGACGCCTCACGCTCTACCCCCTCCCTTGAGCGCCGGTCGTAGGCAATAACCAAGGTTTTACCTGATAATGGAGAAGCAGGGGAACCCACACAGGTCGCAGACCAACCAGCACACCGCAGCAAAACCCAACAGCTAAGGCGGCGAAGGCAGAGTCGACCTAGTCCACGGTTCGTGAGCGGAGACCACACAGGCATCACAGGCACGACCGGTCCCTGAAGCTGGGAACAGAACCGAGCTGAACACAGGCACTCCGAGGGTAGCAGGAGAGCCTCTTCTGTCTCTTTCACTATTCCTTATCCCGGGAAGTAGAAAGTTCAGGACACACAAGTGCGAACCACGCTACGGCCAGCCGGCCCGAGCGCATGAGCACAGCTCACAAGACGCCGCTGTCTCATCAGGGCTAAGTCACAAACACCGACGAGGAAAATCCCACAGAAAGCGTCCAAGCCTAACACAAGGCACATCGTAGGGTAACATCTCCAAGAACACTACGACCGTTTCCACAACTATACACAGTTCAGTTCAAAGCTAGAGACTTTACTGACGTACACAACTTTCCACTGTCTAGCTAAGAAACTGACTGGTGAGCTTCTGCTGGGAGCTTCCGGATGGGATGGAAGGGAGGCTACTCGGGTTACCACCTAGGCTATGGCGCCCCTCATCTGCCAACACTGCCATACTCGTACACAACAATTTTTGCTAAAATTAGTCTAGCTAAGAACCATTCCATACCGTAATGTCATCGGTAATGTGTTTTGAGGAAACAAATGAAAAACACAGCAGTCTTCTTTTTTGAAGAAGAACTAAATTGTTACAACTTACATGCACCAATGATTGCAAACTAAAAATCATTTTCCCCAAATAAAAGCTGAATAACATACACAGTGATAAAAAAAAAACCGACCATAAAGTCTGTCATCCAGCCCCATCCAAAGTTCCATATAATATGCAAGAGACACTGACTCGCAGGAGATGCTGCAGTTGCATGGGTCTATGCCTCTTAATGTTCAGGAACAACTCCAGCTTTTCTTCTATTTAAGGGTGCTATTTGGGGATAAGCATACTACTGTATTCCAAGTTTCAACACACACACACATACCTGGTACTGTAAATGACCAAGTGACTGAATGCCTCTTACCAAAGAGTGTGTAGTCTATGTCCAGCACTAGAAGTTTCTTGTTGTCTCGGAAAGGGTGTAGCATGTTGATCTTATACTCCTTCACTCGCTTTTTTACCTTGGCCAGGTACTCTTCTCTAAGGGTAGACGAAAGTGAATACCAATTAATTAACCCCTTCCCTTTCAATGGATGCAGATTGTGTTTTCAAAATCTATTAATTCAATGTCAAAGAACCCCAGCCATACAAGTTACATGGATACAAAGTGCCATCCGCAAGAAGCATAGATCCTCATGAGCCCCCACAATTGTGGGGGCTCATGAGAATCTATACCTCTTGCAATTGGGTGGTGTTCAATTTATCTCAGCAGGGAAGGGGTTAATAATAGTACAGCAGACAGACTAGCCACTCATCAAAACACAAATGACTTTTTTTTTAAATGTAAAGAATAAAGTTATCTGAAGAGCAAAAGCCAGCTGGCAACCTGAAGTTCTAAGTAAGTGGTATAAAGATTGTACAAGACTGAGTGTGACACACAAAAAAAGAGGAATTCATTTCAGCAAGTTGGTTGTTTAACACTGTATGGTCTTCACATAATTATTTGGATCCCTCCCTCTGCCCCATGAGTACACAATTCTCAATCTTAGGAACAGTAGAGGGTGACACTGACAGTAGCCATCTGTGCTGCCAAAATTATAAAGTTAGCAGCCTTAGATAAAATTATGTTGACCGTCAAATGAAAGTGTTCTTCCGAGTTCCAGATTTTGAGGCTGCCAGCCAGGCTGGAGTTTTAAGTCACCTGAGTTTCACGGAGTTTTAAGTCACCCGAAGCATTTTCAAGTCACCACAGGCAACCACTTTAGTGACACCTCTTGGCAACACTGACCAACAATTCCTCACAAACCTACACAGTGACAAACATACACTAACACGCACGCACTTGTTTTCAACTGCCACCTCTTCATCTTCAATGTCAAAATCGTTCACAACTTCGGGCAAGTTCTCTGGAGGTTCTTGCATTTCTCTCTGAAAAAATAAAATGAAAAGGTGCAACAATTCTGGAAAGTATACTGAAAATGAAATGTCTAGACTTATAAACAACATATCTTTTGCTGCCATAATTAGTGGCCATTTCAGCAATCTTCAATTTCATGTCTAGACAAACTGAAACATTTTCATTTTGAAACTAACCTCACAAGGCCTTTATTTTTTTACCACTCCCACTCAGCCCCCCTCCCCACACATAATTTAAGCCATTGAACACGATATTGTCAATTAGCAAACTGTGCCTTACTGTTACAGTCAAAATTGTTAAATTTGGAAGGTGTCTTCTATTTCAACCCTTTAGTAAAGGTAGCAGTTTTTGGTCATGATTCCTGCTGTAATCATGACAAAAACTGGTAAAAAGTGCTGCTGACAGCCAAAGAATTACAGTTCATAAGACAAACTTGATACAGTTCAAGGGTGGTGCCAGAATAGCTTGAAGCTGGGACCACCCAATAATTGTCAAGGCCACTCTGTCTCTCTGAGTGACTCAGTGACTGGGCGAACATCACTTCTGAAGAGAACTTTAAAACCTCTTTTGTTTTCAGCTATGGATGCTAATTTAAAACTGAACTACAGGCATCATGACTGGTCTGTCTAACAATCATGGGGGTATCATGACTGAATGATCCATTACTTGAAACCTTTTCAACTGAACTTACAATCTCTTCTGCACGTGTTCCGATGAGAGTCAATTTCATGTTGGGCTTCAGCATCATGTTGGACAGCTGGGACGAATCAGAAAACTGCCCCGCTAAAATGTAAACAGATGACAGTTAACTTTTTTGTAAGCCAAAACCTTGAGGACTTACATATTATTGCTGTTAAAAGGGGAGTGGGTGCTATTGGGACCTTTGAAAAAGCACTGCTTCTAACTCTAATGTGATGTAAAAACTAGAAGAAAAATTCAAAAAATATGACTTTGTTAAATACGTAGCCTCAACTGTCTTCCTTTATTTTCATAAAGAGTTAAATCCAGCAAAAATAAACTTTATTTTTAAAAAGTGATTAATACTAATTACTATATTAATCTGCATTTGGAATACTATGTTGTGTCAATGAAAAATTAGTAATGAGGGCAAGAGAAAGGCACAAGGAAGTTTGTTATTTGGGTTTAACGCCGAGCAGGTAACTAAGGCCATCTCATGGCGGGAAGGGTAAAAATCTGGTCAGCCAGACTAAAAGAAAGGTCTTAAGACATGATGTAAATATACCTTAAAAATATATCAGGCTAAAATGTTGCACAGGACTTTAAAGAAAACGTCAACAGACTCTCAAGGCTAGAAGAAAAATACACAATTAACATGAATTAATCTAAGCGACAAACGTGAGGATGGTCATGGCACCATCAGAACGTCCAGGACAAGTAGACCAGTACCGACTGCAAAAATGCACCGGTACACCAACAACAAGTAATCAAAATTAAACTTTAAAAATTAAAGTGATCACCGATGTACATGCATGTACTGATGTAGTTGTACACAGAGAGAAGTGGGTGGAATGGGACTTCTGTGTGACTGGAAACTTTTTTCTTCAAATTTTGCTTGTCCTCGTGACGGAAAGCCTTCCATTTTTCCGCCCCAGCCAAAATTTATCCATCAAATGAGGATAATTTTCCGTTAACAGAAAGCCTGGTAGACGAAGTAAGAAAACAATGACACAAACGTTTCACTTTGAATCCTGCCAGTTTCTGGTGTTCGGGAAGAACGCCTGTTTGTCGGTGAATGACATTCTTCAAATCGCCAACTGTATCTGTACCAGACAGCCCTGTAATCGTATACTCTTTCTTTGAGAATTTCACAATCAAATCTCCCACCTCGGCCGCCATTTTGACGCTTTGAAGAAAAAGCTAACTGAGTGCGTAGTTTCGGAGAACTATGAGTTACCTCCCCTGCATTGTTCTGTCAGTTCAGAAGACCAAGTAAGAGGCAGTTCTGAGGGGGGATACATTCGGACATTCAAAATTTTTGCAGAAATTGGAAGGAAACACCCCTTACTCCTCTCCCCCCCCCCCCCCGAAAAAAATACACTTGAAAGTTTGTCTCCGGGGGACTGATGCAGGGGCGGATTTGTTACCTCTGGGGGTGGGGGAGAGAAGGGGGTGGGGGGCCGGGGCTGAAAGGGTGGGGGGGGGGCGGGGCTAAAGGGGGGGGGGGGGGAGGGACGTGTGCTTGTGTAAAAATATTAAACGGGGGGGGGGGGGGGGGGTCCAAACACCCCCAAAAGGGACTTTGTTATAGCATTTGTCAGTTCTCTCAGAGTGTTAATAGCCTCAGTGATAGTCCCACCGTGGGCCTCAGTCCAGTGTCTGTAGCCGTTATATTTGCGTGCCATTGACAGGCTTGTGTTCATGGCTGATCTATGTGACTGTCTGTCTCAGCACCCACGTCCTACTGCAGACGAACTTGAATCTTGCTTGACGGCGTTTTAGACAAACATGCACCACCGACTCTCCCAGCGCAAGATCATCACTAAAAAAATACTGACAACCCTTGGCCGTATCATCAAGTGGTACTGTTGGCAAGGAGCACACTGCGGCCAAACGTAAACGGCGCCGAGCAGGGAGACAGTGGCGTTCGTCACAACTCACTGTTCACAAACAAATCTACGTGTGTGCGAAAAAGCAAGTGACTAATATTGTCCACGAGGCAAAATGCTCTTTTTTTTCAGTGACAAGATTAGTGCCGAATGCTCCTGTCACAAAGAATGTGACCAACAGCCGGGCTGATGGTGAAGAAGACCCCATCTCCCCTTCCCGCAGCTGTCACTCCTAGTCAATTGCCACAGCAGTTTGCAGACTATTTCATTGACAAAGTGTGTGAGATTCATGACAGCCCTGACCAAGTGCCGCCAGCCTGTTCATTCATCGAGAAACGCCGCTTCATGGGCGACACTTTTTCCGTTTTCGAACATGTGTCAGAGGATCAGGTTCACAAGTTGATCATGGGCACAGTTCCCAAGACTTGTGAACTTGATCCTAGTCCCACGTCCCTGCTCTATGAATGCCTTGACGAAGTGTTGGCTATTACGCATGCCACCAATGTGTCTCTCTCCACCGGTTTATTTCCTTCATGCTTTAAGACTGCTCTGGTTAAACCTTTGCTGAAAAAACCTCCTTGGACCCCGCCAAACATCCTGGAAAACTACCGACCAGTGTCCAACCTTATGTTTCTATCCAAAATATTGGAGAAGATTGTCCTGGCTCAAACCGCTAATTGAACTTTGGTACCGGTTTCAGGCCACTTTACAAAATTTCAAATACAAGCGATCAAAAATCTCTGTAACTTCAGTAGCTGACTGGCCCTTCGTTTGTCTTGTACTGTGCTTGTATTGTGTTTGTCTTAAATGGCGTAATCCGTGTGTTTCGTGAGTGTGTGTGTTGGGTTTCAGGCGCGGCGCTTTGAGTCGATTTCCCAAATTGAGAAAAAGCGCCTATATAATAACGGTATTATTATTATTATTATTAACTCTAATAAACTGTTCAGTGCACTGCAATCTGCTTATAGACCCCTTTCACAGTACAGCGACTGCCCTATTGAAGATACTCAGTGACCTGCTTACTGCTTTGGATGCCAGTGATCGTAAGATCGCGGTGCTTGCCTTGCTAGACCGTTTAAGTGCTTTTGATATTATCGATCACGAAATTCTTCTGCACCGGTTTCAGTTTGTCTTTGGCGTAGATGGTACTGTTCTCGCTTGGTTGAGGTCGTAAATAACAGAACGATCACAAGTTGTGTACGTTAGTGGATCTCGACCTAGCCCGAGGCATCTTCTGTTCGGAGTGCCTCAGGGCGAGTCCTGGGTCCGATTTTGTTCTTGCTGTACGTTCAGCCCTTGTCTAATATGATCGGCAGGCAGTCCGTCTCACACCATGCAGTTGCTGACGGTACTCATAAGAATAAAGCTGACTCTATTGATCAGGCGCAGCAAACGTCGTCCAAAACATGAACCAGGCCATTGTCCATGTTAAGTCACCGACGACAACAAATAAGTTAAAACAATGATGATAAAACTGAAGGAATGTTGGATGCGAACCCAAAATCTTGTCCATCTTTGTCTTTACCTTCTTCATTATTGCTTGATGCAACTCAGGTGGATTTTTCACCAACTATACGAAATCTTGGTGTTACGTTAGAAAGCAGTCTGTCAATGTCCAACCATGTTAGAGTAATCTGTAGATCTGCCTATCTTGAAATGAGGCGCATCTGCTCAATTCGTCATCTGCTCACGGTTGACGCTACTAAAACACCGGTGTGTTCATTTGTACTGTCAAAATTGGACTATAGTAATGTGCTACTTTATGTGGTTGCCCTCAGTACTTGATCGAGCGTCTTTAGAAAGTTCAGAACAGCGCAGCTCGTCTTTTCGTGAAAGCACGTAAATCTGATCATATAATTCCAATCTTTGAGCCACTGCACTGGCTGCCAGTCTCTGCCCGCATTCAGTACAAGCTTCTGTCCATCTGCTATAACTGTCTGTCAGGCACGAGCCCAGAATATCTGACTGACATGTTACACGTATATGCACCTTCTCGAGAGCTTCGCTCTGCAGCTGATACAAGGAAGCTATGAATTCCATCTGTCCATACAAAAACCTTTGGCCAGCGTAGTTTTGCTTACCAAGCTCCTGTCTTATGGAACACTCTCTCCTTTGAAATCAGACACAGAAAATCTACCTCTGCTTTCAAACGGGCCCTGAAAACCCACCTGTTTCGCCTGTCTTTTGCCACTGAACAGTGGTGTAGTGGTATAAGACAGTAGTATAACTGCTTACATTGTATGAATGTTGTTTTTGGATTGTGGATCATGTGATGTGATATGTGTTGATGTCTAGTTTGTATGCACCAATGTATTTAGTTGTGAATTTTGTTTTATGTATGTATGTTTACTGTATATATTGTAAAGCGCTTAGAGCCAATTGGAATAAGCACTATGTAAATACACATTATTATTATTATTATTATTATTTATAAGAATTTTGGATCGGGGTGGGGGGGGGGGGGGCTGAACCCCAAGACCCCCCCCCCCCCCCAATTCGCCCCTGTGATGTGGTGGTGGTCTTTTGTCTAGCTTATAAGCTGACTGAGACCGACTCGTCTGAGTCAACTATCCCAGTGCTTATAAGCTGACTGAGACCGACTCGTCTGAGGCAACTATCCCAGTGCGCAGAAGGTCATCGAGCCGACGTCGGCCCGATGACCTTCTGCGCACAGGGTATAATGGACCTCTGTCGGTCTGAATCGACCATATATAATGCACCCTAGTTGCTCTGATCTGATTGCCTGCTCAGCTGGATTTGAAGCAGCCTCTTTTGGGACTGAAGAGGACAATGTGGGAGTGGCAGTCCCTGCTGCGAAGATCACAAATGTAAGTGGTCGCTGGTCTGATGGAGTTGTTGCACTCCTTTCTGCGTGCCCGCTTGTCTGCTGCAGCTTTCGACATCTTCTCTTTCCCTGACTTGAGGTGTTGGTGGAGGATACTTTTCCACTTTGCACGGTCATCCGCAAGGCGTTCCCAGGACCCAGTGTCAATGTCCAGTGCTCTCATGTCCCTCTTGCAGACATCTACAAATCGTAGCTTGGGGCGACCAGTGTTTCTTCTCCCAGCTGCCAGTTCTCCGTAGAGGATGTCTTTTGGGATGCGGCCATCTTCCACGCGGTGAACGTGGCCGAGCCAGCGCAGTCTTCGTTGTCTGAGTAGGGTGTACATGCTGGAAAGGTCAGCGCGTGACAGGACTTCGGTGTTGGTCACTCTATCTTGCCAAGCTATGCCCAGGATACGGCAGATGCTTCTCAGGTGGATGGTGTTGAGTCTTCTCTCCTGTCTAGCATATGTGGTCCATGTCAGCTTGGGATTTGTCCGCACTCGAGTTGCGAGGCGTGCAGAGTTGCAGCAGCCTTCTCGATCCTCTTGTCGATCTCGATGTCCAGAGAGAGGTTATCGGTGAAGGTGGACCCAAGGCACGTGAACGTTTGGACGACGTCGAGCTCGTAGTTGTCAATGGTGATGAATGGCGGTGTCTCGGCGTCCTGTCCCAGGACGTTCGTCTTCTTTAGACTGCCGATAGTCAGTCCGAGATCCTTGCAAGCCTGGGAAATCGGTCCATCAGTGACTGCAGTTCCTGCTGGGTACGGGTCGAAACTGCCGCATCGTCAGCGAACAGCATGTCCCTGATGAGGGCTTCGCGTCTTGGCTTTGAGGCGGGCAAGGTTGAAAAGCCTGCCATCTGATCTGATTTGCAGGTAGATTCCTTCTGTTGCATTACCAAAGGCATGCTTGAGCAGGACAGCAAAGAGGATCCCAAAGAGAGTAGGGGACAGGACGCAGCCTTGTTTGACTCTGCTGCATACGTCAAAGGGTTCATGTTGGTGTGGAAGGATTCTATCATACTCTGCACTTTGGGTGGGCATCCAATCTTTGAGAGGATCTTGAACAGACCGTCTCTACTGACCAGGTCGAAGGCTTTGGTGAGGTCAATAAAAGCGACATACATGTGTTGTTCCCTGCACTTCTCCTGGAGTTGACGAAGGGAGAAGACCATGTATGCCGTTGACCGCTCAGCTCGGAAGCCACACTGTGACTCGGGATAGACACGTTCTGCCAGCTTCTGCAAACGAATCAAGATGACCCGGGGCAAAAACTTTGCCGACAATGCTGAGAAGGGAGATGCCTCTCTAGTTGTTACAGTCGCTTCTATCGCCCTTGTTCTTGTAGAGGGTGGTGATCTTTTCATCCCTCATGTCTTGTGACACCTCTCCTTCCGACCAGCACTGGAGTAGGACCTCATGCAGGGGGAGAAGGAGGGTGGCCTTGCAGTTCTTGATTAAATCCTTTGGGATCCCATCGTTGCCTGGGGCTTTGCCTGAAGCCAAGCTGTCAATGGCTTTGCTGAGCTCCTCTATTGTTGGCACTGTATCTAGCTCATCTATTACAGGCAGGCACTAAATGGTGTCAAGAGCTGATGGAGTCACGAGGTTCTGTCTGGAGTAGATGTCAGAATAGTGTTCCACCCATCTCTCCAGCTGCTGGCCTTTGTCCGTAATAACTTTCCCGGTGGAAGATTTAAGGGGGCCGTCTTGTTTTGGGTTGGTCCTATTGCCTTCTTAATGCCGTCGTGCATTCGTCTGATGTTACCTGTAACGGCTGCAATCTGGATGTTCTCACCGAGCTCAGTCCAGTACTCGTTGGCGCAACGCCTGGCAGTCTGTTTGACCTTGCTCCTGGCAGCCCTGTACTGAGCAAGGGCAGTTTGCTTGGCTACGATGATAGGGGACATCACGGTTGACTTGGCCTCGTACCAGTATTGTGTCTTCGAGGTCCTCTTCCCAAAGGTGGCCAAGGCTGTGCGGTACATAGTGTCCTGCAGGGTTTCCCACTTCTATGTGGCAGAGTTAGAGTCACCGGGCTGTGCGGTTTCTGCAAACTGCTCTACGAGAACGGGCTGGGACATTTTGCTGACATCGATGCGAAGTTTCTCTAGCTGCTTGGTGCGATGGAATTTCTTCGGTTGCCGCCTGATCTTGCAACACACCAAAGAATGGTCTGTGTCGCAGTCCGCGCTATGGTAGAAGCGTGCGTGGAGAACGTTTTTTAAGTTGGCGCACATGACCAGGATCAGATCCAGTTGGTGCAAGTGCTTGGGGCGCGGGTGTCTCCAGGAGACCTTGTGCTGAGTCTTGGTTTTGAAGTAGGAGCTGGTGATGCACAGGCCGTCGTAGGTGCACATCTCAAGAGCAGCCGCTGCCCATTCTCGTCCATCTTGCCCACACCAAATTGGCCGAGGCAGGAAGGCCGAGAGTCGTGGGCTGCACCAACTCTGGCATTGAAGTCGCCAAGGATAAATTCTGTTCCTTGCTTGGGACGCTCCTGATGATACTTGCGATGTTCTCGTAGAAATCATTATTGGCGTCTGGCGTGGCGAGCAGTGTCGGTGCGTACGCGCTGACAAGGGTTACGGGGCCCTCGGTGGCGTTAAAGCGAAGAGTGAGGAGTCGCTCTGAGCCCTTGCTGCCTGGTTCAACCATACTCAGCATGTAGTTCCTCACTCTCCGCTCGTCAGAACTCTTCCCCTGCCAATAGAACGTATAGTCCTTCTCCTTTAGTGTGCCAGCATCCGCTAGCCGAGTTTCCTGAATGGCGACTATGTCTACACTGAGTCTCTTGAGCTCGTCGTTGACGACAGCGGTTTTCCTGGCATCGCTGATGTCGTCGAGGTTTTCGGAAAGTCCAGTCAACATTGTCCGGACATTCCAACTTCCCAGTTTTAGAGCTGGCCTCTTTCTTCTCAGTTTTAGAGTTGGTCTCTTTCTTTCTCTACTGTTGTTGCCTGGTGCGAGGTTGCGATCTGCTGTTCGGATGGTTCCTAATCTCCATGCATCCAATGAAGAAAACAGAACGTGGCGGGACAGCACCTTACTGCCTTGGGGGTTTCCCAGCTTGAGGCGGGCGGTAGCTGTCCAGTGAGATCCGAGAATTTCTCCCACCGTTGGGAGCAACCCATGGCGCCGCGCTCTACTCCAGTTGTGCTATGGCTTATAACCGGTGTCTGCTGCTCCCCGTGTTGTGTCTACGCCAAAGGCGAAGCTGGAGTGTCCTCTCCAGGTTGTAGTTGTGGGTGAACGCTGTTCGGAAGCAAACCTGGGCGGTGTTATATGGAGGACAGGCCGTTGCCCATGAAGCACGTCCCCCCTCTCCACGACGCTGATGGATCCAAAGGAACGCCAGAGCCATTACGGTTTGGCACCGGCGCCGTCGCAGGGGCTACCAGAACGAAGTTGAATGCAACGACGGACTGCCTTAGGGCCTCCGACTCCGGAATTTTCCAGGAGGTTTACTCCTGAAACCTTTTCCATGTCAAGATATGACCACAAGGCAACGGAGGTTTTGATTCAGAGTTTTCCTTCTCCTAGATGGGCTGAGATCCAAGGCTTACGAGCCCCAGCTGCTCGAGACTGTGGTGGGCGGGGACTCCTAACTCCCCGAACAAGTCCTAAGAACTTGCCCACTGCCCAAGATAATCAAGCACTTCTATAATGGCCAGAGGCAATGCCGGCAACAGTGATTCGCGGTGCAATTTTTCTGAATTATATCCAGCACTTTTTTCACTGCCGGTGCCAGGACGTAGATTGTGTTTTTTGAAATCATTTTATTAGAAATTCAAAGTCAGATATCTCCAGGCGTCAAAGGCCCTCGGTGGGTCAAATGGTTGTTGTGATGCGTCTAGTGTTGTAGTGTAGCGTCTGTGCTTGTCGCTCTCGCTTTCAGCTCCTACCGCCGGCTAGCAGTTCGGTGTAAAGGGGAGCAGAGTATGTCAGTCTCTCCCTGCCAGTATCCAGCCTCTCCAGCAACAAGCCTCATGCAGTGCCTCTTCGTGGCGACTCACGGTAACCGAGCACCTTACGGACTCGGGTTGAACTACAGAGGACTCGGAGGAAATCTGGCCCCCAGACATGCGGCATGCAGGTCCACCTGTGTGTGGTCACGCCTTGATGTTCATGAACCAGATCCCCAGCTATGGGTAAATAGCTTCACTGCCTTGTGGGTACCTTGGGAGAGGCAAAGGCTAGGGGAGTAAACCCTATTCAAATCCGGGCAGGGATGCTCGATAGCCTTGGTTGGCAGATCTCCTTTGAGGAGGAAAACTCCGAGGAAAAACCTGAGTAGATCGGATTCATAAGCCTGGGTCTGCAACCCTTCTAGGTAAAAGACACTCCAAAACCAAACCATCCTGTGCTCCCAGGAAATCCTTCTGACCAGGAGTTAAGGGTGAGGTAACCCCGACAGAAACCCCGAGTGCTGAAGAAAGAGGTACTGGGCTGCACAGCGCACTCTAACAAACCACAGTACCACACATATACAGCCACATGACACTTGGAGATGGATTCAACAGAAATGGTGCTCGCCCTGTGGAGTCTTACCAGGCAGGTGCAGTACCGGGCTCTGCGCCTCTTTGGACCCCACCCACAGCAACTGGAGGGCCTTCCTGACTGTCTCGAGGAGCCAGGGATGGGGAAGTAGAGCGACTGGCCAGCGACAAAACAAGACCAGAGACAAAGAAAAACCCAATGTGAACATCATGCACTGGAATGCAGAAGGGGTTACCAACAACAACAACAACAACATCAACAACAACAACAAACAGAACTAGAGCACTTTCTGCATGAAAACAGCATAAACATGTGCTGTATACAAGAGACACACCTGCAAGAAAGGAAAACCCTTTAAGGTCAGAGGATATCAGGTCTTCCGAAGTGATCGCCAAGGGAGGAAGAAAGGGGGAGTTATGACCCTAGTTAAAAACAACCTGAATGCCAGCGAAACCAGGAGATTCATGGAAGAGGCGGAATACATCCAGGTCAAGGTAACCACCAGTGACAGCATGCTCGACCTGGTCAACTATTACTGCCCTAATGATAAGCTGCTGTCCCTTGACACTATCCAGAAATTCGGACAGTGGATTCCTCATCTCTGGTGACTTCAGCAGCCAGTCCCAGAGTTGGGAATATGGCACACTTGACAAGAGAGGAGAAGACATCGAGGATTGTCAGAATGAAAAGCACCTGATACTTGGCAATGACCTTGAGGACCAACCTACCTTCTACTCTCGCCGCTGGCACACCACCACTACACCGGACGTGGCGCTTTGCACTGACAATGTTCATAAGCGCCTCAGCAGAACAGTAGGACCACAGTTATGAGGAAGTGAACACCGCCCTGTCCTTACTTTACTTACGCCTGTCACCCCTACCCGGGTATAGGCCGTCGACGAGAGACCTCCAGCGACTCCTGTCCTGTGCTTCTCCTTCTATTTTACTCCAGGTGGTTCCCAGTCTCTTGAACCGCCCTGTCCTCCTCTCCCTAAAAGGGAGCACAGCAGCTAGATCGCCACACCGGCCAAGATGGAACTACCGAAAGGCAGACTGGCGCTTGTTCAGTATCCGAAACAAAAAGGAGCTAACACAAGACCTCGCTGTGTCTGGAAGGAACATCAACAATGTGGTCAGAGATTTTAACGACATTATCAGTAAGGCAGCCAAGGAAACCATACCTCGAGGGGTCCGGAAAAACTACACCCCATACTGGACTGCAGATCTTTAGAAAGCACATGGCAACCTCACTAGGGCCAGAGAAGAGGCTGAAACCAACCCCAGCCAAGAAAACAACATCAAGCTACTACACATTAAGGCCCAGTATCTGAAGACGAATTTGGAGTGCACAAGAAGAAGTTGGAGAGAGAAGACTGCAAGACTGAACATGGAGAGGGACACCACCAAGTTGTGGAGACTGACCAAGGCGTTGAACGATGAGGGCACCAGGAAACAGAAGATCACCCTGGAAGAAGAAGGGAAAGCACTGACTGGTAGGAAAGCTGCAAACATGTTCGCACAGATCTATGCGAAAGAAAGTAACATCACTGTCCCACGAATGCTTGAAAAAGAAATCAGACAGGAAGAAAGGGAGAGAACAAGAGATGCAAACATTCATGATACAATGAAGAAGATCACCCTTCCGTAACTGAAGATGGCCATCAAACAGCTGAAGAAGAAAAAAATCTCCAGGTCCAGACAGCATCTCAAACGAGAGGTTACAACACCTTGGCAACACTGCCTTAACGAAGCTACTGGACATATTTAACCACAGCTGGAGAGTAGGAAGGTACTCTAGTGCTGGAAGAAAGCCAGAGGATGGTCCCAATTTTGAAGAAAGGGGAGAATAAGTCCAAAGCCCTGAGTTATCGCCCCATAAGCTTGACAAGTTGCGTGTGCAAGACCATGGAGCGCATCATCAACAAGCGCCTGCAGTGGTACCTGGACTCTGAAACCATTATCGTGCCAGAGCAAGCCGGCTTCAGAAGCTACAAGTGCACAGAAGACCAGACAACACACCTTGCACAGGTGCCTTTCAAGATCAGGAGGCGACATTAGCTGCCTTCATTGACCTACAGAAGGCTTTCGACAAGGTGTGGAAGGATGGTCTCCTTGTGAAACTCCTTCGCAGCAGCATCCAAGTGAACATGTACCGGTGGTCCAAGTCATACCTGCACAATCGCAGAGCCCGTGTGACAGTGGATGGGTACTGTGGCCAGAAAGTGCTGCTGCGTAAGGGGGTGCCACGGGGTGGGGAGGGGGGGTGTGGGGGGGGGGAGGGGAGTCCTTTCACCGACCATATTCATACTCTTCATCAATGACCTTGTGCCAGAGCTACCTAAGGGTGTCCATGCAGCCCTGTACGCAGATGACCTGGTACTCTGGTGCACAGAAGAGTATGCAACAACCGCAACATACAGGATGCAGCTAGCCCTGGACAGGCTGACAGACTGGACCAATAACTGGTGTGTGACCATCAACACAGAAAAATCATCAGCCACACTCTTCTCTCTCTCTCTCTCTCTCTCTCTCTCTCTCTCTCTCTCTCTCTCTCTCTCTCTCTCTCTCTCTCTCTCTCTCTCTCTCTCTCTCTCTCTCTCTCTCTCTCTCTCTCTCTCTCTCTCTCTCTCTCTCTCTCTCTCTCTCTCTCTCTCTCTCTCTCTCTCTCTCTCTCTCAAACAAAGCAGAGGCATGGCAACCTAACACTGGGCAATACCCCGCTGTGGTATGAAGACCAACAGACATACCTGGGGTCACCCTTGACAAGAGGCTGACGTGGAAGCCGCACATCTGGAACGCAGAAGCAAAAGCTAGAAGAAAGCTGAACATCATGAGCAAGCTGGATGGAACACAATGGAGAGTCTATGAAAAGATCATCAAAAATATATATCAAGGCACAGTGAGACCACACCTTGAGTACTGATCAAATGCATGGTTGACGGCAGCCCATTCACACCAGCAGACCATTGATAGAGTTCAGAGCCAGGCACTGCGTATCATCACCGGCGCAATTAGATCCACACCAATTGAAAAGATGGAAGAGACAACAGGCATCCCACCCCTGCGCATGAGAAGAGACTGCAAAGCCTTGATACAGTCCACAAAGGTCAAATCTTCCAAAGACCATCCTATGAACGCCAGGACGAAACAACCAACCGCAGGGATTCTGAAAAGATCAAGCTTTGTGAAGGAGACGAGAGCGCTGCAGAGAAAACACCAGGCAAAGCTCCCTGCGCAGGTAGAGGCTATGAATCCTGCTAGCGACTTTCCGCCCTCGGAAAGCAAGCCAGAAAACATTACCATCTCGTCCACGGTACCCTACATCACCACCAAAGACGAGCACAGCACTGTGAGCAAGAAAGCCCTAACACTGGCCATGCTCGAAGAAAGGTATCCCCAGGAAGCATGGATACGGGCATACACCGACGGATCATTCACATAATTATGCAGTTCAGAATGGAGGGGCTGGGGTGTACATTCAGTACTCAAACAGAAAATGGTAGTACCAACAGGCTTTCACTGCACAAATTAGAGAGCTGCGGTGGAAGCCCTGGTCCGCGCCGCAAACACCCTGAGTGGCACTGCAGACCCTGATGCCCAGATTGTCTTCCTGACGGATGCCACGTCTGTCCTGGAGTCAGCAACAGCAAGCAAACTGCCACGTCTACAGGAGGCACTGCAAAACATCAAGTGCACCAGACTGGTGCTGCAGTGGATCCCTTCACACTGTGGCATCTACGGCAATGAAGAAGCTGACAGAATGGCAAAAGTCGGTGCGGAGGAAAAACAGGGTGAAAATGAAGTCAGCTTCACAGAGATGAAGACCATCATTAAGTCTATGTACAGACCACCACAACGGCCCCAAGACAGTTACCATCAGCTGTCCAGACAAGAGCAGGTGACCATCTTCCGTCTGAGGACCGGGTACAACAGATTCAATTTCCACCTGCGCAGACTCTTCCACCTCGTGCCATCTACCTTGAGCCCTTGTGGAGAAGCAGAGCAGACCACAGAGCACATCCTCCGGGACTGTGGGAACCACCAGCTGCTGGGGGAGGAGATATGGCCGAAGCCCGCCACTCTACAAGAGAAACTGTACGGGCCTGTGGAGGCGCTACAGAAGACTACAGATTTTATTTTGAGAGCCAAACTCCAAGTGTGACGGTGTTCGAGAAGAAGAAGAAGAAAAGGCCCCGGGCCGGAGCGTGGACACACAGTTAGTGGTTCAGCCAGAAGCGTAGAGCCTCATGAGCTCTCGCGACTGCGGGGACTCATAAGGATCTGATCAATGCCTATAGCAGTTCAATGTTCCTCGGCAGTGAAAGGGTTTAAGGACAAAATAATTAAGTCGTTCAATATCCTGCAGGCAACAGCAGACTCTTTCCCTTCATCAGTAATCGAAGCCGATACAGAAAATATTGACATTGAAAACAAAACCATAAACATGGGTGGCATAAATGCTGACAGTGTGCACTTTCGTTACAGCCGATAATGGCAGACACTAAAATTTGAGCTTGTCTGATTTTATTTTGTCTGATTAACAACTTTTGATCAATCCCATTTGCGGGGAAACAACTGATCAACATAATTATATGTAATAACATATGCTAATACATTGCTGTTTGCATACATGCAAAAGGGAAGGGGTCGAGATATAGTGTTGATTGATCATTTTCCTCCAATAATCGGAAGGACCGGGGCTTTGAGGAAAGGAGAGGGAGACGGACACCCCCCACTCCTTCCCTATGATATACGAAACACTGACGAACCAGCAAGAAACAAAGATGTATGTCAGTGCTTATGCATCGCTTTCTGTCTGCTTGAGACATAGATTCGCATGAGCCGCTTCAGCCACAATGGCTCACGTGAATCTATGTGAGTCATGCAGCCTCAACCGCTGTTCCAGGAATTTAGTGTTATTCTGAGTTAACCCATTTAGCAACACAGAGGCATTTCCCAGATTTTTGAAATGTCACAAATCGCTTATGTGCCAGGTGCCAGGAGATGGATCGACCGTGATAATTCAAGGGTAGTGCCAGATTAGCTTGGTGCCATCAGGCGCCAAGCTAATCTGGCACTACCCTTGAATTTTCATGATCAATACATCACCTGCTGTAGGGCGTTGAGGCTTAATGGGTTTAGCATATCACTGCATAGTTAGCTGGCTTCTCGCATTTGACTGGTCCTTTTTGCGGCAGGACGGAATGACCTTGCTAGGCTTGGTTCGATCTTGACTTTTGATTGATGTCCTCATGCCAGCGCCGACATTGTCATTGGGTTTAACCCTGCTTAACCGACGGAAAAAAATGCGAACACCACCCAACTGCAAGAGGCAAAGAACCTCATGAGCCCCCGCATCCGCGGGGGCTCATGAGGTTATTTGCCTCTTGCTGAAGGTATTCGTATCCGCCTTGGATTGACGGCAATTATTCGCAGTGTTGCTCCGTTTGACGTGCTTTAGTTCAAAGACATAAGTTTACGACACCTGGCAATGGTGGGTTTAAGTGCTCGTAAATCAACTTTTATCATGCGGCACTCAAAACTGCTAACTGTCGCTAAACGCCTCTGTCACCTGCGCAGATTAGGCACAGGTTTACAAACTCCCCTTGGTTCATGAGAGATCATTTGCTGTTGCAGATAAAGGTTATCCTTAGTTTGAGGGACATGTCCGGCTGTTTCGCAACGCCCCGTCACCGCGATCCAGCGAGGAAACCAGGAAGTAGGATTGACTGGGTATCACACAGGTTCGGCGTGAGAAACTTTCATTGGTCATTTGACAAAGTAACATCGTGGCATTGAGCTCTACGGTCGAAATTACGATGTTTAGGAGTTGTTCTGTATAAAGACTACATAACTTCAAAGAAGGCAGGGCACCAAGCTTAAAAAGAAAAATTACCAAGGCTATCCGGCCTTGAATTTTTCATGGCCGTTCTATATGCAACTGCAGTTTATCAGAGTGATACGAGTCAGTGGTTGGTTGGATGGATTTTTTTAGTGGATAGACAAGGGGAGGATGTAAAGGCCAGTAAAGCAGTGCCAGTCTCTGTAGCCTGATATCTGTACATCTGTAATTACCATGTGATAAGCCCGTTGTGTGTGTGTGTGTGTGTGTGTGTGTGTGTGTGTGTGTGTGTGTGTGTGTGTGTGTGTGTGTGTGTGTGTGTGTGTGTGTGTGCATGCGTGCGTGCATGCTTGCGTGTGTGAGTGTGCGCGTGCGTGCTTGTGGTTGGCGTGTGGTGTGTGATGGCAACGTTAGTCTTAAGTAAAGGTTTCTTCGTTTATGTTCATGCATAACGATATGCTATGACTTTACAACTTTACGTATGTAATTATTTTAATCGTCTAATCTACGTCTGTTTTATCATGTATGTAGGTAAATTTAGGTCCGTGCACGGTGCGCGCGCGCGTGTGTGGTAAGGGTAGGGGTGGGGTGGAGGGGGTGGGGGTGGGGGTGGTGGAGGTGTTGCGAATGATGTGAACATGCATATATATATATTTTTAAAATTCTTGTAGCTATATCTTTTTATGTTAAACTTCCGCGCCAAAGTCCCCTCCCCCCCCCCTCCCGGGAACAATACAGTTATATTGTATTGCATTGCATTGTATTGTATTGTATTGTTTCTGTGTATTAGTCAACGTCTTACCATGAACAATACATTTATTAAGATCAAGAAACAAACAAACAACAATTGAACAGCACCAGTAATCAGCAAATTTCACAGCAACGCTCAGCTGAATGCTAGAAGCTTTAGTAGCCTGTGCAAAACAAAAAATACGTCAAATAATGTAATTGAACGTGAAACGAACAAACACAAACATGATGACAAACAAACAAACGGCACCAATAACCAAAATTCACAGCACGCTCAGCTGAACGGTTGGAACTTCAGCAGCCTGTACAAAACAACACATATGATTTCTGAAATAATGTTATCGAACGTGAAATACATTGTAGTCTGGGCATGCGCACGCACAATGGTGTTGTTCTCTTTAACTGGCGCAAGCCTTGAAGTACTTATGACGTCACATCATAAGATATTCATCACGGAAGTCGGGCCACCCCGACACTGGTAATGGCGCCGTTGCTTCGCGACACAATAACAAAGGAGAACAGTTAGTCTGTGATCAGAATCTGATTACATCCTACTTTTGAGAAAATAAGTGTAAGTGTAGTCGTTCGTTCCAAAATAAATTCTCATGAGCCCCTGCAGCTGCAGGAGCTCATGAGGATCTATGTCTCTTGCAGATTAAGAAGCTGATATGAGAATGGATTTGAACCGGTTCAGTCATGAAATAAGCGCCCCGAAGACTCGTACCATAATAAAAAGGTATAAATCAGTTTGAACACAATTGATTTTCTAATTTTAGAACATTATTCACGCAGCATTGAAAGGTATCAGATTTAATTATTATTGTTTGACAACAAAATTCTGCTGTGGTGCAGAAAGGCGTCGTTGAAATGCATTATTCGCTATGAAGATATCAGTTGAATAAACAAGGAAATAAGGGCGATAATTTAGTTAAAGGACACTGCACTAAAGGGACGCACCATTTTGGGTGAGAACTGAAAACACTTTTTTCCCCTTCAGGGACAATGCAGTGTAGAAGCAAACGGCAAGGAAAAATATAAGCAATTATCAAATGACCCACAAAAAAGAACCCAACAAACAGACAACTACATAAACTGCGCATAATTATGTATCACCCGCACGTACCCAGTGCGCACAGGCCATCGGGCTGACGGCGGCACGATGGCCTTTTGCATATTGGATATGCACACATGCACACCGACGTCGGCCCGATGGCCTTTTGCGCTTTGGGTATGCACACACACACACACACACACACACACACACACACACACACACACGCGGCACACACACACACACTCGCATGCATGAATTCACACACGCATGCACGCACGTATTTCATAGAGGAGTAAATGGGGCGGGGGGGGGGGAGGGAAGGGGGAATGGGGGATACCGCATCGCACCACCCTACGTTGTTCAAAGTCGGACGTACAGCAGCGATTAGTACACAGCGAAGTGACAGTCTGACAAATCATTTTGCAAGGGTCGGCAGCGGATGACTTTGTTTATTGAAGCCGCTCCAGGAAGCATGTTTACAATTCTGTTTGAACTGTGTCATCCCGGTTCTAGTGATCGATGAATTTCATGACGTTTCGAGTCTGGCAGAGAAAGGAGTGATTTTAGCCCATGAGGGGAGAGGGGTGAGATAGGACATGAAGGTGAGGTGGGGTCATGTAACCGGCTGCATTCAGTTCTGAATTTCTAAAAGACTGGGGATATAGAAACATCTAGCCCCGCCCCCCGCCCTTCCCCAACTCCTCTGTGGTACCACACATCTACCCTGCCATTCGGCTTAAGAAATCTTCGATCGGCTCATGCACAAGGTTGGGTGTTTATTTCAAGGTCAAATCAAAACACCACCTAAATGCCAGAGGCAAAGAACCTCATGAGTCTCCGCTAGCGCGAGTGCTTATGAAGTTCTTTGCCTCTTGATGTCCCAATTTATGTCAGTCCGACTCGTGTTTCTTGATCGGATGGGGTTAAAGTGGCGTTGAAGTTGTAAAGGTTCTAACCCTTTGGCTGTCGGTAGCGGTTTTGATCGTGGTGATTTTTGTAGGAATCAATTCGACCGAAAAAATAAAATAAAAAAGCTACCCATAGTCAAAGGGTTAAACGCCAAGTTTTGTGACCGCCGACGGTAGAAGGGGGATGGGGGGTTTGGGGGGGGGGGTGGTGGTGGTGGTGGTGGTGGTTACGATGCAAGCCCTAACGCGTTCTGTGGACACTTCTGCCGTTATTTGGCAAAAGTCCAACTTTTAGAAAGGCGATATCTTCATTGTTATACAATGAAAATTTAGCTTTTCTCGAAGTTCGACATGCTGGCTTTTGCTAAGTAATCGCAAATTTGGATTTTCCGGAAACATGACGCCCTGCCGCGATGAAGAATACGGAATTTGCATTGAAGAGGCAGTGTTTAGATCCTCATGAGCCCCCGCCAGCTGCGGGGGTGTATGAGGACCTATGTCTCTCGCAGACGGATATTTTCACCACATGCCATTCACTTCATGAGCTATTATGAGTTACACCGCTTCATTTCCTGGCTGTCAAACCTATACGGATTTCTGAATTCTGATTGGTCGCCGAGGGACTGCATTAACATCTCATTATGTAGACTGCCTTTTGCATAATTTATAATCTAATTTTCTCACGGCTTCCGGGTACGTACGGTGGAAAACCCAAATCAATCAATTTCTCAGTGATGCGGAAAGCGTCGCGGGTTAAACTAATCCCATTTACTCCTAGGCAATGGTGAACGCTGCGCAACTGAAAGAACGTGCTCACGCAGACCCTCAGGAGCACCCGCATTCGAATTCGCGAGGGCTTAACTCATTCTACCCCAACACCGAAATCCCCAAATGTTGCCGATGTCCTCTGAAGACTGCATTGCAGTGCAGGACACACAGATCGACCATGATAGTTCAAGGGTGATGCCAGAATAGCTTGGCGCCCATAGGCGCCAAGCTATTCTGGCATCACCCTTGAACTATCATGGTCGATTCTTATCTTGCTGTGGTGCGTCTGGGGTAGAATGAGTTATGTGAGACTTGCTGGTTTCATTTATAGATTTCACAAGCAGATTGTCAGCGTCCCGGGTGGTCAGTCTCGAACAGTTTCAGAGATTAACTCATTCAGCCCGGACACACCACAGCGAGACATAGATCGAACATGATAGTTCAAGGGTGGTGCTAGAAATTTTGGCGCCCATAGGCGCCAAGCTATTCTGGCACCACCCTTGAACTATCATGCTCGATCTGTCGCTAGAACTGTAATACAGTCCTTCGGAGGGCAACTTTAAACATTGGGGATTTCGGTCCTGGGGCAGAATGTGTTAAGGTCATAGCCGTTCAAGGAATAGTGAACGTCGGAATAACACACAGAGACCTCTCACTGAAACCTCCAAATTTGCTGGTTGTTCAGTCTCTAAACAAAACATACTAGTTCATGACCTGGATCGGCCATGTTAGTTCAAGGGTGATGCTAGCTAGAACAGTCTGGCGCCGTGACCAGGACTATTCTGGCACCACCCTTGAAGTATCAGGGTCAGTCCGGTATCAGGGGATGAACGGTTTCACTCAGTCGAGACGTACGTACTCATGAAGCCACGTATCCGAATACGGAACGTTTCGAATGTGTTAATGGAGGTCTGTACAGATTGCTGACTCAGAAATTCTTGCGATAAAAAAAAAGAGTCAGTCAATGCCACCCACATGCAGGTATTGAACGGAGTAATTGAGGCCAAGCGAGGCTGCTGAGCAAGCTGGTGACATTGAGATGTTAATTCTTATTCCTACGGAAAAGGCTTTTAACCCCTCCGCTGCAGATGAAAACCTCAACACGATCCAACCGCAAGAGACATAGATCCTCATGAGCCCCCGCGCCTGCGGGGTCTCATGAGGATCTATGCCTCTTGCTGAGACCGATTTGTGTCCATGTTTCATACGCGGTTTTTTTTTTTTGGCTTTTGGTCGTTGAATGAACAAAGAGTTCAGAAAACAAAAATGGACGTACCGCGGCAGGGAAGGGGTTAAGCCTGCAGGATGTTGTTTGATCGATCAGCTGCTTTTTTTGTCTGCTGGTTGTTGTTGTTTTTTTTTAACCCCTTCGCTGCCAGTGATCACGATTCGTGCGCGTCTGAAACCACTGCACGTTGACCGATATCGACATTCGCGTAGAACAAAATCTGGTTGAGACCAAAACAGACGTAACAAACAACAAACACAGGATTGACAAGAGTCGTCAATCCGCAGGCGAGCGGGAGGCTGATGATGAGGGTTTATGTCTTGCAGCTGGGCAGATCTCGTCTCGCCGCGACACTTAACCCATTATATCCTGAAGCTGATTTTTAAAAATAAAATTTGACTAGTGTCCCATGAAGGCTACATTACAGTTTAGGACTAGATAGATCAACTGTTTGAGTTCAAGGGTGGTGCCAGAATAGCTTGACGCCTGAGGCGCCAAACTATTCTGGCACCACCCTTGAACTATCAGATTTATTTTTACAAAAATGAGTGTATCAGGATGAAAAGGGTTAAAGGATTAATGGTGCCATATGGGCCTGACGATCGAGCTTTTATACCGAATGCACATACCGCTGCGCCACCGCTTGCGCAACCATTCACCCCAGGGCGGTTATTGTAATGAGTCTGTGCGGGGAACTGTTGCGCACGCGTTGGCGCAGCGGTATTCGCATTCAGTAAAACCTCAGAGTCGATCGTCACAGTCAAGCCCTTAATAGTGTGTGCGTGTGTGTGTGCGCACGTGCGTGCGTGTATGTGTGCGTGCCTGCGTGTGCATGTGTGTGTGTGTGTGTGTGTTTGTGTGTGTGTGTGTGTGTGTGTGTGTGTGTGTGTGTGTGTGTGTGTGTGTGTGTGTGTGTGTGTGTGTGTGTGTGTTCTTTAGTTTTATTTTGTTTTGCTCGTGTTGATTTCGACGCATTGCTAAGATGTAAAAACCAATACGAAAACAACGACTGGAGATCTGACTTAGCCAAGACTGTGACATCAACATTCTGGTTTTAAACATGTAAAAACTGAGCCATGACGAGCGACCCAACAGGTAAACAGTTACAATCTTAATACTGCGAGTTTCACTGTGGGAAACAAGGAAGGAGTGTTACCCTCAATGTACGTCACTATGTGTTCGTCACATGCGTATTTATTTGTATACGGTCTTGACATTCCGCCAACAGCGGATCATAACACGCTTACAGCTATAAAATGACCATAAACTATTCGACCAGGAATATGAAATGCATGACTCTGGCCGCCATAAAACTGTTGTCTTGAACATGAACCCGAACCCGAACCCGATAAACACCTACAGCTGATAGCGGTAGCGAGTCGCGGGAGACAACCAGTGTGACGTATAGTATACAAAGACCCTTCCTACTGGGTTTAGTTGCATGAATGAGCTAGGTCCTGCGCCAGGCAGTAAGCACGGTGCTCCGCTACAGCAGAGCACCTTACTTAGTGTCTGGCGCAGGATTTAAGCAAACTGCTAAGTGAACTCATGCAACTGCCCCTTGACACGCAGGGTCTTTTCCGTCGCAAGTAGTTATTAGAAACTTGAAAACTATGAGGAGTTTGTAGTTTGGATTTGCAACACATCAACTACGTAATTTCCCATTATAAAGAGAACGGGGTGTGCCCTAAACTCGTGATGCGTGAATGATCTTTCTTTCGATTCTCGTGATAAGTGATTGCAATTTGTTTATCATAGTGATCCGTAAAAAAGGGTTCGTCGCGAAACGTGAGTGGCAAATAAGATCTTCACGTGATCCGTGAAAACGTCCTTATTATTTCGTGAAACTGGAAACGTTTATTGCTGCAGTGTAAATTCGACACCGAAATTCACGTCAGACACCTCCAACTCGGGTGTTATTTAGTGGGCGGAATTCTCTCTAAAGTTCGCATAGATCGCCCGGTAAATTACGCCGCTTTGTGAAAGATTATCCGATAACTCATCCGACTCCTGTTGTTTCTACCCTTTTTCCTTAGGTCGAAATTCGCAAACTTGGGTGTTGTCCTCTGTATAGTACGGTATGATTCAGGAGAAAGACGGACCATGATAGTGTAAATAAGTACCCAACGGAGAAAGAAACACGCTTAGAAAAGACGGGTACAACACAATTTATTAATATTTCGAGTAAATACCCTTTGTCAAAATAGACAAACAAACAGAGAAATCAGCCGCTACTTATCTTTATTCGCAGAAGGAATGTGGCAACTGAAGGAGGTGACGTAAAATAAAAGAAAAGAAAAAAAAAGAACAAAAGTGCGGGGAAAAAGGAAAAATGACGTCAACGAAAAACTCATTAGACAGAGACTCGGAGAGACACTGAACACGAGAGACAAGATGTGTGTGTAAGCGCGCGCAAGAGCGAGCAAAAGTGAATGCGTGTGTGCGAGGCCAGAGAGAGAGAGAGAGAGAGAGAACGAGACGGGGAGTACCCTTGGGCACGAAGTAGGCTGAGTGTCTAATACACAAAGCCTGCTAAACACCAACCCGAAGGCAAACGTTATATCACCTTCAAGTTGAGGACTACCTCGGGGAAAAACGGGAAACAGATTTTTCTCTGGGTAGGAATTGTGGTGGGGAGGGGTGGGGATGGGGGGATGGAGTGTAAGGTAAGGGGGTTTAAGTTATGTGACAAGGAAAAGACTCGCCCAAGACACGGCTGGCCGATTTTGCACAATAAGGCAACAAGAAAGCCGCCGTGTCGGCAATACAAAGTTCAATGCAATCACTGAATACTGACGCGCCTCGTGTAAATTGGCCGACTGCTGAGCGATACATTTGCGTAGCGAATATTGTTGTGTAGGCATATCAAGTACTGCAGTGAAATGATATTGAGAGAAGCACAAGAAAAAAGACAAACGACTCCATTCGCCTGCCTGACTGACCTAAAAACACTGACTTGTTGAAGGTAAACATGTTTCTGTCTACCCTCACTGTTCGCTTTATTTCTTAGTTACACCGCAGTGGTATACAAGTCTAACAATATACAAGTCTTTCTGTTATGTTACTATATATCACTACTACTACGAACACATAAAGTAACATATATATGTACCCACTCCGTAAAGTTTTCCTTTCTTCGACACATGTATTGCTATATTGTATAACAAGCAAATTAATATTCATGAGCTTGCTAGATATACTTTCCTTTCCAAAATCCCTTGCGCGCCAATTCTGAAGACTCGATCTTGATGATACTTGAATTTTCAAAACGGAAACGCGAAATATTCTCACACTGCAACATTAACGCGCTCCTTATGCGCAGTAGTAATGAAATATTTCTTAGTGTGTATGAACGCTGGAAACTGATATCCTATAATTATACACACACGAACGGGAAAAAAGACGCCAGGAAACTTGCAAGTCGCTGGACTGACAAGTGAAATTGACGAGACGACAACCTGAGAAAGGAACTAAATAAACAAACCTGCTGGCATTTCCCGCCATTATACGTGATCTAGTTACAAGTAGAATTTACTCAGCAATACGCACGGTTATATACTAATGGTCAAAACTTAAGGGCCACTTTTTTTCAAACTTTTTATCGCAGACGTACCGACAACACCACACAAATAATGTAACAATACTTGGAGTCAGTACTTTGCTAAATTTATTCAGTAACAATTTCATTCAAGTTTTGAGTAAATCAAGCAATTGTAACAACAGCAATACGTTAGAATGTTCACCCACCCCTCATTTGAAAAGTCACACAAGACTGCTCCAGTCAGTAGCGAATGTACAAACCGTTTGCAGCCAATCATTCAATGCAGAAGTTGACGCATAGAGTTTACCAGGGTTCGGAAAACACGTTGTGGGATCGCTTCCCACTCTTGATGCAGGAACTGAGAGCTGGGAGACGCTTTGAGGTGGGGGTGGTTGCTGACTACACGTTGCCCCAACACGTGCCAGAGGTACTCGATGGGAGCCAGATCAGGTGAACGAGATGGCCACACCATCCTCATGATGCCCCGTTGCTCAAGGTACTCATCCACCACACGGGCGCGATGAGGTCGAGCGTTGTTGTCCTGCAGAACAGCATTGTCACCTATGGCTTGGAGAGCTGGCTGAATGAGGGGCTGCACAATCTCGTCCCGATAGCGCAGTCCAGTCAGGGTGCCTCGGATGACTTGGAGGGGGTACATGCCTTCCCTGCTGAAGTTTACCCAGACCATGACTGAGCCTCCTCCGTAGCGATCCACCTCTTGGACGCATCCATCCGTGAATCGCTCGTCCTGGCGTCTCCAGACCCTCACCCTGCCGTCGTTGAAGAACTCAGTGAACCGTGACATCAGTAAGCAGAACCTGAGTCCACTGGAGTCTGTTCCACCTCACATGTTTACGACACCAGGCAACCCGGGCTCTGCGATGAGCTGGAGTGAGGGTTATTCTCACTGCTGCTCTGCGTGAAGCTAGGCCAATTTCGCGCAGACGTCGGCAGACTGTGCTTCTGCTGACGTTAACGTTTGCAGCTTGCATCAGTTGACGTCGCAGAGTGGTTGACGTGACAGTTTAGTCGCTCAGAGCCGCCACACAGAGATATCTGTCCTCCCTTCCGCTGGTGCAGCGCGGGCGTCCTGAGCAGGGACGTCGTTCTGCCCTTCCAGGGTTTTGGAATCGTGCCAGCAGCCTCTGGATCACTGAATGGGACACCCCAAGACGTCTCCCAACTTCTCGTCTGGAAATTCCATCCTGCAGCCATGCTAGCGCTCGGCCTTGATCTACTGGCGTTAGGCTTCGTCGTGGTGGCATGGTTAAGAAAGTGACAATTATGCCCCTAGTGTACCAGTATTTGTAGCGAAACAGAAGTGCTCAGTGTTCACGACTGACCCCTTTAGCACGTGTATCACGACTTTACCGAGTTTTCCCACCTGCCTGCCTTTGGTACGCTTGCCAATATCGCACAGCATTTCACAAAAACTGACGATGTTTCACGTGCATTTAACACGTTCGTGGAAATTGATGAATTGTTGTCTATTGTTCCCTGTACAGTGGACTGTCTAAGGTCAACTTTTAACCCATTTGGATCAAAAGAACATTGTATTTTATTAGCGTACTTGCGACGATAAACAATGACATAAAAAAGTGGGATGGCCCTTAAGTTTTGACCAATAGTATACAATGCACTGATGTCTTCATAGTCAGACGAAAACTACGCGTTGAGTCGACAGCGATATGCATCTGTTTGCCATTCATGTGTTTTGTCTGAACACCGCAATCAGCCGCAAAATGAATGACGCGAGGCATAGTTTTGTTTTGGACTGGTTACATAAATTATATTGAGCAACACTTTTGTCGGATATAGTGCCGATAAACAGATGTGATTACTTGACTCGAATCAAATGTCCTCGTCTTACGACTCGAACATTTTGATTCCGGTCTCGTAATCACATCTGCCTGTTATCTGTACTATATCAAGCAAAATGTCCTTAGGACTTGTTCGGGGAGTTAGGCGTCCCCGCCCACCACAGTCTCGAGCAGATGGGGCTCGTAAGCCTTGGATGGCAGCCCATCTAGGAGAAGGAAAACTCTGAATCAATACCTCCACTGCCTTGTAGTCATATCCTGATATGGAAAAGGCTTCAGAAGTAAACCTCTTGGAAAAAGCAGGAGTCGGAGCCCATAAGGCAGTCCGTCGTTGCATTCAACTTCGTTCTAGCAGCTCCTGCGATGGCGCCGGTGCCAAACTGTAATGGCTCTGCCGTTCCTTTGGATCCATCAGCGTCGTGGAGAGGGGGGACGTGCTGCATGGGTAACAGCCTGTCCTCCACATCACACCGCCCAGGTTTGCATCCGAACAGCGTTCACCCACAGCTACAACCTGGAGAGGACGCTCCAGCTACGCCTTTGGCGTAGACACAACACGGGGAGCAGCAGATACTGGTTATAAGCCATCGCGATTGGCGTAGAGCGCGGCGCCATGGGTTGCTTCCGACGGTGGGAGAGATTGTCGGATCTCACTGGACAGCTACCACCAACTTGAAGAACGTTCTCCACACACGCTCCTACCATAGCGCGGACTGCAACACAGACCATTCTTTGGTGTGTTGCAAGATCAGGCTGCAGCCGAAGAAGTTCCATAACACCAAGTAGCTAGGGAAACCTCGCAAAATGTCCCAGCCCGACCTCGTGGAGCAGTTTGCAGAGACCTTTCAGAAGAAAATTGAAACCTCACAGCCCGGTGACTCTGACTCTGCCACATAGAAGTGGGAAACCCTGCAGGACACCATGCACCGCACAACCTTGGCCATCTTTGGGAAGAGGACCTCGAAGACACAAGACTGGTACGAGGCCAAGTCGACCGAGATGTCCCCCATCATCGTAGCCAATCGAACTGCCCTTGCTAAGTACAACCGGTCGCACAGCAAAAAGAACCTGCAGGTTCTCAGGGCTGTCAGGCGCAAGGTCAAACCGACTGCCAGGCGTTGCGCCAACGAGTACTGAACAGAGCACACTGAGAACATCCAGATTGCAGCCGTTACAGGTAACTTCAGACGAATGTACGACGGCGTTAAGAAGGCATTAGGACCAACCAAAAATAAGTCGGCCCCCTCTCAAATCCTCCACCAGGGAAGTCATTACAGACAAAGCTCAGCAGCTGGAGTGATGGGTGGAACAACTATTCTGACATCTACTCCAGACAGAACGTCGTGACCCCATCAGCTCTTTACGCCATCGAGTGCCTGCCTGTAACAGATGAGCTAGATGCAGTGCCAGCATTAGAGGAGCTCAGCAAAACCATTGACAGCTTGGCTTCAGGCAAAGCCCCAGGCAACGATGGGATCCCACCGGATATGATCAAGAACTGCAAGGCCACCCTCCTTTTCGCCCTGCATGTTGTCCTACTCCAGTGCTGGCAGGAAGGAGAAATACCACAAGACATGAGGAATTCCAAGATCATCACCCTCTACAAGAACAAGAGCGAGAGAAGCGACTGTAACAACTACAGTTGTATTTCCCTTCTCAGCATTGTCGGCAAAGTCTTTGCCCGGATCATCTTGATCCGTTTGCAGAAGCTGGCAGAACGTGTCTATCCCGAGTCACAGTGTGGCTTTCGAGCTGAGCGGCAACGGTAGACATGGTCTTCTCCCTCCGTCTATAGAAGTGCAGGAAACAACACATACAGAGGTATGTCGCTGTTATTGATCTCACCAAAGTCTTCGACCTCGTCAGTAGAGACGGTCTGTTCAAGATCATCTCAAAGATTGGGTGCCCACCCAAACTGAGTACGATAGAATCCTTCCACACCAACATGAAGGGGACAGTGCAGTTCAACGGTAGTACATTCGAACCCTTTGACGTATGCAGCGGAGTCAAACAAGGCTGCGTCCTGGCCCATAATCTCTTTGGGATCCTCTTCGCTGTCCTGCTCGAGCATGCCTTTGGTAATGCAACAGAAGGAATCTACCTGCGAACCAGATCAGATGGCAGGCTTTTCAACCTTGCCAGCCTCAATGCAAAGAAAGGATACCTGAAGCCTTCATCAGGGACATGCTGTTCGCTGACGATGCTGCAGTTTCGACCCATACCCAGCAGGAACTGCAGTCACTGATGGACCGATTCTCCCAGGCTTGCAAGGCCTTCGGACTGAATATCACTCTAAAAAAGACAAACATCCTGGGACAGGACACACAGACACTGCCATGCATCACCATTGACAACTACGAGCTCGACGTCGTCCACCAGTTCACGTACCTTGGATCCACCCTCACCGATAACCTCTCTCTGGACATCGAGATCGACAAGAGGATCAACTCTTGCACGCCTCACCTCGAGTGTGGACAAATCCCAAGTTGACTGTGAAAACATAGATGGCTGTGTACAACGCCTGCGTCATCAGCACACTGCTATACGGCAGTGAGACATGGACCACATATGCTAGACAGGAGAGAAGACTCAACACCTTCCACCTGAAAAGCATCCGCCGTATCCTGGGCATATCTTGGCAAGATAGAGTGACCAACACCGAAGTCATGTCACGCGCTGGCCTTTCCAGTATGTACACCCTACTCAGAAAACGCAGACTGCGCTGACTCGGCCACGTTCACCGCATGGAAGATGACCGCATCCCAAAAGACATCATCTACGGAGAACTGGCAGCTGGGAGAAGAAACACTGGTCGCCCCAAGCTACGATTTGTAGATGTCTGTCCTCCACCAACACCTCAAGTCAGGGGAAGAGAAGACGTCGAAAGCAGCAGCAGACAAGCGGGCACGCAGAAAGGAGTGCAACAACTCCATCAGACCAGCGACCACGTACATTTGTGACCTTTGCAGCAGGGACTGCCACTCCCGCATTGGCCTCTACAGTCGCAAAAAATGCTGGATGAAGTAGGGGGAAGGGCGGGTGGGTGGATGGGTGGGTGGGTGGTGGGCTGGAAGATGAGGGGGGATGGGCGGAGGCGTGTGAGATCCTGTCCACGGGTGACCAAAAGCTCAAACGACTGGGTGAAAGGGAGCTGGAGGTTCCACGCTCCCAAGGGGGTAAAGTTCCAGACTATTAAATAGGTGAAAACTTATACATAGAATTTTAATTGATTCAGTCCCGACACACCACAGCAAGAAATGGATTGACCATGATAGTTCAAGGGTGATGCCAGAATAGCTTGGCGCCTATAGGCACCATTCTGGCACCACTCTTGAATCATCATAGTCGATCTATCAAAAGTGTAATGCAGTCCTCAGAGGACAACTTCAGAATGTGGGTATTTCGTACCTGGGACACAGTGGGTTAAAGTATATTTGGGCCAAGAGAGAGGGGGTTCCCATCCTCTACCTGAGATCCGCCGCTGCATTTTATGACCAGTCGTATAAAATCAACACAGATCAATTGCATGAGACAAGAGCCACATGAGCAATCGCGGTTGCGGGGCTCATCATGACTATTACTGACTCTACCTGGTATCCAGGTTCCTTACACAGCTTTGGCTTTTAACTTTGAATTAACAAAGAGTTCAAACACACTCAGCCACCACTGGTATCGACGGGCTTAAACAACATGGACGATGACGAAAACGAGAAAGCGAACAGGAAGAAGAAACATTACTAATTTGATACTGCAAAGTCACAGTTTTTGAAGTGACTCAAAGCTGTTGTCGCTAAAAGCATTTTGCGTGACAACCGCCAGAAATCTAAACTTTTGCGAGATAGATGCGGTAGTTAGACACGTTCGGCCATAAAGTAGCCACTGCTGTCCTTGTACGAACCTCATAGTTGTGATTTAAAGAGCCCTTGATTTTAACTGGAACTTGATTGTCAGCATGTTGTATAGGTCGTTTGACATTGGAGCATTGACGTTTGACGTTTTCGCAAATATCTCGGCAAAGAACCACTTTTCTATACCAATCTTAGAACAAATATCATTCAGGGACAGTTGACCTAATACGATTTACTTCTAATAACTGACTCGAACAATGTGTCAGTCGTATAAATTCAGATTATTTTCAAGAAATGACCGATTTTACATCCCTAAATGTGCCCCAGATATATTAAGCCCAGTATAAGAAAGATCAATTTTCACGTGAATTGGCCAAGATTTCAAACCTGAAACAGCGCGGGCAACCATAAAGTCTACATGCTTGACCTCGATATTGAAATCTGCCGGGGCTCTATTTAGGGTATTGAAAATGGCTTGTTATTTTCACCAAGTTTTTTCCGACTGTACAGCAAAATCGACAAATCATAAGAGTTCAGTAAACATATTCTATACTAGGTTAATTGGCACTAAATGATATTTGTTCTTAAAGTGGTACACACAAGTGGTTCTTTGCGGAGATATTTGGGTAAAACGTTGTGCGCTCTGATGTCAAACGGCCTATATAAATATGCCACCTTGACCGGAATCCACTCCGACGCGAAGCAGAGCCGCATTGGCATGCTTTGTCCGTGACTGTCAAACCTGCAGTGTGCATAAGCGTATGTACCTGCACCACCAGGTACAACCCCCCTCTAGTGACATCACGTCTACCCAGGCGTTAGGCTAATGATGAACAGGCTGTCGTCCGTCTCAGCTGTCTCACTTTGTTCATTGTACACCATTTATATAGCTCAGTGTCATGGTCCCAAAAGATATTTTCTTCTGTTACAATTGTATATTGTACTGTCATTGTCCCAAACGATATTCTTTCTATTAGAACAGTTGTTTATTAGTATATTGTCATGGTCCCAAACGACATTTTGTTTTATTACCAACAGTCGTGTAATTATAATATTGCATATTTTTATTGCCATGGTACAAAACAGTCGAATATTATACTGTCATTGTCCCAATATTTTCTTCTATTACAAACAGTTTTAAGTATGTTGTATTGTTGAATATTATATTAACTCTTCGGTGGAATAAAATGTAAACACCATCCGAGAACAAGAGGCAAAGAATCTCCTGAGCCCCCGCAGGGCTCATGAGGTTCTGTGCCTCTTGCTGACCCTATGCATATCCGTGTTCCTTGGTTGGATGGGGTTATTCGGTTTTGATTTTTTCCCCCTGATTTCAAAGACATAATTTTGCGTCCGCTAGCAGTGAAATGGCTAACTGCAACTGGAATGAACGATATTTAACTCATTCAGCGCGACGGCCGTATTACCCAAATTTTGGAGGCGTCATCTAATGACTATGCACCAGTTGCAGGAGATGGATCGACCATGATAATTCAAGGGGAGTGCCAGATTAGCGGTCCGTGGCGCAGTGGTTAAGGCGCCTGCCACCAATGCCAAAGGTGCGTGGTTCGATACCGGGTTCCGGCGTTGGACTTTTCTCCTCTGGTAAGTGTCACCGTTAATTCGGGCGGACCGTCGGGGGTTCTTTCTCCGGGTACTCCGGTTCTTCCACCCCCCTCCCCACCCCCCACACTTTGGTACCGGTCTCAGGCCACTTTACAAATTTCAAATACAAGCGATCAAAAATCTCTGTAACTTCAGTAGCTGACTGGCCCTTCGTTTGTCTTGTACTGTGTTTGTCTTAAATGGCGTAAATCCGTGTCTGTTTCGTGAGTGTGTGTGTTGGGTTTCAGGCGCGGCGCTTTGAGTCGATTTCCCCAAAATTGAGAAAAAGCGCCTATATAATAACGGTATTATTATTATTATTATTATTAGCTTGGCGCCGACAGGCGCCAAGCTAATCTGGCACTCCCCTTGAATTATCATGGTCGACCCATCTCCTACTGTAGTGCGTCAGGGCTGAATGGGTTAATGCGCATCGGTTTCGCTTTACTTGCTGACACTAAGTACTCTGATCCACCGAAGCCTGCATTTCTGGATTCGACAGTTCTAGCAAGATAGTCTACTGGTAACCCCCGTGACAGCCGGGAAAAAATGTCCACCTGCAAGAGGCATAGATCTTCATGACCCCCCTCAGTTGCCGGGGCTCATGATGATCTATGCCTCTTGCTGACACCACTTTCCTGGGACGCTTAGGGCTCTTTGGCGTAGAATTAACCCATTCAGCCCCGACGCCCCACAGCAGGAGATGGGCCGACCATGATAATTCAAGGGTAGTGCCAGATTAGCTTGGCGCCTGTCGGCGCCAAGCTAATCTGGCACTGCCCTTGAATTATCATGGTCGATCCATCTTCTGCAACTGGTGCATAGTCGTTAGATGACGCCTCCAGAAATATGGGAAATACGTGCGTGGGGTGGAACGAGTTAACTCATTGTACCCCAAGACCGAAATCCCCAAATTTTGCCGTTGTCCTCTGAAGACTGCATAGCAGTGCAGGACTCAGATCGACCATGATAGTTCAAGGGTGCTGCCAGAATAGCTTGGCGCCCATAGGCGCCAAGCTATTCTGGCATCACCCTTGAACTATCACGGTCGATCCATATTTTGCTGTGGTGTGTCTGGGGTAGAATGAGTTAAGAAAGATTTCAGACGCATGATCTGCGTCAACCGGGCGTGAAGGGGATAAACAATTTACAATAGAAATGGTGAATGCACCGTCACAATCCTGTTATGCCTAAAAGAGTTTCGCTTTACAACCATTTTCATCCTGATACAGTACTGCTTGAAATACATTTGACCTTGATAGTTCAAGGGTGGCGCCAGGATAGCTTGGCGCCTGAAGCGCCAAGCTATTCTGGCACCATCCTTGAACTAAAAAGGTTGATCTATCTCCCAATCTGTCATGCAGCCTTCACAGGACAATATGCAAATTGTAAAAAAATAATTCAGCCTCAAGGTGTAGTGGGTTAAATGGCTAATCTGAGAGAGAGAGTTTAAGTAAACTGATACAATCCCTTCATGATCGAGCGACTTTCTATATTAAACATCTGTATCAAAAGCGAACTTGAAAAAGAGCTGAACATAATTCGATCAGTGAAAAAATAGCCTTTTGGAGTCGTAGACTATTACGCCGCAAGATTCCTTTGAAACATAGCATTGAAGACTTGTATTTTTTTTATAAGTAGGCTAGGAAAATATGCAGTTTTTGTCTACCGTATTGAAAATACGGTAGACTTTGAAATGGGGCTGATCGGAGCGCATTCCGGAGCATGCACATAACGTTTTGGGCGTGCGGGGCAGAAATTCTGGCAAAGAAGTAACAAGATAAAAATGACGTCACGTCTAGCTAGGCAAACCTTGCTAGAGAACGTCTTTTTGGCGCCAAAGAGGCGTATGCGTGTATGTGTGTGTGTGTGTGTGTGTGTGTGTGTGTGTGTGTGTGTGTGTGTGTGTGTGTGTGTGTGTGTGTGTGTATGTATGCGACAGCGACTAGAGCCCGCGTTTGAGGACGGACAAGCTTGACATTTTTAAGGATGTTGTCCCTAAAAGCATTATCTCGAGACCTCTTTTTTCGATTTTTTAATTAAGATGCTCATTGGCGAGATAATGGCCGTTTCACAAAAACCGGCTAACCCACACTGGGGTCCGTAATTTTTCTTATTTTTACTAGATTTGTTGCATATAGCTAGATCAAAGGGAGATACTGAATGCTTTCGTTAACCAGCATGGTATCTGTAGAACGTTTTGCGTGATAATTAAATATTTTAAAAATATATATTTTCACTTTTTGGCGATTAATTGGACGAATTATATGGGTTAATCATAAAACAATTGATTTTTGTTTAACGAAAAAAACATTCTTCTCATTAATAATCGCATGATTTTTCGTATACGGTATTTACATAAGCCTATAGTTTGTCTCGGCTGTCGGGTACGATTAGGTCAATTGCGACATGTATGACTTAGGTGTGAAAATCAGACAATTTTCTGCACCACATTTTCCGAGTCATTTATAAAACAGCTAACATACCATTTAATTTTTCTTTTACGAAACCCCCCCCCCCCCCCCTATCTTCTCATTAATACCCACGTTTTTTTCATAATCAGTGTTTGTATAAACCTGCAATTTGTCCCTGCCGTGGAGTAGGATTAGGTCAAAATTGTGACCTATAAGTCCTAGGCGTGAAAATCAGCAAGAAAATTGCCAAGTTTGATACTCTAATACGTCAAATGTTAGTATTGCGTTGAGTGACGTTTAACATCGAGTCGTCAATATGAACACTGCGTCGTATGACTAATGATGCCATGACTTGAAGCTTGAAGGGGCGTCATTTCGCTGCTCGTGCTATCATTTTTATCTTTTGCAAGATAAACGCATGTGAGCTGCAAACAATACGATAGACTTTGGGATGAAATCCTCATCTTGTTCTTCTCTCGTATGCAGAGACATATTTACCAACACTGAAAAGTACCCAGAAGCACTGAAACAGGTACACCGTGCAAGGTGAATGCAGCTACACAGATCTTGGCTGAAATATTGATGATAGCTGACTTTATCTCTTTCTCGTCCAGAGTCAAACATTTTCATTTCGCTGCTCGTGCTATCATTCTTCTTCAGAATAGCTATGCTACGCCAGACCACAGAGCTTACGAATGGCGGGAGTCGCCGTGTGTCCGTCTTTACTTCTGTGTACCAGTGTGTTTGGATCAGAGGGTGGGTTAAAGTAGAAGGAGATGGATTCCTGTCGCTACACGAGCCCACAGAGCGTACTAATGGCGGGAAGCGCCGTGTGTCTGTCTTTATTTGTGTGCGCCGACGTGTGTGTTGATCAGGGGTTGGCTTAGAGAGGAGGGAAATGGATCAGCATAATAAGCCTAAAAATGTGAACAACTATGAATGTTCCTAAAGGATAAACGCATGTGAGCTGCAAACAATATGGTAGACTTTGGGATGAAATCCTCTTCTTGTTTTTCTCTCATATGCAGAGACATATTTACCAGTGCTCACTGAAAAGTACCCAGAAGCATTGAAACAGCTACACCATGCAAGATGAATGCAGCTACACGGATCTTAGCTGAAATTTTGATGATAGCTGACTTCATCTCTTCCTCTTCCAGAGTCAAACATTTTTATTTCAGTCTAACAAACACCAGGTGAGTGTCGCAGAAGGTGACCGTGACAGCTCAAGGGTAGTGCCTGATTAGCTTGGTGCCTTAGGTCCAAACTAATCAGGCACTACCCTTGAGCTGTCACGGTTGGCCATCTCCCGCATTTGACGCGGAAAAATTTGTGGGCGGCTAACTGGTCCGAAACACGTCAATACTAAACTATTGTCTCCAGAGACTGAGCGTGGACCGAACCGACGCAAGCTTACACGGTGGTGTCGTGGATTGAACGTTACATATACATTATGAGCTGGTTTGTACTTTTACCGGCCGGCCTGATGAGCGTCCAGGGGTCAGTTGTGTGAGTGAGTTTAGTTCTGCGCAAGCCACTATAAGCAAGGTGCTTGTTTGCACAGGACTAAGCTCACTCCTTCAAACGACTTGATCCCTGAGCTGCCAATTCAACCTCAATTCAATGTCTAAGTTCCCCAGCCGTGAAAGCAACGTGGCTGCAAGGTGGTTTCAGCATGAGGCATAGATCCTCATGAGCCCCCGCAACTGCCCGGGCTTATGAGGATCTATCCCTCTTGAAGTTGGATTGTGTTATTCTTTTCTCCGCAGAGAACGGGTTAAATTCACACACAACAATCAAATCATTGTCCCGAGGGACGCGCCGTCGAGGAAGGAACCGCCGGCCGAAGGTAGACTGGTCTATTACTTTGGACCCTAAAGTATGTAGACGTGAGTCGAAAATCACGGACCAGAACACACAGGTGTAACATGGGGTTGACTGTTCAGTCTATATAACTGCAAATGAAAACTATAATTTGCGAGTCTTTTTCGGGTGTAGAGATGAGCAAGAGGTAATACTGCGTTATGTCCCCCAGTGGCAGGTGAGGCTACTGCAGATGGACCAAAAAAGGTTACACGTTTCTGGCGGCTTAACGCCTTCCCTCAACCGACCACGAAGGTGATTTCAATGACCATGCACATAAATAAGTCTGAAATTTGTTTTTACCCCAGCTTGGTTCTAACCAGTGTTAGAGTGTCGAACGCTATACCACCTGAGCTACATACCCATCTTTCTTTTTGCAGACAGAAAAAAGACACCCTGGTTGTCTCCCTCGATTGGCTAGCGCTTATCAGCGGTAGCGAGTCGAGGGAGACAGCCAGTGTGAGAAACCAATGTGGGGTTCAATACACTGTGGCTGGAAGGAGCCAGAGTGAGAGGCAGCGTACGTTGTCAGTGTTTATTGATTTGCCAGGTAGCTAAACAGTGCCTTGATCGTTGGACCTCGAAGACACGCAGCGAACACTGGACAGAACTGAATGCTTGGCTGATGTTGTTGACTATGCTGTGCGTGTGTCTCCTTTCACACAAAAAAAAAAATGGCTCCCATAACTGGTTTTCATAGCTGGAAATTAGATCGACGAGGCCTGGGGATGATTCTGTGAGTTGGACATCGGCTCTGTGAGGTATGGCTAACCTCTTTCGTTGAAGCTTGTTGTTGATACATTTGAGACGTACAGCATGCGGATACGCGGCTGTCGCCGCGTATCCGTATGCGACACGCCTGGAATGAGTTAAAGCGGCAAAATGTGGGGTTGATTCTGTGAGCTGGGCCTTCACTGTGTGAGGCATGGCTAATGTCTTTAGCTGAAGCTCTATGGCGCCCATGTGACCAGTCCTGAATTCTGATTGATGTTGAGTGTTGTGTTCAGTGTTTCTCAGGAAGGGTTGGCCGAGAACGGCTAATTCAGTTTCTGATCGTTGACTGCATGGCTGATTCTGAAAACATAGGTGGTAGATTGTGCTCCTTGAAACTCCCTCTAATCAGTTGCTTCTAGTGTCAAGAACAATGACATGTAGCATTTCAGGAAGCGGGCAAGGCTCAGACTCGTTCACAAACAAGTAACACCACTTCAATATCTATTTAAATAAATTAACCTTGGAGCTCGAGGATGCGTTGAAACTTGATATTACCCGTGTCTTATCACGAATGACATGATGCGATATAACTTAACCCCACAGCCGCAAATATTTTAGGTGTCATTTAATGACTATGTACAAATTCCAGGAGATAGATCAACCATGGTAATTCAATGGGTGGTGTTGATGAGGTTTTTTGCCTCAGTCTTGCAGTTGGGTAGTGTCCGGCGCATTGTTTTGACAGTACTATTATTTTGGTATCCAGGTTCATATTTCTGTTTATAGATAATAACATACAGTCGTTCATCGGACCTCATTTCACGTACATGAGGCACAGATTCTCAAGAGTCGGTACATCCTACAGGGGCTTTTTAAAATACTATCATTTTTCAGCCACACTTTACGACTTCAAGCCCGAGTCTTAAGTCAAAGGGAAGTAATCCGGATTTAAGTGTTAACCTGTTCAGTGCCAAGAAAAAGTGAACACCACCCAAATGCAAGAGGTATAGATCTTCATGAGCCCCCGCAGTTGCAGGGGCTCATGCGGATCTATGCCTCTTGCTGAAACCACTATAAAATCATGTTCCTGGGACAACTAGGTTTTTTTTTATTGAATTAACGAAGACTGCAGAAACATACACAGGTTAAACTCGTTTCGTGCACGCAGACACGGGGCGGTCCGTGGCGCAGTGGTTAAGGCGCCTGCCACCAATGCCAAAGGTGTGCGGTTCGATACCGGGTTCCGGCGTTGGACTTTTCTCCTCTGGTAAGTGTCACCGTTAATTCGGGCGGACCGTCGGGGGTTCTTTCTCCGGGTACTCCGGTTCTTCCACCCTCACTTTGGTACCGGTCTCAGGCCACTTTACAAATTTCAAATACAAGCGATCAAAAATCTCTGTAACTTCAGTAGCTGACTGGCCTTTCGTTTGTCTTGTACTGTGTTTGTCTTAAATGGCGTAAATCCGTGTCTGTTTCGTGAGTGTGTTTGGGTTTCAGGCGCGGCGCTTTGAGTCGATTTCCACAAAATTGAGAAAAAGCGCCTATATAATAACGGTATTATTATGGTATTATTATTATTAGACAAGTCGAGCCAGATCTTACACAATCTAACAAAAACTTAGACCCAGCTCTCAGCGTGGGATCGGTCACGGGCAGCTTGGAATCGGCCAATCGTGCATAACTTGACGAACCCAATCTCTTTGCCACCCCTAATTCATACCAACAAGAGGCATAGATTTTCTATTCTACTCAAAATAGACCGAAAATGTGATTTTTTATTTTTATTTTTATATTCATTTTATTTTTATTATATTTATTTATTTATTTATTATTTATTTATTATATTTTAATTTTATTATTATTTTTTACTTATTTATTTTTTTTATTTTTTATTTTTTTTTTATTTTTATTATTTTTTTTTTATTTATTTATTTATTTTTTTTTTTGGGGGGGAGGGGGGCAGCCAATTGCGGACAGCCGTGATATACCTGATGGTGTGGCGGCATCCGAGTGCATTGAGATATTTCTTTTAAAGAGGTTTTAGAGTAGACCATAAACTCATTTGTCTCTCTTTATGGTTTTCTCAAAGGCGCTTTTTTGTATTACTCATGCATTTTATACGACTCCCCACGGCATCGCAGGTTTGAATTGACGTGTGCTGGTCTGTGATTTTGGACCTTACGGCCGAAAACCGTGATCACAAACCAGGACAACCTTTCAACCTTTTTGTTTACACCCTTTTAAGTGCACCTAGCACGGGACAAAAATGACAATGCTTAGCCTGAAAAATACAGTACAGGAAATATATCGTGTGTCACCGTGGTGGTGGTCTCGACATTGTCAAACTGATCAGACATGGCAGTATTTCTTATGCTTCAAGCACCTACTGCACGCATGTTCAATCGTTGACTTTAATGTCGTCATCAGTTGACTTTAATGTCGTCGTCAGCATATGTATGATGCTCTGTGATTTTGGACCTTGGGCCCTGGAAGCCGCAAGGACCAAAGGCGCAGACTAGCGCACATACAGAAGATTTGTTTTATACAGTTGCAATTTGTGTACATACTGGTGGTTTTGTACGCGAATCTACATTCGCTGTTTTTGTTTTCTATTTCTTCTTCTTGAGATGGGGTCAAGTTGCCCGCATCAATAGCTGCGGAAATGTATAGCGTTGCCGCCGGCAACGCTATAAGACACTTTCTCAGCTTTTGATGAATGGTTCCTTGAATGAGTCAGTGAAAAGAAAACAACTCTCTAAGTCCTACAGCTATGAGCATAAAAAAAGAAAAGGTCAGCAAGTCATACAACTAAAATGAGCACAAAAAGGCTGGACATGATCTGGGGGTTAAAAAACGCCATAAATCATCGAACTCCTTTGAGCCTCCACTACATAGCCTCGGTGGACCATAAACATGCGGCGTACATTCCCAGTGCGCAAATGGTCATCGGCACGAGGTCGATGCGATGATCTGTTGCGCACTTGACTGTTTGTATTACGTGTGCATGCTGTACAATGCGAGAATGGTCACACTACACCGCCAAGGGGGTATGGGATTGGTGGAGGGGGGTGGGGGGATGGGCGCAACGGTCGCTCTTTAGCTCCCATTGCCAGAAACGCAGATTCTCATGAGCCCCTGCTTATAGCAGGGGCTGATGGGAATCTATGTCTCTGAAAGAAGAAATTAACCATTCGTGACTCACAGTTTTAACGTGGCTGATCGAGCACAATGGAGACAGATAGGGTAACACTCACTGTACCCGGGCTATTTCGCCACCCGGCGCACACAGTGATCCAGTGAACAAAAGATCCTCATCGGGGTATTTGGCCAGCGCACAGCGGCTGTAACGCTCGGCCCAAGGACCTTTCCATGACTGGAAGTGACGGGTCCGACTAGACAATTATTTACACCGGCTATATTATGCCCACCCGGCCGGCACACACGTACACACACAGACGATACGCGAACACTCCAAGGATTGGGATACATACGTTTGTACCACACTAGAAACAGGGTAGGACATTGCTTTGTATTTGTCAGTTGACATTGTAGTTGACTAACATTATCATGAGCCGAATATAAGTGATTAGTCTTTGATGTTAACTACAACAGGATACGGATCGACCATGATAGTTCGAGGGTGGTGTCAGGATAGCTTGGCGCCGCAAGGCGCCAAGCTATCCTGTCACCACCCTCAAACTATCATGGTCGAAATGTCTCCTATGAGTGTGGGCCTGTTATGTGGTCTTTAGTTGACGACTCCCAAATTTGAGGTTTCAACTTTTGGGCTAAGCGTATTAAAGGCAAGTCAGTCATATTGTCCGAGTCACTGGCATCCTGATTAACACGGAATTGCCGAAATCCCTGATTTTACTGAGCATATTTATTTGTTTCAAGTTTAGCGTATTATGTCCTTTTGTACAAAATCTGTACTCTCCCTGGCACGCTTGTCACCATAGATCTTAACAGTTTTCGAGCCACAGAATGACATTCAAAGCACACATGTAGTTAAACAAGCGTGTTTGACAATACATCTTGACTTTCTGTCCGCGAGGCGGGGTACGGTAAATCATTCCGCTTGCGCACATAATAGTCTTTTTTTTTTTTAATTTTAAGGCACTGCAAGGCCAAAACCTGACACGTTGAAAGCCTGCTGCTTCTGTACGATCCACCATGCTATTTAACGTATATAAATGCGATTTTTTTGGTCCTTTTTGAACAAACCTACACTTTCTTTCGATAATTGCTTGTAATTTAAGTAATAAAACAGCAACTTGTATTCCACGTGCAGGGTATAACGCCATTGTCTCCCCGTCTACTCGGCGTTAAACCCTAATAACTGACTAACCTTCCACCACCCCCTCTTGATTTGACGCATGCATACACGAGTCCTGTGACTTGTTTCGGACCACTGATACGACCAATGACAAAGATTAAAACCGAGGGCCCAAAGCCACAGACAGTCATACATCTTTTTTAAGTGGCACTTCAACCACGTACGGGTGCCAGATGACGTAGTTTGTGTGTTTTATTTTGTGCTCCAGGAACTAGCACTTGTTTGTGCTTTAGGTTTAGCATTGTACAAAAAGGGGTATCGTTTTACCTGTCTGAATATTACGGCGCACAGGTGATATCGACTGAACGTGTGTGTATTTTGTATTTCTTCTTCAGCGGATCCATCTCCAAGGGGCATAAACTCTCATGAACCTCTGCAGCCGCTGGGGGCACATGAGAATCCACACGTCCTGCTAACAGAGATTAACCCTATTTCAGTACATCCTCAGATTTCTGCATGATTCTACAGCCAGCGCATTTGCACTATCTCGTAGTCCTCGTACTACTCTTAAATCTATATCACTGTGGCCAAGTCGAAGCTAACCCTTTCACTGCCGAGAAAATGTGAACATCACCCAAACTGCAAGAGGTATAGATCCCCATGAGCCCCCGCAGTTGCGGGGGCTCATGAGGATCTATACCTCTTGCTGAAACCTGTTGGTATCCACGTTTCGTTGACGGCTGGAGAAGTTTAATTATGTTACAACGATTTTAAAAACACAATTTTGCGTCCACTTGTCAGTGAAGGGTTAATTTGCAGCTGCCTCGGGGACGGCTCATGAGAATCTGCGCCTCTTGCTGATTGGCGTGTGCAAAAATAAATACATGATGTCAAAATCTGTAAATTGTAAAATCACGTGCGTGACAATCCGTATGCGTCTTGCTGGAACAGAGCGGCAGCCTCACACCGGTGTTCCTCAAGATTGTGTTCATCTGGTGGCATTACCTTGTTCAGTGCCATTTGTCGCATACTGTGTTTCTGCAATTTACGAGTATTCAAAACCCCAAGAATCCTAGCTGTCCCAGGAAGATGAATTCAAAGTGATGTCAGCAAGAGGTATAGATCCTCATGAGCCCCCGCAACTGCTGGGGGCTCATGAAGATCTATTCCTCTTGCGTTTGGGTGGTGTTCGCATTAGAACCTGTTTTGCAAACCACCTTATTTTGCAAGACAAAAATGGTCTAAAAAGACAAGTGCCTCTCTCCACAGACGTCTAGAAGGGCAAAATAGTCTCACCTGCCATTAACGACCATCATTTAATGACATGTACGAGTGATCGCTCACAACAGGTTGGACTGTGTAACGTCTTGTCTGTTTGTTGCAGGATCGAGCGGACAGTCAATATTTACGAAACCACAATCCGTGTGTGCGACAGCTGCGGATGAAGATCGACAAAGCATCGACACAATTTTAGCTTCCAAGAGGCAGTCGCATTGTGCTGTGCATCTTCACGATCTAGACGCCTCTCTCCGTTCTGTCGTCATCTACTGACATCATTCGGAAGTTATCACCACTGTCAAGCAGCGACCGGGGAAAAACACATCCTGAGTAGGTTTTTGCTGTTGTTTCTGTTGTTGTTGTTGTAGGGTGGTGATGTAAAGTCGCTGACTGCTGAGAAAACTGAGTGAACAGGATCCCATTAGCAGGAAACATAAATCCTCATGAGCTCCCGCAGATGCTGGGGTCATGAGGATCTATGTCTCTTGATAATACGACTTTGAATCTGGGACGGCTTGGGCCCTTTGGCGCTATAATTAGCGAGGATTGCAGAAATATATTCTGAGTCCACTGGGAGTGAAGGGGTTAAGCAAAGCACACATCACCAACAACAACAACAAAAATACAGATGCAGCAGCGGCATTAAGCATTTGTGTGTCGGTAGCGGTTTTTGTCGCGATGGTTCCTGCAGAAATCATCGCGACAAAAACCACTACCGGCAGCCAAAGGATTACTTTGCATCGTCTGACAAAACGAACGAATTTATTTCACCACAAGTCGACAATCAACACTGATTTAGTTGTGTATGCATGCTTATTTTTTAAATTTTATTAAGGAAATACTGGTGACCTCGGATAGACAAACGCAAGCTCAGGTGTACTTGTTTGAGGAACATAAACAGAGTTTCCACGAGCTAAAAATCAAGGTAGGCCTACAGGTCCTTCCCCCGGATCTGTCTTAAATACGTGAGAACCAGACAGACAGACCACGTTCGTTACTACCGTCGCATGAAAAACGGGGGTGTTGAACTTCAGTGCAGGTTTGTGAGCCGAGAAAACCCAGCGGTAAGCAAAGACTCTTCGGGCCGACGTCAGCCCTGGTTGGCACGCGCACGGCCGTGCGCATGCCAACCAAGGCATACGTCGGCCCGAGTACCTGGTAGACCGAGTGCATACCAAAGGAACAGAGCTTGGAGTCGATCATGATAATTCAAGGGGAGTGTCAGATTAGCTTGGCTCCTGTCGGCGCCAAGCTCATCTGGCACTGCCCTTGAATTATCATGGTCGATCCATCTCCTGCAATAGGTGTATAGTCGTTAGATGACGCCTCCAAAATTTGGGCAATACGTGCGTCGGGCTGCATGAGTTAAACAAGATGAGGATTTCATCCCAAAGTCTACCGTGTTGTTTGGAGCTCACATGCGTTTTTCTTTTAGGAACATTCAGAGTTGTTCATATTTTTTAGCTTATCCTTCTGATCCATTTTCCTCCTCTCTAAGCCAACCTCTGATCAACACATACGCCGGCACACACAATTAAAGACGGACACACGGCGCTTCCCGCCATTAGTACGCTCTATGGGCTCGTGTAGCGACAGTAATTCTGAAAAAGAAGAATAGCTCCAGCAACGAAATGACGCCACAATAAGCTTCACGTCATAGCATCGCTAGTCTCACGACGCCGTGTACGCAGTGACGAACATGATGTTTGACGTCACTCATCCAAAAGACACGCAGCCTCTCCCAAGGCTGACTGTTTTCTTCCACACAGCCTTTTCTACGACTGACTGTTTGATGGGAGTGCATACTGGATCCAAACCTGAAAAAATGAATTAATTATTATTTTAAAAGCTAAAGAGGTACAACGCTGGATTACAAAATCATCCAATGTTATTTCAAACCTAGCTATGTCCAAATTTCCAAGTGAATAGAACGAAAATTACACACTCAAATGTGGGTCAGGCGACTTTCTATAGGTTATAATCGGTCTTCCTAAATCAAGCTGTCAGAGAGAGAGAGAGAGAGAGAGAGAGAGAGAGAGAGAGAGAGAGAGAGAGAGAGAGAGAGAGAGAGAGAGAGAGAGAGAGACAGAGACAGAGACAGAGACAGACAGACAGACAGACAGACAGACAGAGACAGAGAGAGAGAGAGAGAGAGAGAGAGAGAGAGAGAGAGAGAGAGAGAGAGAGAGAGAGAGAGAGAGAATGATTGACTGAATGAATGAATGAATGAATGAATGAATGAATGAATGAATGAAGGAATGAATGATACTTTATTTCTCAAGGATGGAAACAATAGGCGCACAGGTCTCTTTTCGTGTTTGTCCTTGCTAAACTACAACAATAAAACCATATGTTAGCAGCACAAAACAAGCGGCCACACCCACAGGTCACATGTGTTACATCCTGATACAAGAGAGAGAGAGAGAGAGAGAGAGAGAGAGAGAGAGAGAGAGAGAGAGAGAGAGAGAGAGAGAGAGAGAGAGAGAGAGAGAGAGAGAGAGAGAGAGAGAGAGAGAGAGAGAGATGATGAAACGTTTTTATTCAGGATAAAAAGTTTTAGGCATAGCAATGCCTATCTTCCAAACTGTCCTGCTACTCTACACATATAAAAATACATCAGACGATACATCAAAAGATAAAACATATGTAAGTAAAAAGATCCATCCCCCTCCCCCCCCCCCTTCCCCCCACCACCACCACTCAGAGGGGAAAAAAAAGAAATTAAAAAAAAAAAAAAAATATATATATATATATATATATATATATATATATATATATATATATATATATATATATATATATATATATATATATATATATATATATATATATATATATATATAATTATATACACATGTATGAACCTGACATGTTAATGCAGACAGTCGAACTATTACATAATCTGTAGCAACAGTAGAAGAGTATTAGGTAATAGGAAACTTGTCACTAACTATACGAATAGTAGCATAAGGGAGCCGAACATACTATTACTTCTGAAGTAAATATTTATGGAGGCGATCTTTGAAGACGCTAATCTTACAAATTGATTTCAGGTGTGGAGGTAACATATTCCACGCTTTAGCGCCTGAAAAAGACAGACTGGTTTTACAGATGTCTAATCTAATTTTTGGAAGGTGGATCAAACTATTTCTCGTGTTTTTCCTATTATTGTCGGAAAATAAAGTTTTTAGATAGGGTGGGGCTTTTCCGTGCATGATCTTGTGCAGTAGAACACAGCGATTAAATTCAAACTGTTTCTTCAATGTTAGTAACTTGAGAGATTTTAATTTTTCATCAGTCGAAGTAGGACTGGGAAGTATTAATTTAATGCCCCGACGATACAAGGAATTAACTTTTTTTCATGTGAACTTCGCTGCATCCATCCCAGACGGTAGAACTGTAGTCACAATGCCTTTTGATATGCGCATGGAAAAAGAGTTTACGGATATCAGTATTAACTATATGGCGTAGTTTTGATAACAGGAACAGATTTTTGGAGATTGTTTTGCATATTGAGTCAGTATGCGGCTCCCAGCTTAATTGGTTGTCCACTATAACGCCTAATGAGCGATGCCTAGTTACTTGTTCAACAAGCTGTCTATCTAAGGAAAGTGTTAAAGGTGGTAGGCCATGCTGGTGTTTCTGACGTGTAGTAACTAACATGCTCTTTGTTTTTGGAATACTAATAATCATGTGATTATCACTGCACCAGCCTGCTACTTCATCAAGACTTTGTTGGAGTACCTTATTAATGGTTGTGATATCTTTATCAGATGTGTGTATGGTCGTGTCATCTGCGAACAGATCGCAGTTTGCGTCTAAATGAGATATGCACAGTGGCAGATCATTAATAAAAAGATTAAATAATAAGGGCCCTAGAATAGACCCCTGTGGAACACCGCAAGTTACTAAACCATCACAGGAATACTTGCCATTTAGCAGTACTTTCTGTGTTCTGTCCCTGAGATAGGAAGATATAAAAGAGACAGTATTTGAGTCAATGTGATAGAATGGTAGTTTTTTTTAGTAGGATAGAGTGGTTGACAAGATCAAAAGCTTTTTTCAGGTCAAGAAAGATTGTACCTGATACTTTATTGTCATTTATGGCAGAGAGCCATTTATCAGTTAAATGATTGAGGGCAGTTTGGCACGAATGTAGAGGTCGAAATCCTGATTGTGCTGCAGTTATCAGATGGTTTTGCTCCAGAAAGTTTAGAAGATGAGTATGGATATGTCTCTCGAGCGGTTTTGAAATACAGGATCATATGGAAATGGGCCTGTACTCGTTTAGGTTGCATAAATCTTTGCTTTTGGGAAGCGGGATTGCCTTCGCTTTTTTCAGCTCGTCGGGAAAAACGTTATGTCTGATCGATAAATTATAAATAAAGGTCAGGGATTCGACGACGTAGGGCAGAGATAGTTTTAAAATCTGACTACTAATGCCATCTGGACCGCAAGACGATTTGTTCTTTAAACTGGAAATAGATTTGCCTACATCTAGGACAGTCATAAGCGGTACTAAAAATGGGCCGCAGGCTCTCTGTTGACTATGGTGACGTAGTTGATGAGAGCAAGTGTAGTTTACAGGGTTAGGTTATTTGACTTCGCCAGAGTTTGAGCAACAGTTATGAAGTGAGCGTTGAATGCATCAGCAGTAAGATCGGGCGGAATATTAGGCGATCGTTTACTATTACCTTTGGTGAAATTGTTTATTACTTGCCAGACTGAACGGATGTCTTTGCCGTCGGCAATAATTTGTTCTGCATTTTGCCTCTGTGCTTTACGAACTAGAGATTTGACATGGTTTCGCTGCTTCTTGTATTCAGTAAATTTCTTGTCTCGTTTTAATTCATCTCTTACCTCCATTGCTTGTTTTATCTCATCAGAGAGCCATTATGGCATAACAGGATATTTGACGCGTTTGATGCGCTTAGGCGCGTGTCTATCCAGAACGGCGAGAAACAGCTCGTACCAGCGTGACAGGGCATCGTTAGGGTTTTTGCAGTTTTTTATATCATAAAATGGTACTAAAGATAGTTCATATAAAAAAGCAGTTTGGTCGAATTTTTTAAAACATCTATACATTATGGTAGTGTGTCCTTTGATTGACTGTTTAGCTAACCTAACAGACAACGTAAAACAAACAGGAAAGTGATCACTAATGGAAATATTAGGTACGCTAACATTTTTTACAACGCTGACATTTGTGCTATATACATGGTCTATCAGCGTTGAAGATGAGGAAGTCACTCTAGTAGGTGACTGGACAAGCTGTTTCAACCCTAAAAAATTCAACATGGATCTCCACGAAGTGTGTCCTTGCTTTTGCAAGTCTATGTTGAAGTCTCCCAAAATATGTACATCACCTTTGGACTCCTGAACCACATCCATCATTAACACAAACTCGTCCTGCCAGGAGGCTGAGGCCGCTGGGTTTCTATATACAAAACCTATAAGAACAGGCGAGGACTTGGTCGTTTTAACTTCTAACCACATGCACTCTATATTAGGGGATTCTAAATCACAACGCCTCTTTGCATAGTTGTTGATGGAATTGTGTACGTACACAGCTAGGCCAGTATGTCCGGGGGCAGATGCATCTCGCCTGAGAATGGAGTAATTGTATATAGCTATGGCATGGTCACTAATGTTAGCTGTTAGACGAGATTCCGTAAATCCAAAAATAATGTGAAATGTTGAGGACTGGTTTAGGAGAATAGTTATATCTGGTATTTTGTGACAAAGGTGATACACATTAAGATGACCGATATTTAAAGAATGAATGCTGTTGCCACCTGTTGACATATTAAAGGCGAACGTATAGATAGTCAAGCAGAACAGAGCAAAAACAATAATAACAGCAAATACAAAAATAAACAAAAACAAAACAAAAAAAAAAAAAAAAAACAATGTGTGGGCTGAAGAAAAAAAATCGTATAGACACCAAGCGTGTAATTACACAACACAAAGTGTCTAAGTATCCAATTGGTACTAGAGGATTCCAATAGTCAAGAGCTGTAGGCTGTTCAAACAAACTATCACACGCTCAAACAATCTTCACACGTGACTGCTGGCGGTGACTAGCGCAATCACAGCAGACAACACGCGGTCAATACAATCCGTCACCCCTTTGTTTGGATTAGCTGTGTCGCCAACTGAGAAACCACTCGAGTATATTATTGTTTCAGCCTGCACAGACGCACTGGTTAGCTTTTCTCCGGAAAGCAGGGATAAGCAAGGTTGTCAAGCAACGCAATAAAAGTCCACCGTGCTCTATGTTATAGTCCAGTCACAGGTTTAAAGATAGGTCCCTTTGGGTCCATGCAACACCATACGTAGTTGTAATAGTTACGAAGGAAAAAAAAAAAAAAAGTCACATTCGTGATATAAATGAGACGTCATGCAACAGTCTGTGATAATAAGTTTATGCAAGAGCAAATCACCTTGTCAATCTAAAACGTCATAAAAAGTCTGTATGTCTGAAAGTCTATGTTTACTATTAAAAATAAAGTAATGGATGACATCATCATCCACTCCAAATATCAGATCAGCGCTGACATTGTGTCGAAAAGACAACAGTTAATAGAAAACGTTATGAAGAGTTATGAAGAGAGAGAGAGAGATTTAGCTTTGTATCAATTCAAGTATAATAATGATTTGTCTGGTGCTTTGCGTCAGTTCAGCAACAATGTATAACACTGTTGTGCCTAGCGCTTATACGTCACCGTCACTGTCTGACGTTGAAAATTCTATGTTTCGACAATTTTTTATGCGATGAATTATTTTTTACGAAAACATTGAATAGATACAAATCTGGTTAACGAACTCATCCAATATCTTTCTTGAAGCTAGCCATATTCAAAATTTCAAATGAATATAACACAAATTACGGACCCAAATGTGGGTCAACCGACTTTCTATAAACGGCACTCGGCAATATTTCTTTTTAATGAGAAATCCAATTTAAATCTGCTGAAAAATGATCCGAAATACATCTTGAAGGAAGCATTTCCTAAAGTTTCAGACCTGTATGTACACAAACACAGAAGAAACTTGTGTCTCTGCACACACACACACACACACACACACACACACACACACACACACACACACACACACACACACACACACACACACACACACACGCACGCACGCGCACGCACGCACGCACGCACGCACGCACGCACACACACACACACACACACACACACACACACACACACACACACACACACACACACAGGGAGACGCAACCATCAGAGTGGGTTACCTAGCATTTCACGTGAAAATGGGTTCCCATATTTCTATTTATTCTAGGGCTCTGGAATTGATGCGAATGTCATATCATCACAAGCTCCTATATAGCGTCCCAGTAGCCCTTTTGTTGACAGACAACCTTTTAATAGGGACGGCACGCGCCGCCTTCCATCTGGTTTCACTAAATGCTGGGCAGGGGTGGGGGTGGGGGCGGTGGGGGGGGGGGGGGGGGGTCTACGACCTGTCCGGCCAACACTGACCTGTAAATTGATACACCCAGAGCAGTGTCAAATATCCGTGACCCAGATGTTTAGGCCATGCCGAAACAAGGCCTCACTAGAATCTGGTGCCAGACTGCCTCTTACCCCAACATAACGACAGAAACTGTCAACGCCTCGGCCGCTTTAACAGCTCGCCGCTGCCGCTTTATTGCTCCCTGGTCGTGCCGGCGTGTTTATGTGTACTGTAAACAAATTCCCAAACCTTTCCCGAGGTCTCTGTACAGTCTATTTTTACTCTGAGGCCTTCCTTTGTAAAAATTCTCAGCTTTTCAAGTCGGTAAAGCGATCGCTGATTCCATTGCTAACGACGCGGTCCGACATCTTGGTTTTACTCTCTTCGGTTGTTTTTCTTTTTTTATGTGATACTGTGGAAATTGATAATCTATTGCTATATTGCCAGGAAACTTGTAGCAATGTTTCGAAGTGTTTAAAATCAAATGTTTTATTTAGAATGCTTTAAATGGTCAGCTGATAAATTACTTTTGTTTGAGTGTATTGTGTTGACCTCACGTGCTACGAGCGTTAGATTGATACTGCACAATCAAAGTATGCATTTTTTGGGCCATTATTTGAATCCTATAGCCCAGGCACTAGGCTTCTAACGTACCCGAAAGCGCCCGCATTCGTTTGCGAAAATTCGCCGGCCGCCTCGGGGTTTACACGTTAGACAAACCCTACTCTGATGCGGGAACTGAGGAGCACTATAGTATAAATCACGAGAGAGGTTTACCACCGAAGGTTTTCAAAACTTGCACAGACTCATTACAATCTATGTATTTTCACCAAGCTGGTATTGCAGGCCAGTATGCTTGCTGAAACTGAAACCGTGCAGGAGACAGGCCAATATACCGCTTCTAGTCCTAGCATATATGTACATTTGCCCCTGCATTCACAAAGGCTAGTGATAACCTGCTTCCGCAAACGAACTGCGCAGTTCTTCTCAGAGCGGACAAAGTCAGATTTTAGCATAAGACTGAACACATGCTCAAACTTATCACGCCCGGGGAGGGGAAGAGCTGTTACGCGCAAGCGTGGATGTGTTCACAGGTCACAGTGTGACTAGAATAAAGAGTGGTCCGCATGTGTTGTACACGTTTCTAGGTTGGCCATATTATCCCTGCTACCTCACCTATTGGGATAAATCAATAAAGCAGCTAATTTAATTTATTGTTCGAAAGATTTTATGTACAGGAAATTCACCTATGGTGCAACTTGCAGCCACTCAATCACACTCGTAGATCATGGTCATAATATTTTATTTTCCTAGTAATATTTTCCTAGTAAGGCCATACAGCCAGAGACCCTGAGGGAATTTTTTACTTCTGTGGTCTTACTTAATGCACGCCATCCTTGAGGTGTTTTTTTATTTTTTATTTTTACTTATTGTCATGGTAGGTCATACTTGATATAAATCCAAACGTTTTTCCTTTGGACTCAGTTGAGAGTGTTTTTGCATGATTCTGCAGGAACAATAGATAATACGGGTGTAAAAGGTTGGGAAGGGATATAATTATGGTCCTAAAACTGTGCCGTCATTTTTAGGTGGTTTCAGTTATATAGTCAGTAATTGTGTGTTGTATGGTGAAGGGAGTCACATAAATGTTACTGTTTTAAGAGTAATGTGGCTGAATGATAGTGGCTGTGTAATGATATTGTGTCTGTGGGTGTGTTCAGGTTGATTTCCAAATTTTTACACTAAAACTGGTTTTCTTTATTTTTCATGTGATTCACTTGAAAATTGGTGAACATCTTTCACGTGACTGACTGATTAAAAGTATGCTTACAAATGCAAAATCTGATGGAAACTGTAGAAGTAAGATGCTCTTTCCTATGTGATTTTGGAACTTACTGAGCACATTTCCCAGCCGCTTTAGTTTGGCACGTGAGACTTCAGTGGTGCTGAGCACGTTTTAAGTGACGGGCGACTGATTAAAATGATGGTGACCAATGCAAAATCACTGAGATGGACACTTTACAAGTTGTACACCCCTTCCCGCTAGGTCTTCTGTGTGTGTTAAGACTATATTGACCCATATCAGACTGATGCTAAAAGCTTCAGTTGACCTGACTGCCATATTCAAGCTACATTATATGATGATGATGATGATAGAACTTAATTGCTATATGTAACAATACATTAGGAAATCGTTGCGGTGCCGAAAGGAAGAACATTAAACACATTAAAATATAATCTCACGTGCACACACACACACACACACACACACAAACACACACACACAGCCGGTAGAACTCACATTATAACTAAGCTCTATAACTTAAAATAAAATAGACATTTTCTAGAAACAGAGCCACTAGATGCCGAAAAAATGGGTTTCTGCCAATAAAGTGGGTGGGTGTCTCTCTCACACAAATGAAACTGGCATTACAGTCAAAATGGGTGTCTTCACAACAGTAGGCGTCTGTAATAAGGTCAAGTTCATGGAATACTTCTTTTTCATATTATTTTTTTTCCCAACTTAAATGTGTATGTGTGCTTTAACATTCTTTACATAGTATGGTGCAAAATTCAATAAACACTGGCCCGAAACCTTTCGATTATGATTTTTACAGAGGAAATCGTTTAAACATTGCTGCGTTTTGTCCTTTTGAAGCAAAACAGTTTATCATGGCATTGATGTGAGAATCAACATAATGTATTCTGGAAATTAAAGGACTTTTTTTGTGCGTTTTGGGGTACTCTGGAGTTTCAGACAAACAGCAACAGAGCATTTTGAATATTAACCCTTATCATTCGGAATACACCAGTGTGTGCAACTAGTGTAACTGAAATAGTCCAAGGGTTAGTGCCAGAATAGCTTGGTGCCTCTAGGCGCCAAGCTATTGTGGCACCACCCTTGAACTAAAGCCATTGGTCTATGTCCTCATCTGTAAGTACTGTAATGTAGCTTGCATAGAATTATGGCAGTGAACAGATTTGAAGCTATTAGCCTCAGTATGACTATGATGCGGGTCAAAAAGTGTGGAAAAATATCAAAGATGGAAAAAGACCCAGACGAAGAAACGAACACTTAACTTATTCTACCCCAGCAAAATTTAAGATCCACCACGATAGTTCAAGGGTGATGCCAGAATAGCTTGGCGCCTATGGGCACCAAGCTATTCTAGCATCACCCTTGAACTATCGTGGTGGATCTGTGTCCTGCACTGCAACGCAGTCTTCTGAAGACGACTTCAACATTTGGGCTTAACTTATTCTACCCCAGACACACCACATCAAAATAAAGATCCACCATGATAGTTCAAGGGTGATGCCAGAATAGCTTGGTGCCTATGGGCGCCAAGCTATTCTGGCATCACCCTTGAACCATCATGGTGGATCCGTGTCCTGCACTGCAACGCAGTCTTCTGAAGACGACTTCAACATTGGGCTCAACTTATTCTACCCCAGACACACCACAGCAAAATAAAGATCCACCATGATAGTTCAAGGGTGATGCCAGAATAGCTTGGCGCCTATGGGCGCCAAGCTATTCTGGCATCACCCTTGAACTATCATGGTGGATCTGTGTCCTGCACTGCAACGCAGTCTTCTGAAGACGACGTCAACATTTGGGGATTCCGATCTTGGGGTAGAACGAGTTAAAATGACAGAACAGAACACTGACATTAATTAACTAACTGACAACATAAGAAATCACTTGAAACTTCAGCCTTTATTTAACGTCTTTCGTCTCCAACAAACAACCAGCCATTCTTTCATTTGCAAAATGGTATGGCAGTACAACCAACCATTCTTTCATTTGCAGAGTTTTTAAAAGGCATGCAGTATATTACAAAATGATCCGCCCCCCCCCCCCCCAATAACACTCTTGTAATCAATTTTTACATTGTCAATGGTTTTCTTATCTTATTATATTGTCTTTTGTCCCCAGCCGGCTGTTTCGTTTTGCAAATCCAAAGGTTATACAGTATACAAAATGTGACCCTTTCTCACGAAACCAGTCTTAACTCGCAGCGAGCCAATCAGCACTACACGCAATAATATGTGGTGGGGGGTCAATCTGGGGCATTTTCACTTTTTGGGAGAAATGTATTCTACATACACCAAAGTATCGTATGGTTAAAATCTTTATCATGAAAAATGCCATTAAATAGGTAAAAAATGATTTTAAAAGTCTGCCCTTGGCCCCAATTATGCTGCACACAGAAACTTCACAGGCTGTTTTCTCAAAATGGCCGCCGGAGGCTTTAACAACTTTAAACACTTAAGAACAGCTTTTACAATTTTTGCACTACAGCATACAGTCATATATCACAGTAATCAGCAAACACTGTAGTTTTCATAAATGCATATATGTCAAAACATCCAAAATGCGAGTTCTTAAGACTGATTTTGTGAGAGAGAGGGTCACAAATGATCCAGGCGTCCATCAGATAAAAAAAAAAAGAAAAAAAAAGCAGGCTATACATGCTGAAACCACCCCAATAATAACACTGATGTAATAAATCTGTATGAAATCGAAAATGCTGCGAGTGGCGGCTCAATTCATTTCTTTTGTAACTTTTTCAGTCTGTTGCGGACGTAATCCTTAATGTTTGTCCAGCGCCTATGTCTAAGTGCAGGTTCCAGCGCCATTGCATACTGTATCTCGGCCTTTCCAGGAAGTTTGTTCATGACGAGGTGTGTCTTGAAACGAGTTTGAACAGCTTTCTCTTCAGCTTCCCCCCACGGTTTTCTTGTAAATCTAGCTTTCTTTCGAACAGGAGCTGACGCAGTACTGTCATCATCAAAACTATCTAGATTGTCATCAGGCTCTGGACGTCTTTTCTCCGTCATGCTCATCGATTCCTGTGTTGCTGACTTGCTACTTGCTTCATTCACAGGTGCTGTTCCCCCCGAGACCTCTCTGCCAGTTTCTGATGCGTCTTCATTGTCAAAGTCAATCTCTTCATCATCGCCCAGCTCAGCTCTAATGCAACTCTCAAAATCTGTCATCCCATTGTTAACTGACAGAAGAATCTTTGCCACTTTTGCCTTTTGAAGGACGTCTTGAGGTTGGCGGTAGATATGGCGATGTATCCGAATATCATGGCCAAGGAAATCTGCCAGCTGATCCTGGTCTAACTCCGAGATGGCCATTGACTGAGCCAAAGTTGCAACCTGCTTCCGCAACTGAGTAAATGTGAACATGGCTGGGTATGACACCCCTGCTTCTAGGGCATGGGCCTTCAGAACATCATGGCCTCTGTAAGGCCTCTGACCAGAAGGTGTGGCAAAGATGTACTGGGAATCAGCGAGAGCTGGCACCGATTGCCTCATTTGAAGGATTCTGTCCACAGTTGTCATCATCTTCTTCGTCAGCAAAACGGGAACACTCCTATTAAACTTGCCTCTGATTTCCACTCGCTGAAAATGATTCACCATTTTCTTCTCAACCTCTGTGAGACCTTTCAAGATATCTTGATTGGTGATCGATCCAATCTTAGCATTCTGGAAGTCTGACACCTTCATTCTCTGAACTTCTCCCCCTCGTTTTCGGTTGAAAAGTGATACAGCACAAAGAGTTGCTTTAACCACTGTCGGATAATCTTCCGAAACCATCCTTGTCTCAAGAAGCTGTTGGACCTTCCTCACATCTTCACATGATGGGATCAGCTTGGGTTTGTTCATGGTCATTTTCCCGACCGACTGGGCTGCTGTAGCGGACACACAATCATACCAGTCCCCGTTGAAGACAGAGTCAAACCGCTGCGCCTCAGAGAGCTCCTGTCGCCACCTGTCGTCTGAACCCTGTCCAAGCTGTTTGGATGCCTGTGACTGTTTGATCTGTGAACACTTTTTCAAAGCATGGCCTATGCGCATTGCGAGATTGCCTTTTTTGAACTGATGTGTGTCCTCATCAAAATCTGCTAGCTCTTTTACAGCCAGGACAACATGATCAAAGCTAGCTGAATTGATCACAGCATTTAAACTTGCGATTTTCATTTCTGACCTCACTCTGATAATCTTTAACAGTCTCCTTAACTCCCGCATCCTGGAGCTGATTTGTCCAGCCGTGTGTTCTTCAATGTCCCTGCGGTCAAATAATCTCTTTCCATACTCAAGAAGCAAGGGGTCAGTTCTGATGAGACGGCTTATCTCATCATCTCTCTGGGTAGCCAAGACCTTGTGGTAGAAGGAAAATTCAACGTCTAAGGGTATTGGAAGCATGAGCCGACCACGGCGAGCGGCGTCCCCTCGCCGAGTGATCTGAAACCCTCCTGGCTTCTGACAGCAACGTTTTGAGTGTACAGAGATCAGCTTTTTTTGATAGAGCCCTTTGCAATGGCTACAGGCGAGAAGGTCGTCTACCTTACTAGTTTTGGTGCGATACTTAGGAATCAAACATCCGGATTTGTTTTCAAGAACAGCAACGTTATGCATGTAATCACCCTCATCTTGTAGTCTGATCCATGCTCGACGTCTCTGCTTGGTCCCTTTTTTCATCGACAAAATTTTAGCAACGTCAGCCTCATCTGCATGGACATCTTGTAAGTGCGTGCTCATTTTCAAGACAAGCTTGCCACACAATTTGCATGCATGTTTCTTGTCCCATTTGTACTTTCCTTTCCCTCTCTGCGACACGTGCACACCTGTTTCTTCTGTAAGTGCTCTTTCCCCACTCTTTCCAGCATCATGTTCCTCCTGCCTATCCACATTCTCATTGCCACCCCCTAACGCACACTGCACCTTGCTGGTACTAGCGTAACCAACACCTGGCCACCCCAAACCTGCCACTTTGATGAAATCTAACATAGTCGATACAATACTGTCTATGTCCGAGATCCCAGCAATTGATGCCGACACACCCTCTGAATCCGGTGAGCTCGAGCCAGGAACAAACTCCTCGTCATCACTGCCCTCGTATTGCGATGCGCTGGCACTGCTCTCAGTCTCGGGTCCATCCCAGGCGCCATTTGCCAACTGGAGAAAGAAAGAAAGAAAGATTAAAACCAAAGCTGCATTAGAAACAGAAACAGCCCAATTTTGGTTTAAAGGGGCCTTGCACAAGAATAAAAAGAGTAATCCCGTGTATGACCGATTTACATATGTGTGACCTCGGTGACGAGGGCTGGCTTCTGCAGCAGTCAAAATCCACGTTTTCTGAAAATGCAAGCAGTTTTCACACATTTGTCAACCCTGCGTGACCCTTTGAGAGAGGTCACTCAAATTGGCATGTTTAAAAAGGTCTTGCCACAAAGTATCCTTGGGCCAAGCTTGAAGAATGTGGCTTGAATAGTCTCCGAGAAAATGCCACCGTTAACTCATTCTACCCCCAGACACACCACAGCAGGATAACAGGGGTGGGATTCTAGTAAGAAAGAAAACGCGGAAAATCAAACGACATTGGTGGGGGTGGGGGGGGGGGGGGGTGTGGGGGGGGGGGGTTTCATGTCCTTCATTTTCAGCGGCCGAAAAATCAAACGACAGGGGGGGGGGGGGGGGGGGATAGGCACGCGTGTCCACCGTTCGCCAAAGTATCCAAAAACCGACAGGGGGAGCGAGACCAAACACACCCGAAAATGGACTTTGTTATGACACTCCTGATCTGCAGTATAAAAATGGAATGTGCGTACCAGTTTATGTTCAGATGCACACTAAACGGCACTCTGTCTTGGACAATATCCTTTTTCACCGCCATTTTCCACTGCGACCTAAAGCTACCGGAAGTGTCGGGCGATAGTGAACCAAACTACATACAAATCCAACCCATTTGAGATTTTTTTGCCATTTAAGAAGATTTTTTTTTCTCGTCTTTTTTGTTGTTATTAGACGCGGAAAATAAATATGCTTCAGCGGAATTGTGAAAGAATTTCCACGGAAATCCGCGGAAACGCGGAAGAATCCCACCCTGGGATAAGGATCGACCATGATAGTTCAAAGGTGATGCCAGAACAGCTTGGCGCCTACGGGCGCCAAGCTATTCTGGCATCACCCTTGAACTATCATGGTCGATCTGTGTCCTGCGCTGCAATGCGGTCTTGAGAGGACAGGGGCAAAATTGAAGGATTTTGGTGTTGGGGTAGAATGAGTTAAAGTTTACCATGGACGACGGACGGACGACCAGTGGCCCAGAACATAAACTCACTTTTGCTTCGCACGCACGCCAGCCAATAAAATGAAGATGATCATAGAATCACTTTACTTACCAGTTTGTAATTGGGAGCATTCCGCTGCCGTCCATGCACCCTCCTACCAGACGCACCCTCTGTGGCAGAGGCTGGGGGGCCATGATTCTGCAACATAGATCCCGATGGGTTTGGACATCCTGCTGCCATCCGGCGCTGGGTGTGTGCCAGAAAGTCCTGAGCCGGTGTGACCAAAATGGTGTTGCTGAGAACATGTCCAATACAACCATGTAAACCAACTGACATTTTGAATCAGATTGATTGTACATTGCTTAACATCCCGACAGCCACTAGGCTTTCTCAGGACGTGCCTGCACTGCTTGTGAAAAAAACCCCACCTAAACAGAACATTGCCATGTATGTCGCCTGCCGGTCAAATACGTTAACTCATTCTACCCCAACACCAAAATCCTTAAATTTTGCCCCTGTCCTCTCAAGACTGCATTGCAGTGCAGGGCACAGATCGACCATGATAGTTCAAGGGAGATGCCAGAATAGCTTGGCGCCCGTAGGCGCCAAGCTATTCTGGCATCACCCTTGAACTATCATGGTGGATCCTTATCCTGCCGTGGTGTGTCTGGGGTAGAATGAGTTAAATAAACCTAACACATGGGGCCAAGACATAAAGCTAAGACCATTTAGCAACACACATCCAATATCAAGAGCTACAGGCAGTGCAGACAGTAGGGAGAGTTTTAAAAAGGCAAATTTATACAGGTGAATGGACAAAGGGTAGACAGAAACACATGCATGCCCCAGAATTGAGAGAAAAACCCACCCTGTGGGGCTGACCAGGGTGACCCTGAGAACTAAAAACTGGCAATACAGTAAAAAGCGATACTTCAGTTGCACATTCCTAAACGAGACCTGTTTGTGGACGTTCGTTCTTCGAATCGCGAGGCAGTTTTGCGAACGAGGATTGAAATCTGGCGCCATTTTTGTTTTAAAAAAAAAAAGTCAACTGATACTGTGCATGCATGTGGCAAGTTAACACGTCAGAAAAAAAAAAGAAAGAAGAAACAAAATCGCGTGGCAGATTGACCTTGTAATGGGGTTATTGAACGAATTCCTTTCATTGAAGAAGAAAGCTTTTGTTAAAATCGTGGGGTTCTATTATCATTTACTACAAGACTCAACGGTCAGGCCCGGTGCGGCCGAGAGGCCGAAGACACGTTTGAAAGCAGACGCCTTATTTTTCTGGGCCAAACGGGTACGGGGATTGGAGGCATCTCTCAGTTAAATAACTGCACTGAACAAGTACATTTGGGCGTGCTCTTAACTAAGAAATATTGCATAAAGTACCTCTGCAAATGCGAGAGAATGACCGGTGCGTCCGTTGGAGACGAAAGACGTTTAAGCAAGGGAAGCAACTCCGTTCATCGGTGTTGGACCAATCAAATTGATCTGAAAACACTCCGGCCGCTTCCGTGTCCACACACAGGCCCAGGGCATCCCTGAAACACAACGATGAAGTAAATCTGTTAAAATGGGCACATCGTATTTTGATATTTTTTTCTGAATTTTGAATGAAAGATAATACAGAAACAACCCTCAGAAAAAATGGGTGTCTGATCTGGCCACCCAGAATTTTACACAGACCCAGATTGCATAAGGATGGTAAAGAAAGTAACCCATTTTAGTCATTTGGTGTACGCACACACACACACACACACACACACACACACACACACACACACACACAGACGGCCGCGTTTCCCGCCAAATGTACGTTCAACAGCGCGGTTAGCGTAGCTAGGCATGACTGACGTAATTTTTATTGTGTTACATCACTGTCAGAGTCAGATTAACCCCGGCCGGTGCTTGAGTTATTTTGGGTGGCTCTAGAACCGAGGCCCCGAAGCCAACCGCTGAAAATCAGTGGCGCACTAACTCAGCTGATAAGATGGTGGCGGCGCACAATATATTTTGGATCCTCAGTCACGCGCTCGCAACGTCTAAATTGACTGTAAATGTCATGGCGCACACTAGAATCGGAGCAGATACGCTGCTTGAGGTAGGTATGTTTTCGTTGTTAGACTGGAACAAACCTACATTTTTTAACACGTGATGCTTTTATCTCTGCCGCAGATTTTTCTTGGTAAAAGTATTAGCTTGTGGTGCAGAATTACTTAGTACATGTATTTTTATTTTTCTTCCCGTAAAAAGTCTTTCCAAGGAGTACAGTGTTTTGATATGTACTGCAAGAATGAGGCGTTAAAGGAATTATGAACAGGAATATGACGTCATCTTGCTGTCGAGTGACGTAAATGTTTTGTTGTTACCATCATATATGCTAAAGACGTGAAATCTGTTCATCCGCCCAAATTCTTCAATTTCTTGTGGCGGACAAAATGGCGGGAGGTCTGAAATCTTTCCCGTCGCAGTAGCTGACAGTGGCTTGTGCATTTAATAAAACTTTCTACATGAGTTTATGGCAGTGACATAGGAGCTCCAGGTAGGTTGCTTCTCTGGTTCCTTACTTTCTTTTTTGAAACATTTCTGTCCTTTAGCGCCGCGCCACGACTCCTACACGTTTTTAACATACGGCAGGGACTCCAAGCACTGTTCCTTGGTATGCGCTTGTTCTACGAGCTACTGCCATAGAACAAGAGGCCATTACATACACATACAGACACGTACTATAGTAAACAACAGACAATCAGATATATTTAAAAGCGCATTATCTTTATTGCCGTCTGCTCTTTCGATTTGCAAATTCGTTACTATTCTTAGACTGGGGATCACATGACCGGTCTCATGATATCACCTGAAGTGTTTTCCACCGCAAATTTACAAAACCAAGATGGCGTCCGGTCCCGAGTGGGTCGATCCGAAGACAAGCGTTGACGGTGACGCTTTGCTTCAAAGTTGCGACGTACTTTCAGGTAGCAGAACAGCTTTATACACAGTATAGCATTAATAGTAGAACCTATTTTTTCCTCCTTTGTCAGGTATTTGTGCGCCACGACTCCTACACGTTTTTCACATAGCAGGGACTCCAAGCGCTGTTCTTTGGTATGCGCTTGGTCTACGAGCTAGAGTCTGATGTGTGCCCGCTTATGTTCGTCATTTGCATGCTACGAAACGTGCTCCGACCAACCCCATCTCAAAGTCTGCTACTTTCAATACGTTAAACAAAAAGAAAGGAAGGAACCAGAAAAGCTACTTACCTGGCGCTGTAAAAAAAAAAATAATAAAAAATAAATAAAAAAAAAATTAAAAAAAATAAATAAATTAAAAAAAAAAGTGTTTAAACTGTCATCTCTGAGCGTGTGTTACTTTATCCGTTGGGTTCTTCTCAATGAACAAAAGGACATGGGGTTAAAATCGGCCCTGACGAACTTTTGCGCACTGAGATGTAGTATGACGTAAAGTGAATTTCAGTTATATTTATTCTTGTGTCAACGTTCTCCTGTGTCTGTCTCAACTACAGCTGCCGACCTCAAAGCCGACCAGGAATCTCTTCAGGGCACCAGCAATCCAACTAGAGCAGTAGACCGTCCACACAGCTGTCAGCTAACGACTACACTACAACCAACACGGGTGCCAGATAACAACTGCCACACCAGTCATGACTCTGCCGCGTAGTACTAGCAGTCCTAGAACACTGACGATGTTAACGTCGTGCCTATTGTGTTTGTGTTTGTGCGTGACGGTGCAAGGACAAACAAACAATACTTTGAACTCGAACAACCACACCATAACGTGGGGAGAGTTGGGCCCGGACAAGCCGTATCTGACAGCGGGGTATGAAGCGGACGGCGGCGGGTTGGACCCTTACTTCAATCTGGCCAAGAGCTTTATTGACACATCCCTGCCAGAACTGCTGCCTTTAGGTGAGTGCTTTGTAATTCTTAAACTCCCAGAACTATAGAATGGAAGTCATTCAATTCTGGGAGTTTAACCCATTGTGTACAAACCCAGGTACAAAATACTCCCATATTGGAGTTGTCCTTCCGAGGACTGCGTTACAATTAACAAGACAGATCGACCATGATAGTTCAAGGGTGCTGCCAGAATAGCTTGGCGCCTAAGGGCGCTAAGCTGTCCTGGCAATACCCTTGAACTATCATGGTCAATCTATATCTTGTTGCGGTTTGTCGGGACTGAATGAGTAAGAGGTAATGCTGTAAATTGTGTGTGTGTGTGTGTGTGTGTGTGTGTGTGTGTGTATGTGACTCTGTGTGTGTGTGTGTCTGTGTGTGTGTGTGTGTGTGCGTGCGTAAGAGAGAGAGAGAGAGAGAGAGAGAGAGAGAGAGAGAGAGAGAGAGAGAGAGAGAGAGAGAGAACAATGAACAATGAACAATGCACAATGCACAATGAACCTTTATTTTATAACGGTAAAAGTATTTGGTAACAGGACCAATTTTCAAACTTGCCGTTACTACCATTAAGCTAAGAACTATCATTGAACACTATCACAAACAAAACAACAGTTTCACACGAAAGTAAATAAAAGCTCACAGGCACAAACACTCTCTACATCACACACATATTTTACACCACACACATACACACAAAGACACACGTACATACTGCAACACACGTAAACACACATACACACACACACACACACACACACCAACGCACACACACTACACAACACGCATATATATATATATATCTGCGCAACACGAAATTTGAGCTGTTAAAAGGGGTCACTTAAAAGCAGTGAACCTGTAATTATGACAGTTAAACGGTACGTGTCATTGTACGAACAACGCTCACTCCCCTAATTTAAGATAAATACTTTACCTAGGAAATTGTCTACAGTCACCTGTAGCGATTTTCCCTGGGTCCATGCAATACAGGCTTTTTCTTTTTGCGTTCATAGCACGACTGGGGAACCAAGTAGTTACACAGGATTTATTGCTGACATTATGCTATCAGTTTGTCACTGCACGATCTTTTTAGTATATCGCGTTAATTAATGTATGTATGTACACATGCATAAAATGGGAAGAATGAATATGACAAAAGACTCGCCACTCAGTCTTTATGAAAAAGACTCGCGATTCCCATTCTTAAACTGTTTGATTCATGGTCATCGAGAGCGAAGCTCTCGGTGACTATGAATCAAACGGTTTGAGAATTGGAGTCGCACGGTCTGATTGAAAATGATAGTATACGAACAATTCAGTTCTATGCTATAATAATAATAGTAATAATAATAATAATAATAATAATAATAATAATAATAATAATAATGCCGGTTGTGACATAGGCGCTTTACCAAATCAGTTCTGCGAATCGGCTCAAAGCGCCGCGACCTGACCCAAGAAGCACGCTCACGTGACACACACGCATTCACTCTGAAGATAAACACAGTACAAGACAGACACAGGACATTGACGTGGTGAAAAGGGTCAGCTCAGCTACTGAGGTTTTGGAAATTTTGATCGCTATTATAGAAACCGGCTTAGATGATACATATCTGTGCTTCTCTATGAATTTCCACAATACGGTTTAGATCCGTAAAGTCCAAACTCTCAGATTAACTAGCATACAACAGAGAGAAATGCTCAGATAGAGCCGGAACAAAGTCACGTCACAAGCCTGCGATACACGAAGTACGAATGGCTTGTGATTGAATTCAGTCATAGAAACTGTCACACATAATGTTTTTCGTTTCTTCAAAATCATACTTTGCCTACGACACAATGTCAGAATGAAAGGGTTTCGAAAAGATTACGATTATTGTGTTTGAGTTTTAAATAAGCCCCCTGTTTTTAACCCATTCAGCCCTGACGCACTACAGCAGGAGATGGGTCAACCATGATAATTCAAGGGTAGTGCCAGATTAGCTTGGCGTCGGGCTGAATGAGTAAAAGATCACATAAATTAACCCCTTTATTTTTGTGAGCAAATTAACACGATCCAGCTGCAAGAGACATAGAGACTCATGAGCCCCAGCGACTGCGGGGGCTCATGAGAATCTATGCCTCGTCCTGAGACCAATTTGTATCTAATTTATACCTATGTTTCTTGTACTGTTGTGACTTTCGGTCATTGAATGAACAAAGATTTCAGAAAAAAATGCGTATTTTGGCAGGAAAGAGGTTAAGAGTTTTAGTGTGACATGCGATTATAGTTTTAGAAAACCATAGTGAAGATAAAAGAAACACGCTTAGAAAAGACAGTTCCAACACATTTTATTTAGAAGACAATTTGCAACACAACTTATTAGACTAAGAGACAATTACAATTTTCTCTCATCGTTTTTAAGAGGGAAAGTGAAAAAGCGATCACGACTAAACTGCAAGAGGCATAGATCCTCATGAGCTCCCGCTACTGCTGGGCTGATGAGGATCTATTCCTCTTACAAAGTGAGTAAATTTTTCCCCCAGCCTAGTATACAGTGCACGGCGGGCTTTTAGTTCGCCATTTTCTCAGTTATTCATCGCACGCATTGTTGGCTGTCACCGCAGTTCCTAACGTGTTCTCCGAACAAGAAGTGTTGCATAGCGTTGTCGTTAGCATTGCTGTACGACACTTTCGCAGCTATTGACACGGGGCACCTTGAATGAGTTAACTGAGTGTTGATATGTGTTAGTCTGCAATTTTGGACCTTACAACCTAGCGCCTCTACGTCCAAATTTACAGACCAGAAAATAATTATTTATATATGCGATGTATGTGTGCTTCTGTTCAGGTGAAAAATCTCTACTGCGCATAAACCAAACAAACCAAACAGGAAACAAGTTCATTGGAATGACAATCATATATTGTTCTTGTACAATTCGACCCCCCCACCCCCCCACACCCCCCACCCCCTATCCACCCCTCCCCCACCCACCCCCCCCAAAAAAAAAAAAAAAAAATCAAGGCACTTATAACAAGTAAATCAGGATAACAAACGAACAAAACAAACAAACAAACAAACAAACACACAAACAAAGTATGTATTACACTTAATTTGATCCGCATTACTACATGATTTTCCAGAATTCTGTGCGCCTGATGAATGCATTTACAACTAGATACTCGATCTGTCCCTCCAGTATCGGTAATCAGACCGACTGTTGTTTCATAGCTCTAGGGACGACGCATTTACAGCAAACTGCGCTATTTTTTTTTTTTTTTTTTTTTTTTTGACCTTTGTTTAAGCAGTTTGGAAGTGAACTAAGTATTTTACAGCTAGTCTTCTTGTTCACGACTGAAGAGGAAAAAAAAAAAAAAAAAAACCCAAACTAATTCTAAAGTTTAAATTAATGCGATGTCCGCTTGTTTGTCTAGTACATTTGTCTACTAAATTACTGTTTCCGTTTCGTTTCGTGGGCTCCCCCAGTAGCAAAAATGTCTTCGGGCCCACGACGACAGCAGCGGGCCCGCGCACAGCCGTGCGCGGGCCCGCTGCTGCCGTCGTGGGCCCGATGACCTTTGTTTACTGGATCGTCCTTTCAAAGCGTGTTTTTTTTTTCTTTCTATACTTGTTCTTTTTTTTTCTTTAACATTAGCTTACGTTTGCGGCAGAATATTCATCGTGTCGTAAAAAAGCCCATCAAACTGGTCAGGTTTCTGACTGTCTCAGAAATGCCACGTTTATTATTTTATGTTGGCTTGTGTTGCTGACTGTTGTAACCTATACCTGTGCTCCAATATGCGGCATGTGTGCGCCCAGCAAATGTAGAATGATTTTGGGGGTAATTGACCTATGCATGGTGACCCGGAAGTCAATTTTTTCCCCCGACATTACTCGTGAGTTATTCGGACTAAGTGTGTTCACTATCGGCTTAGTTTTCTGTAATTTTTGTTGTTGTTGAGAAAGCAGCTAAACATTCTACGCGCGTGGCCTTCTTTTTTCCTGCACTACCTTATGCTACGCACGACCTGTGACGTAATCTTAAATACCATTACGCATAAATCTGAAGACACATTTCACCACCACTTGTCAGTGTTTGTTATGCCTTGTCGACACACCTAATGAACCTTATCAGCAGTTTGACACGCAGCAAAAGCACACGCGTAATCGCACTTATTTAGTTTACGCTGCCCGTTGTGTGTCAATCTATTTTTAGCTGTTTCTCGTACTGAAAGCGTCGTATTTTTAGAACGGAGTGGAGTCATTGTCAGGTTACTTTATATAAAGACGACGTGTGCTGAACCTGATTATCCTGTCTAAATGCTGCGTGTAGCGTTTCGTAACCATGTTTTACAGAAGTGTAGATTCGAACAGTTACGGCGGTAGTGGGCCTTCAAAACAATCTGGCCAGTCGTTGAGTGGGAGGTACAATCCAACTGGTTAGGTGACTTTTAAGTTTCGCAGAGCCGGCCCTTGGGTCTCCACATAGGAGGTTATGATTGTTGTTGCTATCGGCTTGTGTGTAGCCATGGTGCGCTGGTCAAATCGATTGGGTAAAGTCCACTAGTATGCCATCTTTTATTACGTGCAATTAACTCATTTATGAACTTGCTTTGGAAGGTCATAAGTCCATCTCGCCCTGGGAATCGGAACGTCGTTGGTTTGCAGGAATATCGCGATTGGTAGGATAACTACATCAACGCTTTTCAGTTTTGGTTGTTGAGCTAACCCGGTAAAATTCCTCATTCTGAGGATGCATATTTATGGGGCGGGTGGCTGTCAGCAAGAGGCATAGATTCTCATCAGCCGCTGCGGATGCAGGGGCTCATGAGAATCTACGCCTCTTGCAGACCTCTTGATGGCCTTTCAGATTCAAGCCCGGGTATTCGCCAATCAATATGGCGGCTGTTATCAGCACATGAAATGCCGCACAAAGCAGTTTCTCTCGCATTTTTTGCGTTGGCAAGGGAAATGGATAGACTGCGTCGATTAACCTGTCCGCTGCCGAGAAAAGATGAACACAAACTCCAACTGCAAGCGACATAGATCCTCATGAGCCCCCGCAGTTGCGGGGGCTCATGCGGATCTATGCCTCTTGCTACCACTTTGCACCCATGTTCCTTGACCTGGTGATGAATTAACATCGTTGAGAAATGCATTCTGCGTCTATTGGCAGTGAAAGGTTTAAGCTTTTCGCGTGTCCAGGTTTGTGCATACTGTCTGAAAAATAATATATGCCTGATTAACATAGCTTGATCCGAGAATTGCATGTATGCGTAATTGCTGTTTACAGACGATTTCAAAAATCCTTATTCGTAGCACTCTTTCATTTCCTGCATACTGTTTTGGCCACCTTCGTAAATCCATACTCATTGATTTTTGTTGTTGTTTTTACAATTTATCAATGCCGTGAGTTGAATTTAATGAATGTTAATAACTCAACGCATGGCGTAGACGTTTGTGACAGGATTGCGTTAGAGCGGGTTTTGTGTGTGTGTGTGTGTGTGTGTGTGTGTGTGCGTGTGTGCGTGCGTGCGTGCGTGCGTGTGTGTGTATGTGTGTGTGTGTGTGTGTGTGTGTGTGTGTGTGTGTGTGTGTGTGTGTGTGTGTGTGTGTGTGTGTGTGCAACAAACGACTTCCAAACACGAACGAGAGCGAACTCACGTCGGGTAACCAGCGTATACTGTCAGCATAGACAACACTCCAAACATCTCCATGAGGCATAGATCCTCAGTTCCGTTTGATATTTAGCTGTTTGAATGAGCGAATTACGTGATAGATTAGCGTGTGTGTGTGTGTGTGTGTGTGTGTGTGTGTGTGTGTGTGTGTGTGTGTGTGTATGTGTGTGTGTGTATGTGTGTGTGTGTGTGTGTGTGTGTGTGTGTGTGTGTGTGTGTGTGTGTTCGCTTTACATAGTGGAATGAATGTTGTGTATATATCTGGTTTTGTGTGTTGGATTGACAGTATGATGTTTGTTTTATGTTTTGACAACGGATGCTCGTTTATATGTCCCAACAATTTCCGAATGCTCATGCATAATATGACAATAAAAACTGAGCTGATCTGATCTGATCCTATCTTATCTTAATTCTTATCGTATCTTATCTCTTGGTAAACAACTCGATCACGTTCAGCGTTGTTAAAAGAGTAAATCGTGCGTGACTATAAGAGTGACGCATATTTTTGAACCATGAAAGAACGAAATTCAAGAAGTGTTATCTTCTCTTGCCGTAACTGCGACACAGTGGCGTCGTAGGGGGTAGGGTGAAGAAGGGGGTGGGATTTGGGGTTGGGGTGGGTTTGAGGGGGGTCTACCCCATACGTGTCCGTGCACGAGCTACTGTAAGAGAGCGTAACCATGAACCTATATAAAACTATTTGACAGTCCTACGGCGCAACTAATGCATACAAAAAGGTACTGTAGACATCAAAAGACAACATTCCAGACTAAAGTATTTCACAAATGACTACACACACACTATTTAACACAGTCAATACGTGCTGCATTGGTATACGCGGCTTTATGTCCATGTATCCGGAAGAGGTACGCCTGGAATGACTGAGTTGACTTTCTCAGAACTATAATAATAATAATAATAATAATAATAATAAGCGCATTAAATAGGCGCTTTATCCCAATTGAAAATCGGCTCAAAGCGCCGCCGCGAACTGAACCCAACAAGCACGCTCACGTGAATCACGCGCATTCACTCACACACTGTACATAAACACAGAACATTCACGTGGTGCTACGGGCAAGCTCAAGCGAGCTACTGTAGTTTTTTGGAAATTCAAAATCGTTTGTATTTGAAATTTGATTAAGTGGGCTGAAACAGATACCAAAGTGGAGGGGGAGGAAGAGCCGGAGTACCCGGAGAAAGAACCCCCGACGGTCCGCCCGAATTAACGGTGACACTTACTAGAGGAGAAAAATCCGACGCCGGAACCCGTAATCGAACCTCGCACCTTTAGCATTGGTGGCAGGCGCCTTAACCACTGCGCCACGGAACTGATATAATGCAAAAGAAGATGGATCGATCATGACAGTTCAAGGGTGGTGTCAGAATACCATGGCGCCTGCAGGCGCCAAGCTATTCTGACACCACCCTTGAACTGTCATGGTCGATTTTTGTCTCCCTTTTTTATGTAGTCTTTGCCTGACTACTCAAGCTCGTGTATTTCGACCGTAACTGCTCCAGTGAAGGATTTATCGGTGCCACGGCGTCAATTAATTGCCGTAACTAAACCTGCTGTGACAGCCCTCATGCTCTAATTATTTCTAATGCAGTGTCCAGCATTCTATAAGATGAAGTATAAAATGCAAGTCTCAGCACGTTATTTTCCCCGTAATTCAATACATTTCGTTTGCCCGATTGCGAAACCAGATAATGTAACCAGGCTGAAAACCAGTGAAACGTGCACCAGAAATTTTAGGTTAAATTCAGCTCTTAGATACAGTAACCAGTTGAAGGTTAAAAGGTTAAATAAGTTCTTCCGGGGGTCCCTAAGTGTGTGTGTGTGTGTATGTGTGTGTGTGTGTATGTGTTTGTCTGTGTGTGTGTGTGTGTTTGGACGTGTGTGTGTGTTTGGGCGTGTGTGCGTGTCTGTGTGTGTGTGTGTGTGTGTGTGTGTGTGTGTGTGTGTGTGTGTGTGTGTGTGTGTGTATGCGTGGGTATTTCTTTCAATCCGTTCACGTCGGACTCGAATCATACATTTAAACCATGATAAATTCAACTCCAAAAACACCAATCTGTCTCAAGAAGACAATATATATATATATATATATATATATATATATATATATATATATATATATATATATATATATATATATATATATATATATATATATATATATATATATATATATATATATATATATATATATATATATATATATAGATATAAAGGCGTCGCTCAAAGCCGAAAGTGCACTCAATCAGATTAGCTTCATGGGACGTAATTTTTCATTCAATTTTGAGAATGCTCTTGCTGTGCTAATGCCATGGGAATGCCCGTTCGCCGTGTTTAATACCTATATTTGCTTAGTCTCTCTTGGCTTGACTTCGCGAACGAAGATTTTATAGGAGTTGCCCACGACGTCTGCAGGCTTGTTCGTGGCTGCGGAGGCCAATCCGAGACAGGCAGGTTCGACCGCAGTGGCTGCAGGGGAAGGTATGGCCAGGGTTTTGAGCTGCGGCATCTCTGTTTTTTCTCCTGAGCCGCTTGTCCTTAAGGCTAGCTCTCTGAGAGTCCTCAAAGGAGACAGCTGCCTTGTAAATGGTGGAGCGCCAGGTGTCACGGTCCGCAGCAAGCGAAGACCACTGGTGGTGGTCGATTTGGCAGGCACTAAGTGACTTCTTGAGACAGTCTTTGTATCTCTTCTTTGGTGCCCCTCTGTCACGGTGTCCAGTAGCAAGCTCGCCGAACAGGGTGATCTTTGGTAGGCGATGATCCTCCATCCTGGAGACATGCCCCGCCCAGCGGAGCTGTGTCCGCAGCAGCAAAGCCTCGATGCTCACAGTTTCAGCCTGTTCAAGGACCTCGACGTTGGTGACATAGTCACTCCAGTGAATGCCCAGGATGGTACGCAGGCAGCGCTGGTGGAAGCGTTCGAGGAGTCGTAGTTGGCTGCGGTAGAGGGCCCAAGACTCGGAACCATACAGCAGGGTGGTGAGGACCACAGCTCTGTACACGCTGATCTTGGTGCCTGTTTTCAGCTGTTGATTGTGCCACACCCGCTTGAAAAGTCGCCCGAAAGCGCTGTTCGCTTTTGCCAGCCTGCTGTCAAGCTCCTTGTCCAGCTTGGCGTCCGACGTGATAATGCAGCCAAGGTAAGTAAACTGGTGCACTGACTTTAGTTCAGACTCGCCAATGGTGATGTGAGGAGGGCGATACACTGTCTTGGGTGCCGGCTGATGGAGGACCTCTGTCTTTTTCAGACTGACCTCGAGTCCAAAGAGCTGGGCAGCATCTGCGAAGCAAGACGTGATGCGCTGCAGGGCTCTCTCTGTGTGTGCAACGAGGGCAGCATCATCAGCAAAAAGCAGCTCACGAATCAGTTGGTCTAGGGTTTTCGTGTGGGCCTGCAGTCGTCTAAGGTTGAACAGGATGCCATCGAGACGATACCTGATGTACACTGCATCGTCATCATCGAGGTCCACTGTGGCCTGCTTCAACATCATGCTAAAAAAGATGGTGAAGAGGGTCGGTGCCAGCACGCAGCCCTGCTTTACGCCGTTGAGAATAGGGAATGGTTCTGAGAGATCATTGTTGAGTCTGACCTGGCCTTGCTGGTCCTCGTGTAGCTGGACAATCATGTTGAGGAACTTTGGGGGACAGCCAAGTCGCTCCAGGATCTGCCACATGCCTTGCCTGCTCACAGTGTCGAACGCTTTTGTTAGGTCGACAAATGTTACGTACAGCCCTTTGTTCTGCTCGCGGCACTTCTCCTGTAGCTGTCTCAGCACAAAGACCATATCGGTGGTGCTCCTGTTTGCTCTGAAGCCACACTGGCCCTCTGGGAGTTGGTCTTCAGCGATGGCAGGTACCAGCCGATTCAGGAGCAGCCTTGCAAGGATTTTCCCAGCAATGGACAGCAGGGTAATTCCCCGATAGTTGGAACAGTCAGACTTCTCGCCTTTGTTCTTGTACAGGGTGATAACGACTGCATCACGGAGATCTTTTGGTAGTGTTCCTTCCTCCCAGCAGCAGAGAAAGAGGTCATGGAGCTTGTTGTGCAGTGCTGTGCCTCCATGTTTCCAGATCTCTGGCGGTATTCCATCAATGCCTGCTGCTTTGCCACTCTTGAGCTGGTGGATGGCTGTGAGGGTCTCTTCAGCGGTGGGCGGTTCGTCCAATTCAACCTTTACTGGGAGGTGTGGGATTTGTAGGACGACTGCTTCTTGAACAGTGCGCTCAGCGCTGAAGAGGCTCTGAAAGTATTCCGACCAGCGGTTCAAGATGGAAGTATTATCTGTGAGGAGTGCCTGGCCATTCGCGCTTCGCAGGGGACTTTGTACCAGGTGCCTGGGGCCATACACTGCTTTCAGTGCTTCGTAGAAGCCCCTGTAGTCACCATTGTCAGCACAAAGCTGGGTCCTCTGTGCAAGTCTGGTCCACCACTCATTCTGGAGATCTCTGAGCTTGCGCTGGAGACTGCTGCAGACGAGGCGGAAGGCAGATTTCTTCACAGGGCAGGAAGGCTGGGCTAGGTGGGCCTGATGGGCGGCTCTTTTTTTTGCTAGGTGTTCCTGGATCTCTACATCGTTTTCGTCAAACC
>BTPG01000002.1:240378762-240413762 GCA_036245525.1 Semisulcospira habei
AGTCTTTGTTCTTCTTTCTGGCGAAACCCAAGACTTCTGCAGAGGATTTTGCAATAGCAGTTTTCAGTTGTTCCCAAAGTGTTTCAGGGGAGGAGTCTACTGGGTCCGCTGTGTCTTTGAGCCTGCGCTGTAAATCTGTCTGAAAGGCAGCTTTCACATCGTCACGCTGAAGGCTGGCAACGTCAAGCTTTTTCTTGGGGGGCCCCCATTTCTTGGGTTTTGGCTTGAAGTGGAGCCTGAGTTTGCAGCGGACAAGGCGGTGGTCAGTGTGGCACTCTGCGCTGGGCATCACTCTGGTGAGGAGGACGTCACTGCGGTCCCTCTGACGCACTAGGACATAGTCGATAAGGTGCCAGTGTTTGGAGCGAGGATGCATCCAGGTGGTCTTTCGACTGTCCTTTTGCTGAAAAGTAGTGTTGGTGATGACCAGTTGCTGCTCCGCACAGAACTCCAACAGTAGGCGGCCATTGTCATTGCAGTTCCCCACGCCATGCTTGCCGAGGACTCCTTTCCAGGCTTCAGAGTCCTGGCCCACTCTGGCGTTGAAGTCGCCAAGGATGATGACTTTGTCGTCTGCAGGGGTACTCTGTAGGAGGCTGCGCAGGTCAGTGTAAAACTTGTCCTTTTCAGCAGGCTCTGCCAGGAGGGTTGGGGAGTACACACTGAGAAGGGTGACGTGCTGCTGGTGTCTCAGTGGGAGGCGCATGGACATGATGCGGTCTGAGTGGCCCGTTGGTAGGTTTTCCAGCTTAGTCGCAATGGATGTCTTGACCATGAAACCCACGCCTGAAAGCCGTCTTTCTGATGCAGGCCTGCCTGACCAGTAGAGGGTGTACCCAGCACCAAGTTCTTGGAGGCTGCCTTCGTCCGGAAGGCGTACTTCGCTGAGCGCGGCGATGTCGATGTTTAACCTCCGCAATTCATGGGCAATGAGGGCGGAGCGACGTTCAGGGCGTCCGCTGTCTGCTTTGTCGAGCATGGTTCGGACGTTCCAGCATGCTACGTTGAGTCCGGTCGTGGTCGTCATGAGAGTGGATCCGTTATTCTTTCTTGTTTTTTGACCGCAGGAGAAGATGCCCGTTGACCGCGGCTAGCCAACTGGGGTTTGCGAGGGGACGAGCTTTGGTTAGGCCACCTTTTCTAGGCCCCTCTCCGTGTGGAGCAAGCAGTGCTGTCCCTAGAGAAGGCTGCTTGGTCGTTCAGGGTGTGCCGAGTGATGTTGTCATCCCCAGGTCAACATCAGGCGACCAATATCCTGAACCGCCTGCATGCAGGTTTGAGACTGCGGCTTCCAGTGACATCTTTCACCTGCCGTTTCGCCCCTCGCCCGTCGCTACAGGACTTGGAATGGTCAGTGTCATGGTCCGTGGACGTTTCCTAAAGCCTGCGCGGTGGAGCTTTTTGGTGGAGTACAGTGTGCGCAGTACTGGCCCCACCCTTTAAACCCTTGGTTCATCTGCCATGGCCTAGCAAGCTGGGACGATGGCATCGAGGTCCTCGGGTATTAGTATTAGTATTTAGCACGAAAATCATATTTTAAAGTTTACTCTGTGTGCGAGCGTGCGTATTATTTTAGTCTTAGTAACTGACATCAAGACAAATTGCAATGTTTTTATTGTTGTTTTTTTTTACATGGAAACATATGGCAATAAACGTTTTTATCTTTGTTCTTTGTCTCTTGCGGTTGGACCGTGTTTGCCTTTACAGCAGTGAAGGTGACAAGGAGGCCGTTTAGCTTTCAGGATTGCCAAGCTGGACTCGGGTGTGTGTGTTTGTAACATTGGTCCAACCGGGTCAAATTCGAGTCATTCCTTAGCAGGCTTGAATCCTGATACGGGCCAACCCACATTCCTGGCGTTGTGCACCTCAAATATCACCAGTGTGCGTAATTCCTCCCATGACGCCACTGAAAATATATTTTAAGCGTGTGTCGTGTCGAACTCGATACCAACGTGTCATGTGGAAACTGACGCATCATCTCGTGTTCAGCCCAGTTCGAGTGGAAGTGGAACTCGGTTCAGTTCGGGTAGAAAGTGTTAACTCATTCGAGACGTGCCGCCTCCGGATACGCGGCTTAGGCCGCGTATCCGGAGGCGGCACGTCTCGAATGAGTTAAGGGTATGAATCAACATTTATAATGTTATGACCGAGTTTGTCAAATTTGGACGTATGCGTCTTCTGATGACGTCGTTGTAGGATACTTCACATCAATGTTCGACCATGCCAATAGAGGCTACTCTTAATTAAATAAGATAAGATAAGATAGTTTATTGCCATATGTTTCCATGTGCAAAACAATAAAACATTGGAATTTGTCTTGATGTCAGTTACTAAGACTAAACACACACACACACACACACACACACACACACACACACACACACACACACACACACACACACACACACACACACACATAGACAAACAGTAACACCTGATTCTGTGAAAAGCTGACTGTACACATTCGTTCTTACTCGCCACTCGCGCACTCTCCAGTCATTCCGGTTGACCAGAGAGAGCGCGAACAGCCAGAGGGAACAAACTGCTGGACCTGGTACTGATGGACCTGTACCTGCGCCCTGATGGTAAAATATGGAAAAGCTCATTGCCGGGGTGGGTGGAATCACAGGAGATAAGACTTGCTCTACGTAAGAGACGCTGCTGGTACAGTGAGTCCAGGCTAGGAAGATCTCTGTTTTGAAGCGGTCTTGACCACCCTGCTCAGTCTGTTTTTCTCTTTAGCCGTTATGGAACCATACCAAACCGTGATCGAAAAGGTGAGCACGCTCTCAATCACAGCTCGGTAAAATTGCATCAACATGTGGGCACCGAGTCCGAAACTTTTCAGACGTCGCAGGAAGAACAAACTCTGCTGTGCTTTTTGGACGATGAGTTGAGTGTTTTCCTCCCACTTAAGGTCACATGAAAGGGTAGTGCCAAGAAACTTAAAGTTCTGGACTGTTTCAATGATTTTACTATTGATCACAAGAGGGGGAGGGGGAAGGGACTGTTTAAGTAAAGTCCACAATCATTTCTTTGTTTTGCCATAGTGCAGTTCAAGATTGTTGTTATTACACCAACTAATTAGAGTCTCAACCTGACTACGGTAGGTGGATTCGTCTGAGTTTGTAATGCACCCTTCCACTGTGGTGTCATCTGCAAATTTCAGAACTTTAGTACTGGCATGGCATGAAGCACAGTCATACGTAAACAGGGAGTAGAGTATAGGGGAGAGCACTCATCCCTGAGGCGTGCCCGTGGATAAAATGAGGGTGGATGACACATTTTCACCAATTTTAACGACCTGTGGTCTCATCAACAGGAAATCGAGGGTCCAGGGGCACATTGGCTCTGGAACTCCGATTTGCTGGAACTTCTGGTACAATTTGGATGGAATAATGGTGTTAAAAGCAGAACTGTAATCAACAAATAAAATTCTTTCTTGGATCCATTCAGTCTGCTCCATCTGCAAGAGGCATATATTTTCGTTACATTAAAGCCGCGCAATCTGCTGACTTTTTTCTGTAAAGGGGCTCATCCTATACTGTATTTGACCTGATTCTTATTCAGGGACGGTCACTTTTCAGTTCTTAGACGTTAAAACTTCTTACCTTGCAATATCTTTTTAAAAAAAAAAAAAAAGGTCTGCAAAACCTAATAGGGCCGTATGTGAGCACATGAGATGAACATGCACGGCAATTCAAAAACATGACTGCCTTCCCAGTGCGCAACAAATCCTCGGGCCTGACCACGCGCTGTGGGCGGGCCAACTGCGGCCGTCGTCAGGCCCGAATACGTTTTGCAATTGGTGTTGAAGTTGAATCTTTTGTGCATACACACGATTCTCTTTGAAACGTCGAGCGATACTTGACTATAATCAAATAAAAAAAAAAGAAAATTGAATTCTACAGTTGCTGCCCTAAACCCGGAATGATAGGCCTCAAAATGATGCAAACTGAAGCCGACTTTAGTCGTCAAGAGACATAGATTATCATGAACCCCTGCGACTGCAGGGGTTCATGAGGTTCTATGTCTCTTGCATATGGATTGTGCGTAGGTGGAGAACCTGCCTTGTTAAAGGCGAGTATTCGAGAATTTGGTATACACGAGATTGTCAAGTCATTCACGACACAGCACGCATAATTATATACTTCTACTTATTTCTGCTGTTTTATTAGGCCGAGCTTGAGACAACAGAGAGAAGTCGCTTATTCTACATGCCTGCTTTGAAGTGCATTAAAGCACCCCCGCCCCCCCCCCCCGCCCCCCATTTCCTCTCTCCCGACCCCCCCCCCCCCCACACGCAAACACACACACACACATCCGCCCCCTCAAAAAACACTAAAACAAAAAAAAGCAAACAAACAAACAACAACAACAAAACCAACAAACAAACGAACAAGTACCGTGTTTTCGATTTCGCCATGAAAAAAAGGCATGTAGGTCGGTGTGTGTGTGTGTGTGTGTGTGTGTGTGTGTGTGTGTGTGTGTGTGTGTGTGTGTGTGTGTGTGTGTGTGTGTGTGATTCTCCTCAGCAAAAAAACTCAAACGAACAACTTAAAGGTTAGCGTGATAAAATCCGGCGGATCATTCGGACGAGCCAAAACATAATACTTCTTTTTTTTTGTTGGTCTTAGCAAAGCTGGAACACACTACTCTGCAAACACAATTAAGTGTTTGTTTCCGGCTGGTGTTCATGAAGTCATGATGACATATCTAGCCGGGGATCACCATTAACTCATTCAGCCCCGAGGCACTACAGCAGCAGATAGATTGACCATGATAATTCAAGGGTAGTGCCAGATTAGCTTGGCGCCTGTCGGCGCCAAGCTAATCTGGCACTACTCTTGAATTATCACGGTCGATCCATCTCCTGCAACTGGCGCATAGTCGTTAGAGGACGCCTCCAAAATTTGGGAAATACGGCCTTGGGGTTGAATGGGTTAGTGAGCAGCCCACGCGATTTGTTATCGCCGAAACACCTAACTGCGGGCGCAGAAGCGTGATTTGAAAACTGACGTGATTTGCCACAAGCCCGCCTGTCCACTTTTTTTTTTTTATTATATAGAAATACCCACATTTTCGAATTATCCTCTGAGTTTGTAAGCAGCCCACGCGATTTGTTATCGCCGAAACACCTAACTGCAGGCGCAGAAGCGAGATTTGAAAACTGACGTGATTTGCCACAAGCCAGCATGTCCACTTTTTTTGTATTTTTTAGAAATACCCACATTTTGGAGTTATCCTCTGAGGACTGCATTACAATTCAGGAGACAGATCGACCATGATAGTTCAAGGGTGGTGACAGAATAGCTTGGGGCCTATAGGCGCCAAGCTATTCTGCCACCACCCTTGAACTGTCATGGTCGAGCCATAAGTACTTGCTGTGGTGTGTCGCGGGCAGAATGAGTTAATTAGGAAAGCGACACTTTCATTGTTATGCAATGAAAATCTCGCTTTCCTCCCCCCCCCCCCCCCCCAAAAAAAAAAAAAAAAAAAAAAATACTGACATACTAGATTTTGAGAAATTATGACACACAACCTCTGTCTATAAGAGAGCGTTGAGAACTGCCGTTGTCTGGCAAAAGTCAGTGGGTCCACTTTTGAGAAAAGCGTGATTTTCATTGTGTTTCCGATGATTCCAAAAATGTCTCATTTTCTTGTGCTCGTAGTGTTTCCGATGAGTCAAAAAAAAAAAATATGTCGCATTTCTTTGCTCCTCAGCATACAGTTCTGAATTTTTTTTTAAACAGCAAATGTGCACACACACTACAGCAGCAACATGCATCCAAGTATGACGTGCTGTTAGGTTCTCGACGTTATGTGACAAAAGTCAGTATGTCCATTTTTGAAAAAAAGCGTGATTTTTATTGCTAAAGTGTTTCCGATGATTCTAAAAATGTCGCATTTTCTTGTGCTCTCAGTGTTTCCGATGAGTCCTAAAATGTCACATTTCTTTTGATCGTCAGTATAAATGCATTTCGCCTTTTAATCGTTGCAAAATAGTATCATGATGAATCTTCACTTAAGCCTCAAAACGCAGTCGGAAAAGCTCTAAATCATAACGGACATAGCCGCACACTGGGCTTATGTAATGAGGGGGGAAAACGGGTTCCAGCCTTCTGGGGGAAAGGGTTAAGTTATGTGAAGCGATATTAACCTGTTTAGTACGAACTAACGCAGATTGCGTTTCTGCTATCTTCGTTGATTCAACACCACAAACCCCTAGGTGTCCTTGGAACATGGATTCAAAGTGGTGTCAGCAAGAGATGTAGATCCTCATGAGCCCCCGCAACTATGCCTCTTGCAGTTAGGTGATGTTCAGTTTTTCTCGGCTCTGAATGGGTTAAATAATTATTATTTTTTTTGCAATGTGGGGGTGTTAGAACTGCCTCAGTCGTGCATATCGTGGTTTTACAAGTCATCAAACACATGCATTGGCTATGTTTTTTTTCCTTCTCCTACAGGCATGGGATGAGCGTTGTATAGTTGGTCACCTATTAACCCATTCAACCCTGCGCACTACAGTAGGAGATGGGTCGGCCATGATAATGCAAGGGCAATGCCAGATTAGCTTGGCGCCGATAGGCGCCAAGCTAATCTGGCACTGCCCTTGTATTATCATGGTCGAGCCATCTCCTGCAACTTGTGCATAGTGATTAGATGCCGCCTCCAAAATTTGGAAAATACGGCCGTCGGGTTGAATGAGTTAACACAGCAGTAAACAACACCAAGGTAGGTCACGTTAGAGAATCCAGCGTGCATTCAAGTATTGTTATTTAGATTCTCCTACACAAAACATACTGAAATCCTATTTTGTAGACTCAGGACGTACTGTTTTTCGATTCTCGTCAGCCATTGTCTTAACCACAGTTATGATACCCCAATGTTTCTCATGCCGAAGTCGAGTCAAGGCTCTATCTTTGTGTTCACCTGTTCCACGTTCGATCTCACGCCATCGTGTGCACAACGGCTATTTGCTTTCAGTTATTGCTTAACGATTTTAATTTTTAAAACGACTCATTCAAGTTTTAATTTTCAATAAGACTGAATTCATGTCGCTCTCGTGAGCGATACACTCAGCACGAAGGAGGTGAGAACGAAAGTGGGACAAGTAAACAAAAGATAGACCCTTTGACTCGACTTTAATGTAATACATGTGTCTTTTCTTCTAATTTTATTTTTTATTTTTATTTTTACGATGGCTAAGAAAACGACTGATGAGAATCGAAAACAATACGCCCCGGGAATATCCATGTAGTGTTTCATTATGTTTCGTGCAGATTTGTGCAGAACAATCTAAATACCGGCGACTCGACTGCATGCTGGATTCCCAGATGTGAACTACATTGGTCCCATTTACTACTACTGGTGTTAACTCATTCAGCCCCGACACACCACAGCAAGACATGGATCGAGCATGATAATTCAAGGGTGGTGCCAGAATAGCTTGGCGCCCACAGGCGCCAAGCTATTCTGGCACTACCCTTGAACTGTCATACTCGATCTGTCTCTAGAATTGTAATACAGTCCTTTAGAGGGCAACTTCAAAATTTGGGGATTTCAGTTCTGGTGTAGAATGTGTTAAGAGGTGAAACTATCAACGATCATCCCACGCCAGTGTTTGTATTTTCCCCTGGGTAATTATAATTTCCTGACAAAACGCGCGTTTCTTTGCCTTTTTACTTTGTACATGATGCACACACGTAGTCATACACGATCACTGATATATCAGTCTCCACTGACTTTTTTGCTTTAGGACCAGACGTAAATGAAACCGCGCTCTGCCCAAAAGAGGCGTAGATGCTCAAGAGACCCTGCAATTTCACTGGCTCATGAGAATCTGCGCCTTTCGCAGACGGGTTGGGTTCGTTCAGAGACCACACACACACACACAAAGTCCGGTCGCCTACGCCTGTTAATTACCATGATCAGTTTTTAGTCCTGCCGCCTATCGACGTACCATAAGTAAGCTGGACTAATGGACAAGCTGAACAAATTCCTACTTTGAGCCTACATATAACTACATTATCTGTGTTGTCTAGGTCATGAGCCCATTAGTGACCCGGATCAGATCCGTTTAACCGCATCACTGAGATAAATTGAACACTAACCAACAGCAAAAGGCATAGATCCCAATACCCCCCCCCCTCATTTCCGGAGGTACATGAGGATCTATGTCTCTTGATGAAACCACTTTGTATCTACGTTCCTTTGGCGGCTGGGGATCTTTGACGTTAAGTTACAATGGTTTCAAGAACACAGTTTACGTCTACTGGCTGTGAAAGGGTGAAAGAACTCTATCTTACCTATGACACATTCTGTGAAGGCAAAAGACAGCAAGTCCATTTTTTTGTGAAAAGCGAGATTTTCATTGTATTGCAAGGAAAATATCGTCTTTCTCAAAATGGACTTTCTGTCTTTTGCGTTCCCAGACATGCATCTCTATAGTGCCTGGATGTTTGCGGGTTTTTTTTTTTCTATGAATTTTTCACGCTCTCGGCAGTCACCTTTTTCGTCTGAATTTACTTGTTTTAATGAGATAGAAAAACTAGCTGTTGGAAATGGCGAGTATTAAAGCAAATAAATTACAAATATCTTATCAATTTGGCTTCAAAAGGTTTAACACATTCCACCCCAAGACCGAAATCTCCAAATTCTGAAGTTGCCCTCTGAAGGACTATATAACAATTCTATAGAGAGATCGAACATGATAGTTCAAGAGTGGTGTCAGAATAGTTTGGCGCCTATGGGCGCCAAGCTATTCTGCCACCACCCTTGAACTATCATGCTCGATCCATGTCTTGCTGTGGTGTGTCGGGGCTGAATAAGTTAAAAGGCGAAACAAAAAATGCACTGAATGTTGGATATAGCATTTTTGGCACATCCGATTTTTGTCACAAGAGAAGAGATTTAGAGTGGATATCGGGACTTCTAAAAAAAAGCCTTGTTATATCTTACTTAGTTTTATTCACCGTACTTTTTTTTTAAAAGCTGAACACCCGACAGTCGGCCGCCTGGTGCAGTCAGCTCCGTGATCTAGCCCTTTGGCTGTGGGTTGCGCTTTTGGTCGCGATGATTCCTACAGGAATCATCGCAACAAAAAAGCGCTACCGACAGTGTAAGGGTTTACGTTTAGGATTTAAATGCTGTGCTTGGACTCAACGCTCGTTGAGCCTTTAACCCCATTCAGCCTTGAAACGCTACAACGAAAATATGAATCGACCGTAAGACGAGGGTATGTCAAGCATGGTGCCAATTTAGCTATTCTGGCACTACGCTGGAACTGTCACGATCGACCTCTTTGCTGATAGGGCGTGTAGGACAACACCCAAGGTTCGAACCTTGGACTTGACGCAATAGCACATTTTGACTTATCCCGCTCGGTGAGTTGCGGGGGCTCATGAGGGTCTATGCCTCTTGCTGACGCCGCTATGAATCCATGTTGCTGGAACATCTGGTTGTCTTGAATTCAGTAAGAAGACTGCAGAAACACACAGTCTGTGTCAGCTGGCACAGAACGTGTTTAACTCATTGTACCCCAAGACCGAAACCCCCACATTTTCCCGTTGCCCTCTGAAGACTGCATTGCAGTGCAGGACACAGATCGAGCATGGTAGTTCAAGGGTGATGCCAGAATAGCTTGGCGCCCATAGGCGCCAAGCTATTCTGGCGTCACCCTTGAACTATCATGGTCGATCCTTATCTTGCTGTGGCGTGTCTGGGGTAGAATGAGTTAACCTTCGGCTCAGTGTAGGCAGCGGTTTTTGTCGCGATGATTCCTGCAGGAATCATCGCGACCAAAAGCGCTACAGACACCCAAAGGGTTCAATCCAGACCAAAAAGGTGACTGCCAAAGGGTTAACTGGATAATACATTGAAGGAAACTCGACACCTACGCGGAACCACTGAGCGTTTGTGAATAGTGCATTAATTTGTGGTGGCAGCCAGCCTATCCCCTTTGCAAAAGAACTGTTGAAGCGGACCGTATTTAATCACTTAAGAATGAAATATTTGAAAACAAACCACATTCTGAAACTCATGACTGTGTGAGGAACGGAGATATACATTAAACCAGGAAGAGACATAGATCCTCCTGAGCCCCCGTGACTGCGGGGGCTCAGGAGGATCTATGCCTCTTGCAGATAGGTGTTGTTCGCGGTGTCCAGGTAGCGAAGTGGTTAAAATGCATTCACATGAGTGTTTGCCTTGTTGCTTTCGACAGCGAAATACCAGGATGTTTATTCAAGATAGTGGCTTTGTAACTGATGTATGTTTGCATTGACAGATTTTATGCTTGCCGGCTTGAGGTGAAAGTAGGATTAAATAAAGAAATCAAGGCGCGCCTTACCCCTTTCAGAAGATTTCTGAGGACCAGCAAGTCTCTTGTTTAATTTGGCATTCTCAGCAGTTTTAGTCATCTTGTGCATTTTCTCTTTGAATGTGTGTGTGTGTGTGTGTGTGTGTGTGTGTGTGTGTGTGCGTGTGTGTGTGTGTGTGTGTGTGTGTGTATGTGTGTGTGTCTCTCTCTCTCTCTCTCTCTCTCTCTCTCTCTCTCTCTCTCTCTCTCTCTCTCTCTCTCTTTCTGTGTAATAATAATAATAATAATAATAATAATAATAATAATAATAATAATAATAATAATAATAATAATAATAATAAGTTTATTTCAGTTTTTGCAGGCCATAAAGGCCCATAAAACAGAAAATACAGATTACAGACAGAAAATACCGGAAGATGTTGTAAAACACAATCACACAACATGAAACGGGGAAATGGCGCAGTGGTTAAGGCGTCTGCCTCCAATGCCAAGGGTGCGAGGTTCGATACCGGGTTCCGGCGTTGGATTTTTCTCCTCTGGTAAGTGTCACCGTCTGGGCAGTGGGCAGATGTTCACATCTGCACGGGACATAGACGACCCCGGCCCCCGCGAGTCCCCTGCTGCCTTGCAGGCTTGGCCGCTTGGCTGCGGAAAGGCTAAGGGAGGAAACCCCTGACATCAAAGCCCCCGTGTCTCCGGGGAAGGCTTTTGAGCCAGAGACTAAGACAAGGACAGTCTGATATAAAACCTACGACCCGAGGACCTCGATGCCACCGTCCCAGCTTGCTAGGCCGTGGCAAACGAACCAAGGGTTTAAAGGGTGGGGCCAGTACTGCGCACACTGCACTCCACCAAAAAGCTCCACCGCGCAGGCTTTAGGAAACGCCCACGGACTATGACACTGAACTTTCCAAGTCCTGTAGCGATGGGCAAGGGGCAAAACGGCAGGTGAAAGATGTCACTGGAAGCCGCAGTCTCAAACCTGCATGCAGGCGGTTCAGGATATTGGTCGCCTGATGTTGACATGGGGATGACAACGTCACTCGGCACACCCTGAACGACCAAGCAGCCTTCTCTAGGGACAGCACTGCTTGCTCCACACGGAGAGGGGCCTAGAAAAGGTGGCCTAACCAAAGCTCATCCCCTCGTAACCCAGTTGGCTAGCCGCGGTCAACGGGCATCTTCTCATGCGGTCAGAAAACAAGAAAAAACAATGGATCCACTCTCATGACGACCACGACCGGACTCAACGTAGCATGCTGGAACATCCGAACCATGCTCGACATAGCAGACAGCGGACGCCCTGAACGTCGCTCCGCCCTCATTGCCCATGAATTGCGGAGGTTAAACATCGACATCGCCGCGCTCAGCGAAGTACGCCTCCCGCTGGCTACACCCTCTACTGGTCAGGCAGGCCTGCATCAGAAAGACGGCTCTCAGGCGTGGGCTTCATGGTGAAGACCCACATTGCGACTAAGTTGGAAAACCTACCAAAGGGTCACTCCGACCGCATCATGTCCATGCGCCTCCCACTGAGACACCAGCAATACGTCACCCTTCTCAGTGTGTACTCCCCAACCCTCCTGGCAGAGCCTGCAGAAAAAGACAAGTTCTACTCTGACCTGCGCAGCCTCCTGCAGAGCACCCCTGCAGACGACAAAGTCATCATCCTTGGCGACTTCAACGCCAGAGTGGGCCAAGACTCTGAAGCCTGGAAAGGAGTCCTCGGCAAGCATGGCGTTGGGAACTGCAATGACAATGGTCGCTTACTGTTGGAGCTCTGTGCAGAGCAGCAAATTGTCATCACCAACACTACTTTCCAGCAAAAGGACAGTCGAAAGACCACCTGGATGCATCCTCGCTCCAAGCACTGGCACCTTATCGACTATGTCCTAGTGCGTCAGAGGGACCGCAGTGTCGTCCTTCTCACCAGAGTGATGCCCAGCGCAGAGTGCCACACTGACCACCGCCTTGTTCGCTGCAAACTCAGGCTCCGCCTCAAGCTGAAACCCAAGAAAGGGGGCCCCCCCAAGAAAAAGCTTGATGTTGCCAGCCTTCAGCGTGACGACAAGAAAGCTGCCCTTCAGGCCGATTTACAGCGCATGCTCAAAGACACAGTTGATCCAGCAGACTCCTCCCCTGAAACACTCTGGGAACAACTGAAAACTGCTATTGTAAAATCTTCTGTGGAAGTCTTGGGCTTTGCTAGAAAGAGGAACAAAGACTGGTTTGACGAAAACGACGTAGCGATCCAGGAACTTCTAGCAAAAAAAAGAGCCGCCCACCAGGCCCACCTAGCCCAGCCTTCCTGCCCTGTGAAGAAGTCTGCCTTCCGCCTCATCTGCAGCAGTCTCCAGCTCAAGCTTAGAGAGCTCCAGAACGAGTGGTGGTTCAGACTCGCACAGAGGACACAGCTCTGCGCTGACAACGGTGACTACAGGGGCTTCTACGAAGCACTGAAAGCAGTGTATGGCCCTAGGCACCTGGTACAAAGTCCCCTGCGAAGCGCTGATGGACAGGCACTCCTCACAGATAATACCTCCATCTTGAACCGCTGGTCGGAATACTTTCAGGACCTCTTCGGCGCTGAGCGCACTGTTCAAGAAACAGTCATCCTCCAAATCCCACACCTTCCACTAAAGGTTGAACTGGACGAACCGCCCACCGCCGAAGAGACCCTCACAGCCATCCACCAGCTCAAGAGTGGCAAAGCAGCAGGCATTGACGGAATCCCGCCAGAGATCTGGAAACATGGAGGCCCAGCACTGCACAACAAGCTCCACGACCTCTTTCTCTGCTGCTGGGAAAAAGGAACACTACCAAAGGATCTCCGTGATGCAGTCATCATCACCCTGTACAAGAACAAAGGAGAGAAGTCTGCCTGCTCTAATTATCGTGGAATTACCCTGCTGTCCATTGCCGGGAAAATTCTCGCAAGGTTGCTCCTGAATCGGCTGGTACCTGCCATCGCTGAAGACCACCTCCCAGAGGGCCAGTGTGGCTTCAGAGCCAACAGGAGTACCACCGACATGGTCTTTGTGCTGAGACAGCTTCAGGAGAAGTGCCGCGAGCAGAACAAAGGGCTGTACGTAACGTTTGTCGACCTAACAAAAGCGTTTGACACTGTGAGCAGGCAAGGTATGTGGCAGATCCTGGAGCGACTAGGCTGTCCCCCAAAGTTCCTCAACATGATCGTCCAGCTCCACGAGGACCAGCAAGGCCAGGTCAGACTAAACAGTGACCTCTCAGAACCATTCCCCATTCGCAACGGCGTGAAGCAAGGCTGCGTGCTGGCACCGACCCTCTTCACCATCTTCTTCAGCATGATGTTGAAGCAGGCCACAGTGGACCTCGACGACGACGACGCAGTGTACATCAGGTATCGTCTCGATGGCAGCCTGTTCAACCTCAGACGACTACAGGCCCACACGAAAACCCTAGACCAACTGATTCGTGAGCTGCTCTTTGCTGATGACGCTGCCCTCGTTGCACACACAGAGAGAGCCTTGCAGCGCATTACGTCCTGCTTCGCAGATGCCGCCCAGCTCTTTGGACTTGAGGTCAGTCTGAAAAAGACAGAGGTCCTTCATCAGCCGGCACCCAAGGAAGAGCATCGCCCTCCCCACATCACCATCGGCGAGTCCGAACTGAAGTCTGTACACCAGTTTACCTACCTTGGCTGCATCATCACGTCAGACGCCAAGCTGGACAAGGAGCTGGACAACAGGCTGGCAAAAGCGAACAGTGCTTTCGGGCGACTATTCAAGCGGGTGTGGCACAATCAACAGCTGAAAAAAGGCACCAAGATCAGCGTGTACAGAGCTGTCGTCCTCACCACCCTGCTGTACGGTTCCGAGTCCTGGGCCCTCTACCGCAGCCAACTACGACTCCTCGAACGCTTTCACCAGCGCTGCCTGCGTACCATCCTCAGCATTCACTGGAGTGACTATGTCACCAACGTCGAGGTCCTTGAACAGGCGGAAACTGTGAGCATCGAGGCTTTGCTGCTGCGGACACAGCTTCGCTGGGCGGGGCACGTCTCCAGGATGGAGGATCATCGCCTACCCAAGATCACTCTGTTCGGCGAGCTCGCCACTGGACACCGAGACAGAGGGGCACCAAAGAAGAGATACAAAGACGGTCTCAAGAAGTCACTTAGTGCCTGCCAAATCGACCACCGCCAGTGGTCTTCGCTTGCTGCGGACCGTGACACCTGGCGCTCCACCATTCACAAGGCAGCCGTCTCCTTTGAGGACTCTCGCAGAGCTAACCTTAAGGACAAGCGGCTCAGAAGAAAAAACAGAGCTGTCGTAACTCAGAACCCTGAACAGACCTTCCCCTGCAGCCACTGCGGTCGTACCTGCCTGTCCCGGATTGGCCTCCGCAGCCACGAAAATGCCTGCAGACGACGTGGGCAAGCCCTATAGAATCTTCGTTCGCGAAGTCAAGCCAAGAGACATCAACGCAGAAGAAAACACACTTAACTTGACGGGAATGATATATGTAACACATATTTACATGTGACACAAAGTTTAGAGCAAATCCATCTACTTCCTTAATTTAAGGTAAGCTGATATATACATAGCAACTTTAACGACCAGTTTTCACTTTAGATTTTCGCACAGCAGCTGAACTTTGTGTGTGTGTGTGTGTGTGTGTGTGTGTGTGTGTGTGTGTGTGTGTGTGTGTGTGTGTGTGATGGTGATGGTGTGTGTGTGTGTGTTTGTGTGTGTGTGTGTGTGTGTGTGTGTGTGTGTGTGTGTATGTGTCTGTGTGTGTATGTGTGTGTGTGTTTTGCCCGCGCGTACGAGAAATGTATGTGTGCTGATTTGTGACTTTTCACCTTGTACTTTAAAGCCGTAAAGTCCAGAATACAAACTAGCAAAGACACTAATAGACACACACTGCTTCTTCTTCTTTATTTTTGTTTCTTCTTCTTCTTCATTCGTCTTCCTCTTAGTGTTATTATTACACAGATGTGTACCCTGTAGCCAACTACTCAGTCAGACTGTCTCGTATTTATTGTGTATCTTAATCAAGTGGCCGGATGTGTTGTGAGAATGTGCATTATTCATTGTATATAATTAGCATTTTTGTGTTTTCAGTCTTTCACTTTTTAAATTGTGTATGCCTCGGTAATACACGATAAATTTGGGACGACAACGTATTTTTATTATTGCAAATTCTTTATGGAGATGATGATGATGACGATGATGATACGATTATTATTTTGTTATTATTATTATTATTATTATTATTATTATTATTATTATTATTATTATTATTATTATCATGTGCGTGCAGCAACAACTAAAAACATCCTAGACGGAACAACAACCATCCAGAACGAATGGCAAGGAGTATGTTTTTAATTTTTTTCTAGTTTCCTATTTTCTATTTGAAATTATTCTCTTATTTTCCTGTTTATAATTATCTGTGTAAATTTTTTCACTTAAAAAAAAAAAAAGAAAAAAAATATTTTCAGCATAACAATGGCTCACGTTAGGTATGTTATATTATAAATTATTGGTCGCAGAGGTTTGCTACACGGGCCCTTGTATGCCTGTGGGAGGTCAAAGGAACCATTGTACCCTGAAGGCCGAAAGCCTGAGGGGCACAATGGTTGCTTTGACCTCCCGAAGGCCTACAAGGGTCTCTGCAGCAAGCACCTGCTACCAATAACGTATTTGTTTTCATTCTTCCACTATTTTCGTAAAAGAAATCAAGAAGATATCTTCCGACCTGGAAAGCGCCAGACATGACTGACGTAAAAGGAATATACATATCTATAAATAATAGACTTATTACGTAATTTAAAATCTTTCATGTCGTTGCCGTCTCCAGTAGTGTGCCTGTTGTTTCGAACAATTCAGTAATTTTGTACTTTAGAACGTTTGGTGATGTTAATCTGGCATCCAAGACGCGACAGAAAGAGGGCCTTTAAAAAGTCCGCCAATGGTTGCTACAGGGGTTTTGTAGCTCGGTCATGTGGTACAGTTTGCGTTAAAGAGATTGGTCGTGTGGAGTATGGATGAAAACAAATATATTTTGTCGCATGTTATCTTGCCGTAACAATAGTGAGAACCCAGTAAGCAAAGGACCCTCCGGCCAACGTCGACCGCAGTGACCCCTGCCCGCAGTCGTGCGCGGGCCCACTGCGGCCGATGTCGGCCCGAGGACCTTTGCTTGGAATCCCTAACACGCATGTTCATATTCGTTGTTATAGGATAAAAACCACAAACACATGGTACATGTAATTGTATTTAGATTCTGAACACGAGAAAGTTATGGATATCATAAACTGCCAATAGAAGTTGTTCGAAAATCAGAAATAGGTCACAATTTGCACGTTTTTGACGCAAACAGTGATTACAAATTGTTAGGAATATGAGACATCGCATATTTATCAAGACTTAATTCACGGTTTGCTTCCAACACGTGCAAATTTGACGACTTCTGATTTAACTCTCTTGTATCGTGAAAATTGTTGTCCACTTTCTCATATTTTAACAAATTCAATCTTACGGCCAAGTATGTTATGGATAAAAAAATATGTGATGAGATGATACGTCAACTTACAGAGCCCAAGGTTCGCAGTGTATCATCTGGTCACATTTTGGTCGTATTTTGGCGTTATCTTTTCGCATATTTTTGGTTATTTAGTTAGGTATTTGGGTTTAACGCCAATCAGGTTGCTAAACCATCTCATGGCAGACACATTCTTGGTATCAAAAACAACTTGTAATGCAACTTTTACACGTGTGCAACACTTCCTGAGCCCACTTCTGTGACATCGGGTCACAATTTGGACGTAATCTTCTGGCATATTCTTCGTATGGAAGACAACTCGTAATGCCACTTTCACACGTGTGCAACATTTCGTTTCAGCTCGCCAAGTCTTTCTGGGGATTCTCCCTCTGTATTGTCATTGGTTTCCTCTTCATCTTCATCTTCCCCATCGTCGGATGCTGTTTCTGTTGCTGTCGCTGCTGCGGCAACTGTGGCGGGAAACGCATCCAGAAACACGATGACAAGGTCAATTGCAAGCGTTACGTATTCTCCGCCGTTCTCTTCGTTCTGGCGCTCTTTGTCGTGTAAGTAAATATGACTTTTTCAACCCCCGCTCCCCCCCCACCCCCCGCCTGACCCCCCCCCCCCCCCGCCACCCCTTCCCCCCACCTCCTCACTAATCCGCCTACGAAGTCTCTTTTTTTCTGTTTCCTAGCAATGCGACATAACAATCAGCCACTGTGGCGGAGCTGAAAGTTTAGCCCAACTGCACTACAGTAGAAGATGGGTCGACCATGACAATTCAAAGGCAGTGCCAGATTAGCTTGGCGCCAAGCTAATCTGGCACTGCCCTTGAATTATCACGGTCGATCCATCTCCTGAAACTGGCACGTAGTAGTTAGGTAACACCTCCAGACTATTGGAGATATGGCCCTGGGGTTAAACGGGTTAAATAAGCGCGCGACTCAGTCAGTCGCAAAGCATGAAGCCCCTCACCTACCGAATGGGAAAGAATCTGTCGATTCAAAGTTGCTTTCAAGATGTCATTGTTCAAATAAATCGCGTAAATTACGCCTAACCTCCCGTTATGTAAAATAAATCGCTCAATTTGACCCATATAATGCTAGCTAAACCTCGCATTTCATCGGTCGAACTAAACACTCGTGATGTACTGTGTGTAACGAAAATCACCCAGACACTAGCTAGTTGACGTCGGAATTGCCCGATGAGGCTGACCACAGAAGGTACCGTGATTAATGTAGAAGTGTGCTGTCCACTGCAGTGAAATGACGTCATTCAGTTGCTTCGCGTCATGGCTGTGTTTCATAATGACATCATTTGACTGCAGAGGATTGCACTGACAATTCCGGCTATATCGCCCATGGCAGTGTAAGGATACAACTGTGTGCTGGTCTGTGATTTTGGACCTTATGGTTTTTCGAGCAGTAAGATCCAAAATCACACACCGACACACATGTATAAATATAATCCGTTTACAGAATCACAGTCCATCATACGCTTAAAAAAAAGTCCCTTGTATTATAGAAGGGACTTTTTAATAATTAATAATAATTACGGTATTTATAATGCGCTTATCTTATAATAATTATAACTCTAAGCGCGCACTCACAACTCGCGCACGCATGCGCACGCTTTAGACAACGACTCACGTACCACAAATGGTGAAATAAATTGCGACAGTCAGATTTTGTGGGGAGTGTGGTGATATAGTGCTAGAACTGTTGAAAGAGGTTAGTTTTGAGGGCGGACTGAAAGGAGGAGAGAGAGTCTTTCTGACGGAGAAAGAGTGGGAGAGTGTTCCAGGTGGATGGACCATAAACTGAGAAGGAGCGGGGGCCGAAAGTGCTGAGTTTGGTGCGGGGGATGTGGAGACGGAGAGGGTCGGAGGCGGAGCGGAGGGAGCAGGAAGGAGTGTAGGGGTGAAGTAAGTTGGAGAGATAGGCAGGAGCGCAGTTGTTCAGGGATTTGTAGCAGAGAGACAGAATCTTGTATTGGATGCGTTATGGGATGGGAGGCCAGTGAAGGAGTTTGAGCACGGGTGTGATGTGGTCGGATTTTTTCTTTCTGAGGACGAGGCGGGCAGCATTGTTCTGGACGCGCTGGAGAGTGGAAGTGGTGGAGTGAGGGAGGTCGGAAAGGAGAGAATTGCAGTAGTCGATGCGAGATAGGATGAGAGAGACAGCAAGTTTGGTGGCAGCTTCGGTGGTGAGGTATTTTCTGATCTGACTGATGCGGCGGAGGTGGAAGTAGCATGCCTGGGCAGTGGCGGAGACGAAGCTGGTCATGGTAAGAGAGGAATCAAGAATAACGCCAAGGTTTTTGGCCGAGTCACTGAGGGAGACGGGTGTGCTGTCGAGTTGAAGGTGGAGAGAGGGAGGGAGCTGGGAAAGTTTCTGGCGAGTGCTTACCAGCATGGCTTCGTTTTTTTCGTCGTTCAGTTAAAGCTTGTTTGCTGTCATCCAGTTTTTCACGTCTTCATAGCCGTGCAGTAGTGACTGAGTGTTGTCGAGTTTGTCTTTGTCTAGTAGTTGTGAGTCGTCAGCGTAGAGGTGGTGGCGTATGTGGTGAGACTGTATGATGCTAGACAGGGGGGAGGTGTAGAGTGTGAAAAGGACCGGGCCCAGGACGGACCCCAGTGGTACTCCGCAGGAGAGCGTTACTGGGTTGGAGGAGACGCCGTCAATGGTGACGGACTGCGGCACGTCTGATCTTGTCTCGGAGAGTTCGCCGAACCTAATAAAGGGGTGGGTCAGGTATCTCGCCGAGGCTGTCTCGGGTGTCTCGCCGAGACGAGGTTCCGGTTTGTCTCGCCCAGTTAAGCCAGCCCTTCAGAGAGGTAGGAGAGAAACCAGGAGTGAGCAGAGTCAGTGATGCCAAAGGAGTGACGAAGGCGGTGGAGGAGGATAGAGTGGTCTATGGTGTCGAAGGCGGCAGAAAGGTCGAGTAGCGTAAGAAGGGAGATGTTGCCCGAGTCGGTGGAGAGAAGCAGGTCGTTTTTAGGACGGGTCGCGGTGGGGCGAATTTAATAGCATGTCCATGATGTCAAAGGCGGGCAGGCTAAACCTCTAACAATTGAAGTAACAAGATAAAAGTTACGTCATGTCTAGTTACGTTAACCTTGCAGCTGAACGTACATTTGGCGAGAAGCGCCGTATGTGCGTATATATGTGCTTGCGTATGTATGTAACCAAGAGAATCTCTGATATTTCTGTACACACAAGCTTGAAACGTGGCGAAATACTTTCTTAAGTAAATGGCTAAGAAAGCCTCCGAGCATATTGTAATTGAATGTCTCATTGAAGATATAAACAACCGTTTATAGGAAGTCGGTTGACCCAGATTAGAGTCCGTAATGTTTGTGATATTTACATGAACTTTTGCATATAGCTAGTTTGGAGAAAGACATTGGATGAGTTCGTTAGCCAGCTTTTCTTTGGTAAAAATTAATTCTTTTAAGAAAAGAATTAAAACACTAAAAAAAACTTTACTTCTATAGAACGTCAGATAGTGGCGGTGACGTAAAAGAGGCAACTCCGTCACCACGAAGACACTGACATAATACTCTAAATATGACGTCATTCCCACTCGCGAGCGCGGCTCTCTCTCTCTCTCTCTCTCTCTCTCTCTCTCTCTCTCTCTCTCTCTCTCTCTGTCACACACAAACACAAACACACACACACACACACACACACACACACACACACACACACACACACACACACACACACACACACACACACACACACACACACATGCTCGCATCCCCAGAAGGAATAGATCCTCATGCGCCCTACAGGCGCATGAGGTTCTATGCATCTTGGGGATGTTTGGAGCGCGCGCGCACGCACGCACACACTAACACGCACACACACATAGAGCGCTTTCAGAAGAGCATGCAGGTTACCCGTGTACTTAGTATTTCATGTAGCTAGGTAAAGTCAACCTGCTTTCACACAAATTATAGTCAGACTGAAATTGTACCGTGAAGTTTTAATTTTGTCCCCATTTTCTCAAGCCTATGAAGCGAAAGTGAAACTCATCTCACGTAAGATATAAAATTACGTAAAATCTAAAACTTACGTCATGACAAATGACGTTTGACAAATAAATGACGCGTATGTCCTGCGCCCCTTATAGAACTCGCTGACGCATTGGCAGATCTGCGATACTTTTTCAATAGGAGATAATTCAACATCAGAATCAGGTCAAAGGCAAACGGTAGAGACTATTGACAGCGAGGACAGCTCTCATATAGAAGGGACTTGGTGGGTTATGGTTCATCCCATCTTGTTTTTGTTGGGGTGTGCATTTGACAAGACTGTATTTTGTTCCGCAGTGCCGGGGCGGCTTGCACGTTTGTGTCCAGTGACCAGCTCCACAAGAACCTCGGCGGGTTGGGCGACTCTGTTCAGGAGTCTGTGGACGACCTTCAGACTTTCATCGACAACATCTACGTTGTAGGTGTTTTTCCCCCCCCCCCCCCCCCCTTGAGTGTTCATTGATAAAAGACATGGCTTAAAGACTTCCCTGCCAGTGAATGTGCATCGTTTTTCTGAAATCTTTTGTTTATTGAAGGACCAAAAGCTACAACCGTTCAAGGAACACGGATGCAAATTGTTCTCAGCAAGAGGCATAGATCCTCATGAGCCCCGGCAGTCTCGGTGCCTCATGAAGATCTATGTCTCTTGCAGCTGGACCGTGTTCACATTTTCTCGGCAGTGCAGAGGTTAACATGCATGTCCTGATAATACCTTTTTAGGGATGTATATGGCCGTCTGTTTCTTTATAAAATACCGGTTATTATATAGGCGCTTTTCCCAATTCTGCGAATCGGCTCAAAGCGCCGAATCGGCCCAATTCTGCGAATCGGCTCAAAGTGGGCTGGCGATTGGGTGCCTGATATTAAGGGGCAGGAAATCAAACTGTTTGTCCATCATCGAGTAATTCCCCTTGGTATGTATACAAATTCATAGTTAAGGCCTCATTCCCGGGGCGAAATTAAAAGGGGGTCTAATATATTACATGCTTCCCCCCCCCCCTCTCTCTTCTTCTCAAATGAATATAGGTTAAACATTTAATACTATATGCCTCGCTCAGTTGCGGGCGATGGATCACAATATATGAAAATTCAAAGGTAGTGTCTTTTTACAGAAATCTGTGCAGCCAATATCCTTGTGAGTTTGAACCTCACGGGTTTGAGCGGTCAGCCCAAAATCACTCAACAGCACGTGTGTTGTCGTTGTCGCTTTCTTGTTCTCGCTGACCACACACTGTTTTTGTTGTTGTTGTTTTCTGCAGCAATTCCAGAGACTTGGCGATGTAAATTTCGTCTTTCTGAAGGATGTGCTCATCGCCTATGTCCAAGGTATGCTTCCGTTTTTTGCATCTGTGTTTTTGTGTGTGTGTGTGTGTGTGTGTGTGCGTGCGTGCGCGCGCGCATGCACACGCACGCACACTGACACGCACACACACACACACACACACACACACACACACACACACACACACACACACACACACACACACACACACACACACACACATATCTGCGTGTGTTCCGGCACAGCTGAGCGAGAAATGAAATTGCAAGTTCTGATTTTTCTTAGACGGGTTGGTACGTTCTGTGGGTCAGAACGCAGAGAATACGAATAGGAGAAAATACACTTGTTGACTTCTGCATAAACAATGTATTGGAAATAATTTTTCTTGACGAAAACCGACTTTCAGAACTTTTAGTCATTTGGAATGTGTCAGCCGGAGAATCTTTGTATTTTTCATGGTTAGTAGGGTTATGTCATTAGTCTATTACTAATATTGATAGAGACGCACAAATAGCAACATATCAATAATTATTGTATGACGCACGTTTGTTGGCAGACATTTCTGGCGAGCTCTCCACGCGGCTTATAACGGAAATCAACACGCTGGTCAATCTGAACCAGCCGCTGAATGCCATTTCCGCTCGTGAGTATCATACATAAACGACACCATACAGCGACAATAGATGGATCGACCATTAGTTGGATGCTGACGTTGTACATGTATATGCAAATTCAGCTGTATGCACTTCCGTACAAAAAAGAATTGCGAATACTTGTTCGTGTGGTATCAACAACAAGGAAGTGAACGGTTCTGAGGCTAACCTAACCAAGCAGAAAAAGACAAACAATAACTGACGCTAAATTTGCCGATAAATTTGAAATTTGTAAACTCGGATGTACGGTACTTGTAGAAATGTCAATATTCTACGCGTACCGTGCACCCGACTAGCATGCGCTGTACGTTTTAGAGTTAAATTGTTTATGGTTCTAGACTATCATAAAGCGTCTTCATTAGCGGACTGTTGATGCGTTATTTAACCGGTTTTAGTTTCAGAATAATCTCCACTTATTGTTTGTGCCGTTTGTCTATTTTGTCTCAGAACGCCCACTCGCTTTTGCCTTGATTCCGCGTATGTTATTATTCTCAGATTGACTAGTTAACATATTTTAACCCTTTGGCTGTCGGCGGCGCTGGTTGTCGAGGTGGTTCCGGGATGAATCACCTCGACAACAAGCGCTGCCGACAGCCAAAGGGTAGATAAACTGGCTCAGGAACATGCGCTTGTCCCACAGCCTGTTACGCCAACAAAGCAGTAAGCCATTTCAACTCATTCAGCCCGACGGCCGTATTTCCCAAATTTGGAGGCGTCATCTAATGACTATGCACCAGTTGCAGGAGATCGATTGACTATGATAATTCAAGGGTAGTGCCAGATTAGCTTGGCGCCGACAGGCGCCAAGCTAATCTGGCACTACCCTTGAATTATCATGGTCTACCCATCTCCTGCTGTAGTGCGTCAGGGCTGAATGGGTTAATTTTGTATGCTGGCAAGGTTCACAATTACCAAATGCCCGCAGCATTTGCGCGTTGTAGGTGTGTTCCGATCATGTCAGTCGCACTTTCTGTGGAGATGATTCCTGCAAGAGTCATCTGTACAAAAGGCCCGACCGACAGCCAAAGTGTTGAACAATAGAACGAGCCACGCAGCGGTGACAAAACATTTTTATTTTATGTGCTTTTCCCTTATATTAACAGTCAGCCAACAGGCGGTAACACAAATCACCGACCTTGAGCGTAACATAGAGAAACTGAAGACAGAACGGGATACTGCTGTGACCAACCTCGGACCCACCAAGGCATCTACCTGTCCGGGCGCTAACTGCATCCAGACCGAGATAGATGGTTTGGTAAGTAATGGCGTAGACCGTTGAACGGGTGCGGTAAATAAATCTTTATCTCTTCACTTGCCAGCGTACACTAGCGGCGTTGAAGCCATGGCAAATCCAACGCCAAAGAAGCCGGTCTGTCCAAGGAACGCGTAGCAAACGGGTGTAAAGGCCGACTGCAGTCTGCTAAGAACACCATGAGCCCCCGCGACTGCGGGAGCTCGTGAGGATCTTTGCCACTTTCAATTTGATGTTGTTGGCGGTGTCCTAGCAGTGATTAGGTAAGAAAAAAGTGCATCCGTTCGGTAAGAAAAAGTTCACCTCTTCACGATAAGTTCTAAGGATGATTTAGTAATAGTAATAGAATAAAATATTCTTCTTATTATTATTCTATTATTATTATTATTATTATTATTATTATTATTATTATTATTATTATTATTATTTATACGGCCACAATAATGGCGTAAAATCACTAACACTGAAACAGGCTCCAGGTGCCTGCTTTATATTTCTGTAAACCCAAATTCGTCGTAGATTCACTGAAGGAGAATACTGGAGTTTGGATTTCTGGTTCATCTGTCAGGTCCTTCCTACGTGGGGCACTCGATACGTTTCAAGATGCTCTTCAGTGGTGAGGTTCAGTTCAGTACAAATGTGTGATGTCATCTTGTAGAGCAAGTTCTCTCGAGACGCACTTTCGCTCAGCCGCCTAGACGCTTGGGCAGACGCTCCAGCAACCGTCATATTAGGTAGCATAAAAGTAGCCACCGTGAACGCTCAGTGGACAGTTTTAACGGTCTATAAACTATAAGTCACTGCACTGACATTTTTTCAGAAACAAAAAAGTAACCGGCTATCAGACATGGTTAGGTGAGATTGTCAGGTGTGAAAATCATCTTAGATGGCGGATGTCTGCCTAGGAATCACGTTATATCGTCGTAAAGGTGCACGCTATTGGTATCACGGAGAAGAAAAAAAATAGGTGTCTTGGTTCAATGCAACTTATTCCTCCTAATGTACACTTCTGAAAAAAAAAAAGGATTGCGTGTGCCAGTCTGCAGTTTCTTGCCATTCATTTGAACATATTAACCCAAGTGGTGAAATTTCAGGAAGTTCCTCTGTAACAGGTCGGAACCTTGTAGTGTTCATTTTCCAAGTTTAGAATATTCTTTGAATCAAAGAGTCAAACGGATTTAGAATCGCGCATACATCTGACAAGTTTGTTTCCGTCAAATGTGATTTATAATATCAAAGATGCTTTCAATGGAGCAGTTATTTGACAATAACGACTGTCCCGGAGCAGTTTTGGACAATGACTACTGAAGAAAAGCGAGGTTACATTTACGCCGAACGACTCTCAACAACGAACGAGAGCGAAGTCACGACGGCCGATAACCAGTTTCTTTCATAAGCATAGACAACACTCCGAACATCTCCAAGAGGCATAGATATGTCTCTTGGAGACGTTCGGAGTGTTGTCTGTGATTCTGGTAGAAACTACTCAGTAATCCGCCGTGACTTTGCGCTCCCTCTGGTTCCCCTCTTTTAAAGGACTTTCAAATGTCGCAGGCATTTGAAAGTTTGTACGGGTTGTAATGCAATCGTGATATGTATTAGGGTATCCAATGTTGAGGCCCTAGAAAGTACATTGTGCGTCTGAAATTTACGTAAATTTAACGCAGGAGAGCTCCAGCCCTCCCACGAACAAATTGGATGCAAATTGGTCTCGACAAGAGGCATAGATCTTCATCAGCCCCCTCAATTGCGGCGGTGCATGAAGATCTATACCTCTTTCAGTAGCGTGGAGTTCATATTTTCGACACTGAAGGAGCTACTCCTTTAGACGTAGAGCATCCAGACACACTTTGAGCGCCTCTTGTACCAACCCCAAGAGCGTATACCGGAAGCGCGTCAGTTTCGAGCCGCGTGCATCAATTCTGTTTATGTTTCGCTTCGTGGCTTGCTTGCAACTTCTGAAGAAGCAGCCGCATACGTTCAGATCCCTATGAGCACAAATATATACTGACGAGCAAAGGAAATGCGACATTTTTGGCGGAATCATCGGAAACACTAAGGTGTTTCCGATGATTCCAAAAATGTCGCATTTCATTTGCTCGTCCGTATATGTATTCTTCGCATTCCAGTCGAAAAACTGGCAGACGGTCAAACCTCTGTAAGGCGACCAAGAAAGATACTACCAAAGTGGTCACCTCAGGCAGCCGGTCTCCATACGCAGTCATCTAAGTAACAGAAAGAGGACCAAACATAGATGTACGATGTACAAGCATGCTGTTTGGTGTTGCCATAGGAGGTTTCCAAAATGACCTACTGTGTTTCTGTCTTATGTGTTTTGTCAATGCAGAATACACTGTTCTGCTCGATTACGCCCCCCCCCCCCTCCCTCCTTCTACTCCCAGATCCACGTGAACCGGCCGCCCGACTGCCCCCCCCCCCCTCGCCCCCAATCCTTCCGACTCCCCTCCTCCTCCATGCCGATCTGCCAGGCCGAGGGAATAAGTGAGTATTTTTCCAGTATTTGCTGATTGTGTTTTCAGAACAATTTGGATTTTACTGCGATGAATAACACAGTGGCTATTTTCAAGACGCGTGCAACGACTAACGTGTTTGACTCGGTAAATGAAACACTTTGTTCTGGTTTAACTGTGTGTGTGTGTGTGTGTGTGTGTGTGTGTGTGTGTGTGTGCACGCGTGTGTATTTGCATGTACACGAGTGAGTGTGTGTGTGTGTGCGTGCGTGCTTGTGTGTGTGTGTGTGTGTGCGTGCGTGCTTGTGTGTGTGTGTGTGTATGTGTGTCTGCGTGAGTGTGTGTGTGTGTGTGTGTGTGTGTGTGTTATTGTGCGTGCATGCGTACGTGTCTTGATGCCTCGTCTGAGCCTATGTGTTCTGTTCTGTGACTTTGGGTCTTACGGCCTGGAGAGTATGAGTTTTAGTTTATTTGAACTTAACCCTTTAAATTGCTGGGGCAAGGCGAACGCTACCCATCTGCAAGAAACATAAATCCTCATGAGCCCCCGCAGTCGCGGGGGCTCATGAGGATTTATGTCTCTTTTTAGTCGGATGTTCTTTGTGCCCAAGTCTGGTCCCATTTTATTTGTGTTCTTCACACAAATGTTGGTGAGTGTGTAGTGGCTTAAGACACGAAATCTGCGTCCACTGGCAGTTAGAGGGTTAACTTCTATTGTTTTGATTAAAAACATGTGTTCGTGTGTCTGCTGTGAAAGCATTTTGAACACCGTTCGATAGTTTCAACCCTTTGACTGTAGGTAACGCTTTTTGGCTCACGTGCGAAGCAAAAGTGTTTTGGACCAGTGGTCGTCCGTCCGGCATTCGTCGTCCGTCGGCAGTCCGCCATCGTCCGTCGTCCGTGGTAAACTTTAGCGTTGGCATTTTCTCGGAGACTATTCAAGCCACAGTCTTCAAACGTGGCCCAAGGATACTTTGTGGCAAGACCTTTCTAAACATACCAATCTGAGTGACCTCTCACAAAGGTCAAGGACAGGGGATCAGAAAATATGTGAAAATTAGCTATATTTTGACAATTTATCTTTTAACAAATACTATTCACAACTTCAAACCCGAACTTGGTACAAAGGTACCTGATGGTAAGACCTTTCTATACATAATAAAGTTGGTTGATCCCTCAGAAAGGTCAAGGTCCACAAAGCTCAGGAATTAGGTAAAAAATAGCCATATTTTAACAACTTCAAACCCAAACGTGCTACAGAGATACCTGATGGTAAGACCTATCTATGCATACTAATTTGGATGAACCCTCGGAAAGATTAAGGGTCACAAGGGCTTAGGAAATAGGTCCAAAATAGCCATATTTGGTATCAGTTTCAGCCCACTTAATCAAATTTCAAATACAAACGATTTTGAATTTCCAAAAAATACAGTAGCTCGCTTGAGCTTGCCCTTAGCACCACGTGAATGTTCTGTGTATATGTACAGTGTGTGAGTGAATGCGTGTGATTCACGTGAGCGTGCTTGTTGGGTTCAGTTCGCGGCGGCGCTTTGAGCCGATTTTCAATTGGGATAAAGCGCCTATTTAATGCGCTTATTATTATTATTTTGACAAAAGATGTTTTTTCTCAAATGCTGTCAACATCTTTAAACCCAAACTTGCTACAGAGAAACCTGATAGTAAGCCCTTTCTATACACACTAATTTGGTTGATCCCTCTGAAAGATCAAGGGTCACGAGAGCTCAGGAAATAGGTAAAAAAATAGTCATATTTTGACAAAAGATGTTTTTTTTTGCTCAAATACTATTCACAACTTCAAACCCAAAATTGGTACAGAGATACCTGCAGGTAAGACCTATCTATGCATACTAATTTGGATGACCCCTTGAAAAGGTCAAGGGTCAGAAGATTCTGGCAAATGTGCGTAAATGCCAATATGTGATAAAATTATAGGTATTATCCACGTTTTTGCAAAATTTCAACCAAATTTGGCACAAAGCTAACTGATGATAAGACCTTCCTATGCATACTAATTTAGTCGAATCATCACAAAGGTCAAGGGGCAGGGGGGTTGACAGGTGTGTGACAAATGCTTATATTTTCAGAAAACCTGGTTGCTGCTGCAGAAGCCAGCCCTTGTCACAAAGGACACACATATGTAAATCGGTCATACACGTGAGCCATAATGGCTTTGACCTTTTTTTTTTTTTTTTTAGATGGTAATCAAAAGATATATTGTCCAGTCTGCTTTTTGGCTCACGTGTGAAGCAAAAGTTAGTTTATGTTTTGGGCCAGTGGTCGTCCGTCCAGCATCCGTCCGCTCATCGTGGTAAACTTTAACATTGGCATTTTCTCGGCGACTATGCAAGCTACAGTCTTTAAACTTGGCCCAAGGATACTTTGTGGCAAGACCTTTCTAAACATACCAATTTAAGTGACCTCTCGCTCATAATTTATTTTTTCTCAAATACTATTCACAACTTCAAACCCAAACTTGCTACAGAGATACCTGATGGTAAGACCTATCTATGCATACTAATTTGGATGAGCCCTCGAAAAGGTCAAGGGTCACAAGGGCTCAGGAAATAGGTCCAAAATAGCCATATTTTGACAAACGATGTTTTTTTCTCAAATACTGTTCACATCTTCAAACCCAAACGTGCTACAGAGATACCTGATGGTAAGACCTATCTATGCATACTAATTTGGACGAGCCCTCGGAAAGGTCAAGGGTCACGAGAGCTGAGGAAATAGGTAAAAAATAGCAATATTTTGACAAAAGATGTTTTTTCTCAAATACTTTTCACAACTTCAAACCCAAATTTGGTACAGAGATACCTGAGGCTAAGACTTATCTATGCATACTTATTTGGATGACCCTTGGAAAAGTCAAGGGTCAGAAGAGGCTGGCAAATGTGTGTACATGCCAATATTTGATAAAATTGCAGGTATTATCCACATTTTTTTGCAAAATTTCAACCAGGTTTGGCACATAGATAGCTGATGATAAGACATTCCTATGCATACTAATTTAATCGACTCATCGCAAAGGTCAAGGGGCAGGGGGGTTGACAGGTGTGTGAAAAATGCTTACATTTTCAGAAAACCTGGATTTTGCTGTTGCAGAAGCCAGCCCTTGTCACAAAGGTCACACATAATTATGTAAATCGGTCATACACGTGACCCATAATGGATTTGCCCTTCTTGTTTTTTAGATGGTAATCAAAAAGTATATTGTCCAGTCTGCTTTTTGGCTCACGTGTGAAGCAAAAGTGAGTCTATGTTTTGGGCCAGTGGTCGTCCGTCCGTCATCCGTCCGCTCATCCGTAGTAGACTTTAACGTTGGCATTTTCTCGGAGACTATGCAAGCCACAGTCTTTAAACTTGGCCCAAGGATACTTTGTGGCAAGACCTTTCTAAACATACCAATTTAAGTGACATCTCGCTCATAATTATTTTTTCTCAAATATTATTCACTACTTCAAACCCAAACTTGCTACAGAGATACCTGATGGTAAGACCTATCTATACATACTAATTTGGATGAGCCCTCGGAAAGGTCAAGGGTCACAAGAGGCCGGCAAATGTTTGATAAAATTGTAGGTATTATCAACATTTTTGCAAAATCTTTAATTAAATTTGGCACAAAGGTAGCTGATCATAAGATCTTCATATGCACACTAATTTAGTCGACTCATCGCGAAGGTCAAGGGTCACGGGCGGACAGATGTGTGAAAAATGCTTTCATTTTTTAGAAACATGGATTTTGCTGGTGCAGAAGCCAGCCCTTTACTTATTGTCACAAAGATCACACATATGTAAATAGGTCATACGCGTGAGCCTTTGCCTTTCTTTTTTGTGTTGTTCTTGTTGTTGTTTTTTTTTTTTTTGCTGAGGTGATTCCTGCAAGATTCATCTCGAAAACAATGTGTTACTGACAGCCAACGAGTTAACTTGAACAAGCAATTTTAAAACTCGGTTCTTGAAGTACGGTTTTAATTTTGCTTTCTATTTTTATCATTGATATACAGATGAAAAAAGACCTTGACAATGCAATAGAAACTGAAGTCAGAAAATCCACAAGCGGTAAGTTTCTATGCTAATACTTTTTTGTCTTTGTCACTGACAGACACATTTGTTGTGAAAGATATCTTGGTTGGTGAGCAGAGAGATATCTTAGGTTTTGTTTATGCTGATAATGGAATACATTGATACGATTCAATTGTCAGCTTTTTAACATATAAATCCCATTAATTCTGGCGACATTTTGATACACATATCTAATGGACATATGCATATCTTTTGGGACATATATACTGACCAGCAAAAGAAATGCGACATTTTTGGAATCAGTGTTTTCAATGATTAATATATTATGTGCATATCTGTTTCTAGTCCTAGTTAAAGAGAAAGACGAGCAATTTTAACACACCAGTTCTGACGCATTACAGTACAGGCAGATTATCCTCACACCTATTTCGCAAAGATTCTTCGGTCGACATCGGCCTCAGTGGGCCCGCGCACGGCTGTGCGCGGGCCTACTGCGGCCGTCGTCGGCCCGAAGACCTAGTACTTTATGGGTAGCGTCAGACTAGTTTGTTGGCTTCTCCACCACTACCATCTTTTTCGGAGACGGACCGAAATTATCCCTGTGGATCACGGGTAGTGCCTGATTTGCGCAGCGCCTTGAACTATGTATTCGGTCGACTTCCCACAGCTGGCACGGTCAGTTTATGCCCTGACTCCGATTATAGAACTGAATGTTACGAGAATGAATAAAAGGAAATGGTGGTTTCCCTTTGATTGAATGATTGATTGATTGATTGAATTTGATTGATTTTGTTTTGATTATTAATTTACTGATTTATTCATTTTTTTGTTTATTAAGTATTGATTGATTAATTGATTGATTGATATATTTTAATTTATTGTTAATTAATTATTTTATTACTGACTTAATTTATTTATTTGTTTTCTCTTGTGTACCAGGCCTCAATGTGACGGATAAATTAAACACGATTTACAACGACAACATCAAGCCTATGTTGGATACGGTCACCAGTCTCAAGACAAAAGTAAGTATAACTGTCTCTCTCCGTCCGTCCGTCATTCTCTCTGTCTGTCTGTCTGTCTGTCTGTCATTTTCTCTCTGTCAGTCCGTCTGTGTCTTTCTGTCGGTGTGTCTGTCCGTTTGGTTGTATTAACCCTTTGCGTGTTGGTAGCGGTTTTAGTCGTGATAATACCTGTAGGAATCATTGCGATAATAACCGCTACCGACACGCAAATTTTTTTTCGCAATAAAATCAACGTGTATGTGCTGGTCTGTGATTTGAATTAGATGGCTCGAAGGATATAAGGTCCAAAATCACAAACCAGCATATACCTGTGCTCTGTTCTTATGAACATTTGTGTGTGTGTCGCAAAAGGCTTGTAACGCCAATGTGGAAATGATGTGTACGTGACCGAAGTGAGAACCCACCCCCCCCCCCCACCCCCCCACCCCCACCCCCCCCCAAAAAAAAAAAAAAAAAGGATGAATTTTATTTAATGTCTGTTGGTGATTATATATATATAGAAACACTTTCCTGTGCCACTTTCAGAAAAAAATATCATTTAGTGCCAGTTGATCTAATATGGAATATTTTTTACTGAATTCCTTTTGTCGTTTATGTTGTACAGTCGTAAAGTTTGGTGAAAAGACAAGATTAAGCCATTTACAATACCCTAAATAGAACGCCGCCAGATTTCAATATCGAGGTCAAGCATGCAAACTTCATGTGTGCCTGCGCTGTTAGTTCAGTTTTGAAAACTTTACGTGAAAATGGATCACCGAAATCCTTAAATTTTGCCGTTGTCCTCTGAAGACTGCATTGCAGTGCAGGACACAGATCGACCATGATAGTTCAAGGGTGATGCCAGAATAGCTTGGCGCCCATAGGCGCCAAGCTATTCTGGCATCACCCTTGAACTATCATGATCGATCCTTATCTGCCTGTGGTGCGTCTGGGATAGAATGAGTTAATATATCCGGAGCACTTTTATGGATGTAAAATTAGTCATTTCATTAAAAAAAAAAAAAAAACGTTTACGACTGAACAGCAAACCTAATACATTGTTCGGGCTTCTGATAAGTAAATCCTATTAGGGCAACTGTCACTAATTGATAATTGTTCTAAGAATTAATATAGAAAAAGTGGTTCTTTGCGGATATATTTGTGCGCCCCGAAGTCAAGCGACCTATACTGTATAAGCATGCTATATCAGAGTCTGTCATATAAACAGAACAGTCTTGCTTTTCTCTGCTGTGTTCTTCTGTACGAGCGTGCGTTCTAAAATGGAATGCCGAACAACAAGAGAGAAACACGCTGAAAGAAAATCTGCACTAAAACAAACTGTTCTGGTTTAGTTTTCTTAACCCATTCAAGGCGCACCACATCAATAGCTGCGGAAGTGTCGTATAGCGTTACGGCCGGCAACGCTCTTCGACACTTGCGCAGCTTTGGGTGCGGGACTCCCGGAATGAGTTAAACGCGTGTCTTTTGTTGTTGGTTATTTCTTTTGCGTCTAACACGCTTGTCAGGCATCTTTTGATACTGAATCTGTATGTTCTACAGACGGCCAGTGACTTGGACAGCTACAGTGAAATGATTAACGATTATACAGCGATTGTCGAACCCTACGATAAATACAGGTAATGGTGGGGTTTCGTTTGAGACCAACGACTCCTCACAACGAACGAAAGCAAAATCATGGCGGATATCCGGCTTCTATCAAAAGCATAGACAGCACTCCAAACTTCTCCAAAAGGCATATATCCTCATGAGTCCTCCGGGTTCATAAGGATTTATGCCTCTTGGATGGGTTTGGAGTGTTGTCTCTACTGATGGTACAAGCTGGTTATCAATCGCGATTTCGCTCTCGTTCGTTGTCGGTAGTTTGTTTCAAACGAAACCTCACTAATGAATGAATGAATAGACAAACGAATGATCAAATGAACAAATGATCCATACATCCATACATCCATCGATCTATCCATCCACCCACTAACCCATCAGTCAATCGATCAAGTCAGAAAAATGATATTATTAGTTGTATTGCGAGTTAGGCTTTGCCAGTGGTTCCGCCTTGTCGCTTCGAGGGGTCACTGGGGGTCAATGTCGGAGGTACGAGTCGAGAGTTTTAGCCCGAGACTATTACCTCCGACATTGACACCCTTGAACGTACCCGAGAGGGACAAAAACCACTGGCATAGCCTAACTCGTAATACAACTATTTTGTCTTCAACTTTGAAAAGGAATAACGTGACGTATTCCCTTGAAAGGACCCCACACTTTAAGTGTGACGTAGAGATTAAGGGACGTAAGTTATCATAATTCCGACTATCAGTAAACAACCACCCGCGAACTGCATTCGAGTGGAATTTCTCTCTCAGGTATTTTTTTAATTTAAGACATTTTCAGTCATCCTTTGTATACAATTGGTAATATAGGCCGAACATAACGCGTGCATATAGTTATTTTGTTGCTTAAACCCCTCAGTTTTATTTATCCAGCTTTTGTGTCTACGCCGTTTCCAATACGGTCAATACGTGATAGGGCGTTCGCTTCGGTTGCAATTTCCTGTCGTTGATATTATCTAATTTACCCAGTTATTCAGTTATGGTTTGTATAAAACTGGTACCAGCGGTATCACAGAACACCTACATGTAGTTCTTTATGTTGTGTAGCCCTCTAAATTATTTATTTATTGGCATATTTTCTTTAGAGGTTTGACTGAAGATTAGGGTGTGTGGGTACCGAGAATGGTGACTGACCAAAGATTCATTTGGGGTAGAAAGCTTTGCTCAGCGAGTAACATTGTCATCGTAACATTTAATAAGGGAGTCAAATGTTACCTTGGTAATATGTGACAAGGGGACTCCCGTTGCCTTGAGAACGGACGACCAGGGGAATAAATCAAATAGAGCCAGGCCAATGAGAACAAGACGAAGATTTCATCCCAAAGTCTACCGTATTGTTTGGAGCTCACATGCGTTTTTCTTTTAAGAACATTCAGAGTTGTTCATATTTTCAAGCTTATCCGTCTGATCCATTTCCCTCCTCTCTAAGCCAATCTCTGATCAACACACATGCCGGTACACACAAATAAAGTCGGACACACGGCGCTTCCCGCCATTAGTATGCTCTGTGGGTTCGTGTAGTGACAGGAATTCTGAAGAATTTTAGCACGAGCAGCAAAATGACGTCACTATAATCTTGACGTCATGGCATCGCTAGTCTCACGACGCTGTGTACAGAATGACGCATTTGATGTTTTACGTCATTCATCCGAAAGGCACGCAGCCTCTTCCATGGCTGACTGTTTTCTTCCACACAGCCTCTGTCAGGACTGACTGTTTGGTGAGAGTATATCCAAAACTTGCAAAAACGAATTAATTATTATTCACAATGT
>BTPG01000002.1:240418762-240468762 GCA_036245525.1 Semisulcospira habei
TCTCTTTGGAGAGTTTGAGAAAAACAGTGACAGTTCCCTCAGTGCTCCCATCATGTTCTTCACTGCAGGCAAGCCGCATGCTTTTACAATGCAGAGACTCAAGCTATGGGAAGCACAGTGAAAGTACAGTGCTTTGTTGTTCCTTGCTTGAAAACGTGCCTGCACTCCTTTAAACTTTCCTGCCATGTTTGCGGCTCCGTCATAACCTTGTCCTCTAACATTGTTGAAATCAAGCCCCCACAAGCCCAGACACTCAACAATCTTGTTGTAAAGTGTTTCACCTGTGGTATCTCTGCACTGGACAAAAGCCAGGAACTCTTCACGAACTTTCAGACTTCCATCGACGAATCTCAATATAATTGAAAGTTGTTCCCAGTTTGAGCTGTCTGTGACTTCGTCAGCAAGCACGGTAAACTGTTTTGCTGCAATAATTTCTGCAAGAATCTTGTTGCGGATCTGATCACCAAGAACCTCTATCAGTCTGTTTTGTGTACTTTTTGAAATGTATGTGGCCTTCTTATCGCATGTATCTAGATGTTTCCGGAGAGTTTCATCTCCTGCATTGATGCACAGATTCAAAAGGGCATTGAAATTGCTTCTGTTCTCACTCTGAAGAATGCCATCATCACAGTTGCCCCTCAGAGCTAACCCCTGTATTCCACACACTTCAACAATCCTGAAGAGGCTTGTCAGAACTTGTCGATTTGCAGCGATGTTTTCTGCATTTTTCTGATTGATTTCACTGGCGATGCTCTGCTCTGGTTTATCCATGATTGTCAAAAACTGCTCTCCATTTGCCATTGCATCTTTGTGGTATTGTAATAACGAGTGCTTTTTGATCTGATCACAGGCTTTATTCCAGTTCTTGCATGGCGTCTTCACAAACTTGCCCAGGTTTTCAGTAGACTTTGCAAATAATAGGCAATACTTGCAGTAAGCCCCATCCTCGAAAGGAGAATACACAAGCCAGGAGTACTTTTGCAACCACTCATGCTGAAATTTTCGGTTCTTGTTGTTTATCACTGTTGTTGGAAACTGAAAACCAGGTGATGGTCTCCAGTGTTGCCTTAGAAGATGCTCCTTGTCACGGCTTGACAGTGAAACGACTCGCGTGTGTTTCTTGAAAACTTCACCAAAATCGATATTTTTGTTGCTGGTGATCTGAGAGGAGAAATCTGAAGAGTCAGAAAGCAGGCTCACATCAGGCTGGTTGGTCATTGGCATGGCAGAGGATTCAGAAAGCAGGCCCCCGGCAGGCTGATCAATGCTTGAGGAGGAGTCTGAAATACAAATAAAAGTTGGGTATATGAGAAGTCTGAAATACTAAAACGATTGTGTGTGTACCTGTGAGAGAGAGAGAGAGAGAGAGAGAGAGAGAGAGAACAATGAACAATGAACAATGAACCTTTATTTTCCAACGGTAGAAGTTATTGGTAACAGGACCAGTTTTCAAACTTGCCGTTGCTACATCTACTACATAAGTGACATAGACATGTAAACATACACATACCACACACTGCTGCATTCGCTTACGCACGCACGCACGCACCACGCACATACACACACACATACCCACACACGCACTCAGGTACGCACGCATGCACATCACAACTCGCGCATGCACGCACGCACACACACACACTCATGTACACCGCAATTCAGTACACATGCACACACGCACGAACACTCACACACACACACACACACACACACACACACACACGCACACACACACACACTTACACACGCACGCACTCAGGCACATACGCACAAAAACAAACACACGCTCTCGGACACGCACTCCAGACATTCCTACCCGCATACGCGTACGCACAAAAATATAAAATGAGTAAAAATACAAAGTAAAGCAATAAACAAAGAATCATTAAGTACATTAAAGTTCATACAGCAAGGGCAAATATGTATGCAGGTGCTATCTCCTCCCCCCCCCCCCCCCCTCTCTCTCTCTCTCTCTCTCACGCCGACACACACACACACATACACACACACACAGCATGCACGCACGCGCACACACACACACACACACACACACACACACACACACACACACACACACAGAGTCACACATACTGAGAGAGAGAGAGAGAGAGAGAGAGAGAGAGAGAGAGAGAGAGAGAGAGAGAGAGAGAGAGAGAGAGAGAGATCAGAGAGAGAGAGAGAGAGGGAGAGAGAGAGAGAGAGAGAGAGAGAGAGAGAGAGAGAGAGAGAGAGAGAGAGAGAGAGAGAGACCTGCAACAAGATAATTACATTTAAAGCATATATATGTCTTCGTTTACACACTTCAGTCAAGCTTAGATATATATTTATGATCTGAAATAACAGCTTTTCTTTTTAGACCCCTCCCCCCAAATGATGGACAAAATCTTTCCTACCTTATGACTCGTAGAGTCTTCTTAGGCTAATGATAGCCAATGGAACACACCAGTCATTTTGTTTAATATTAATTATTAAATTGAAACACTCAATCACGTATCAATTTCAGGTTGTATTTAATTTAATTTTTTTTTTGAGAAGGGGGGGGGGGGGGGGGGGGCGGGGCAGTAAATTACTCACCAACACTGCTTTTACTTGTTCCCATGTCACTGTTTCGAACTCCACAGCCAGTGGTCTCACTTTGGGTTGATTTTTGTCTCTTTCGAGGAACTGCATCATCTGCCGTTTAGAAAAACAACTTTTATTATTATTATTATTATTATTATTATTATTATTATTATTAAAGGTTTTCTTATATAGCGCTTACCTGTAAACAGCTCAAAGCGCTTTACAATTTACTCAACAACAACAAACAAAAAGAAAAAAAAACCAAAAAAACAAAAACAAAGACATAACATAAAAATTAAAACATGAAATTATCCTAAAAGCAACAACAAAAATGTAAAATAAAATAGAACCGTCTTTTCAACATCTTATATATGATTATGCATTGCAGGTGTTAACACGTCTACTACAATTTTATAATAATAATTTAATATAAAAAAACAGTGGTTTTCTGATTAGTTCTTAGCTTATTTTAAATTTCATCAACAAAAGGCCTAAGGGTGAATAATCGTATTTTGTAGCACGCTGTTCACAGGCATAGGAACTGTTAACAAATTTGCTGATTTTCAGCAGTTGGCAAAATTTCAGCACATTTTTATTTTCCATTTTATTATGTGAAAAAGGCAGTGGTTGGGATGCCGTCATGATGGCTTCTTGTCGTTCCAAAAACCGAAGTCGTCATGACGGTTTCGCACCCGGAAAGGCTATGTTGCCGTCACAATTGATGGCGACGCTGTCAAAGTGGTGTCAGATAGGCTATGGTTTCCATAGTCAGCCATCAAGACGGTTCTGTTCTGCTCTCCGAAGAGATTTACGTCACAATACATAGCTAGTAAGCTGCACTAGTGAAAACGATACCTTATAACTTAGCCCTTGGTTTTGTTATTGAAAACGATATTTTGCCGTCCAAAGATTTTTTTTATAAATATAAAAGCAATATTGATCATTGATGCCGATATCTTTATTCTTTAAATTGACATTTTTAAAGTTATATATCATAATACTTTGTGAAATAAATTTTAGGCTATGCATTACTTTAATTGTTACCTGTTTTGGTATTTTAATAAGTGGGGCTGTTTTATATCTATGATATTCATTATATGCAGCTAGTATCAGCTCCTACAGCATAGGCTACACTCACAGGAAGGAAGTACCGGCGCCATCGCCACGTGCTCATTTGAATCGAATTCGGAATGGGTGAATTTTACCTAGTTCTACTGACTACATTTCTTTTATGAGACAAAATTGGATTTAAAAATGTACCCACCTTCTGAAATGGAGCTTGATGAAAACCAGCATGACAGTCGCCTACTGCCATCAGCATCTGTTTTTTTCAGTTTCGGCATTTTCGAGGAGACAGCAAAAGTGAAGTGTTACCAAAGAAAATAGATCTAGATTTAAACTTCCCCCCACAAACCTTAATGACGTCAGACGTCTTTTCACTGATCTTTCTCGGAAAGACATGCACTGAAGGAAAGCAACTCTTTTGGGTACCTGGTCGATTCAACGGAAATCCATTTCAACGATGTTTTTGGACGATTCAACGATGGTCGTTTCAACGGATGTTCGTTACAACGAATTATCATAATTATCAACTTAGCGTCTTAATTAATCTTTCTAAAAAGTCGTTTTTGAGGGATTAGGGCTGTATCAAGGTGAAGGCGCTGGAAGAGGCTTGTGGCCAGAACAAGAAAATATGGCTGCATTTACTAATTTAGGGTTAGGGGTTGGGTTACTTGGTTGTTTCAACGGGAAAACGTTTTGGACGTTTAAACGGATCCCTTGAAATGGATTTCCGTTGAATTGTCTATAAATAACTCTTTGTGCCTTGGATCAAAAGTGACTAAAAACTGCAATGTTTTAAAAACAATAAAAAAAATAATAAAACTTTGGAACTCCCTTTGCATAAAAAAATTCACTGTTTTTTTTTTTTTTTTTTTTTTTTTTTTTTTTTTTTTTTTAGTTGGGAGGGGGGGTTCCGGAACCCAGGTAACCCCCCCCCCCCCTGGGTCCGGCCCTGGACGTGTCTGGTGCTTTGCTCAGTTCAGCAACAATGTATAACAACAGCAACAATGTATTATGTGGCTAGCGCTTTTACGTCACCGTCACTCTCTGAAGTCGAGAATCATGTGTTCTTCGTGTCGACATTTTTTCCTGCGATAAATTATTTTTTACAAAAACATTGAATAGATACAAAGCTGGTTAACAAACTCATCCAATAGCTGCGTTTCCATTGCTCTTCAGCGTAACTTTACCTCGGACACTGTTTTATGGTCTAGCTGTTGTACTTATTTACTGTTATACTTATTCAAATGTGACATAGCCAGATTTTTAGTTTGTACATTCTAGTTTGTTTATAATGCAGCATACGTTAAAAGACGAGCCCTTTAAATACAAGTTCTGATTGGGTAGGAATGTGGAGCGGGGTGGTCGGCTGTAGGGATGAGGATGGGACGAAAGGAGGGTTCCTAGGTTCAGCCTCCCCACCCTTCTCTTCCAAATCCTACCCCCCCCCCCCCTTCTCCACCCACCTTGACCACCTCTCCGGAAGTGGGGGTGGGGGTGAAGGGTGGGGGGGGGGGGGGAAGTAAGAAAAGAAAGCACATATCCCGGCCCGTTGAACTCATTCGAGACGTGCTGCCTCCGGATACGCGACCTATGCCGCGTTTCCGGAGGCGGCACGTCTTGAATGAGTTAATCCAATGATGTCGCTTTTTTTTTTACACGTCAGTACAAAGAAATGTTTAATTTGATGTTAAGGTGGTACGCTGGCGTGGCCCTGGCATCCTTCCTGACACTGATTGCCTTGCTGATGTTGGTGGGTGTGCTGATGGGGGTGTTCTGCGGAAGCGCCAAAGACAAGCCGACAGAGAGAGGGGGAGCCTCCAACTGTGCTGGCATCATGCTGATGTCGTACGTTGCCTTGAAATACTATGTTAACCCGTTAAGTGCCAAGAAAAATTTGAACGCACCCAGTTGCGGGGGCTCATGATGATCTGGACCTCTTGCTGACACCACTTTGAATCCATGTTCCTAGGACAGCTAGGGCTTGTTGGTGTTGAATGGACATTTTCCGTCAACGGGCACTGAACGGGTTAAAGTTTTACTATTAACTCATTCGATATTGTAGTGCATCCGAATACGCCACAACAAAAACCTGCCTATCCCTACGCGGCACGTCTCGAATGAACTAGAGTTAATCAGTCAGCGTTGGACATGAGCGATGATCCGCATCCGGATACGCGTTATAAAGCCGCGTATACGGATGCGAAGTCCTCGCCGCGAATGATTTATGGCACCAAACGCCAGGCCATGACAAATACAGAATCCAGCCCAAAAGAAGACAGCCAAGAGTGTACAATGCAAAAAATAACCCAACAAAGAAGGAAAGAACTAAAAGAAAATGCAGAAAATTATCCAACGAAGAAGGGAAGAAACATAGGTTCTGCACGCTGACAAGATAAGTAGCGAATTGTATACTTATTATTTTGTTTGTCTATTTAACCCATTGAGCCCCGACGCCCTACAGCAGATCGACTAAACTAATCTGGCACTAGCCTTGAATTATCATGGTCGATCCATCTCCCGCGACCAGTACAATGACACCTCCAAAATTGAGGAAAAGCGGCCGTGAGGCTAAATGGGTTAATAAATTGAGCTGTAACTGTCTTTTTTTAAAAGGATGTTCCTCCCTCATCACATTTACAAGGCACACAGTATACACTACGCATAAATAAATTTACAAAGTTTTGGAGACGATATCTTTTTAATGAGGTAAAGATTTTAAATTCTGACTGCATCACGAAAACGTTTACGCACTTGTGAATGCAACACAGCAAACTACATCTTTTTCTGTTGCGTTGCCTTTAAATTACAACCCTTTGAACGCGTCACCCCACAAATTGAAAGTTGCACGGTAATTTTTTTTCATGTGAGACGCGTTGTTTATCACGCACTGCTCGCGTTTCATCTAGAGCTTCGTTAATCTGATTGCACCATTTAAAAGGGCATGCATTTGCCTCCAAATGCTGCAAATTATTTTTATTTGTTGCTCTTGTCTTCTGAATAAGACATGCTCCCCCTCGAAAATCACTCGTACCAGTTTCAGACGCATGTCGTCCATTTGCCAGCCAGTGATTTAAATTCCGAGTACTATCGTGAAAAGGGGATCATTTCTGTAGAATCAGGCGTGTTTGGGTGTATGTTGCGTGTGCTGTGTGGCAGACGACAGTCTCACAGAGAGCAAAGACACGAGGCGGTGTTTGCCATGTTCGTCAAGCTTTATATAGATGAACCAAATCAGAACAAACCAAATGTAGACATTCACATATGGGGATTACTCCACATCTCCCTTTCCGAAGCCGAAATGGACATTTCCAATCTAAAACCTTTTAACGAAATGTAACTATTAAAATGGACAATTCCAAATCTGAAACATTTGAACTAATTATAACCATCAAACAAAATAAAAGAAACTAAAAGAACCTATGGCTGCGCCATGAAAAATGAATCAAGTTATTTATAACAAACATAAGATGAAATGCTGTGGGGAACGCAGAGGAGCCTATCCCTCACAGATCGAGTCTATCGGGGGCTCTGCTAATGCGGCTAGACCGCCGAAGCGGAGGAGCTGGGGAAGGAGCAGGGTCGATAGCACTGTGGGGAGCGACAGGGGGTGCGACAGCGCCTTTAGGGCTCACAGGCACTTCGTCGGGTGTAGCGCGAGGCTGCTCGGGCTCCTTGAGGTTTGTAGTTTCAGCTTTCTCTAGTGGTGCACGCAGAAAGTCGTGGTGATTCAAGGTTCTGGGTGGTGGCAAATGCATGGGGACACCTTGGGGAGTCAGGTGGCGACGATTTCGTCTCAGTGTTCCCCACTGCGTGCGGACTTCATAAGAACGGTTACCGACTTTGCGAACAATGACTCCAGAGTCTTGGCGTTGAGGTCCTACCCATACAGCCTGGCCAGGTTTCAATTCTCGCTGGGCTCTTGCTCTGTGTCTTCTGTCAAAGTTCTTTTTCATCATCCTTTTCCGTTCCATCTCCTTTTCTTGAAAGAAATGTTGACTTTGAGGTTTCTGCTGCGACAGATTAGCAGGCACAACGGTCCTGATTTTACGTCCCATCAACAACTCTGCTGGGCTTTTCCCATGCTGCAATGGAGTCGCTCGGTACATCAACATGGCTTTGTAGGGGTCCTTCGTCTTCTTGAGAAGATTTTTGACGGTTTGGACACCCCTTTCAGCCTCTCCGTTTGATTGTGAGTTATGAGGACTGCTTGTGACGTGCCTGAATTCATATTCTTCTGCGAAGTCTTTGAATTGTCTGCAGGAGAACTGGGGTCCGTTGTCGAACACTACTTTCTCGGGTATTCCATGTCTAGCAAAGAAACCCTTCATGTGATTTATCACTATCTGCGAAGTTGTGGAATTCAAAGCGCAAATCTCGATGAACTTGGAGTAATAGTCCATGACTAACAGGTAGTGTTTCCCATCTAGTTCAAAGAGATCTGTGCCAACAGTTTGCCAAGGGTACTCTGGGACTGGGGACGGTTGAAGGGGTTCGGGAGGAACTTTTCTCTCCTACGTGCAGACAGGGCAGTTATTGACCAGTTTCTATATCTGCACAGAGAGCCCTGGCCACCACACGCTTTCGCGAGCCAATGCACGGGTCTTGACAACGCCTTGATGACCCGTATGAAGCCTTCCAAGAATGTCTTGCTTCAAGGCTTCAGGGATGATGAGTCTTGAACCATGTAAGAGAAGGTCATTTTGAAGACTGATATCGGCTCGAGCAGACCAGTATGGCTTCAATGCTGGGTCCTCTGGACACTTGTCAGGCCAGCCATGCTGACAGTATCTGATGATCTTTTAACAAAGCTCATCACTTTGCTGTTTCTGGCTGATTTCGTTTAAGCGAGGCTCAGTGCAGGGTAAGCTGCTGACGACCTGATGCACCATCGCATTCGCCTCTTCTTCCAACTGTTTGTCTTCCAGGTCTGGCAACTGTGAAGGTGCTCTCGATAGAGCATCTGCTGTGGTAAGGTTCTTTCCCCTTGTATACTCTATCTGATAGGCATAGCGCATGAGCTTCATTCTGAACCTCTGGATTCGGGGAGATAACTCGTCCAAGTTTCTTGTCTTCAGGAGGGCAAGGAGCGGCTTATGGTCAGTTTCAATCGTCAGGTCCTTGAGTCCAAGGATGTAGGGTGCGAACTTTTCGCACGCCCATCCATGTGACCGCCAGTGCTTCTTTCTCCACTTGAGCATACCGCTGCTCAGTTGCTGTGAGTGCCCTTGAGATATAGAAGACAGGTTTTGTCGTCCCGTCCTCTTGTTGTTGTAAAAGGACCGCTCCGAGTCCAAATGAAGAGGAGACCGCTGACAACTTTGTCTTCTTGTTAGGGTGATAGTGGGCAAGGACTGGTGCTGAACTCAGTTGCTCCTTGATTTTCTGAAACGCTTGTTCGTGCATGCTGTTCCAGGTCCACTCGGTGTCCTTCTTGAGAAGCTCTCTCAGAGCCTTGCTGATCTCTGCTAGGTTAGATCCTGCAAACTTGGACACATGGTTGAGCATCCCTAACAGACGCCGTAACTCACTCACGTTGGTTGGTCTAGGGAAGATGACGATCGCTTGAAGCTTGTCAGGGTCGATGTGTACTCCTTTGCTGGAGATTATGTGTCCCAAGAACTTCACCGATTCCTTTGAGAATTCACACTTTTCTGCATTCAGCGTAAGGCCCGTCTCCTTCAGCTTGTTGAGCACTTTTCTGACGGCCTGATCATGCTCCTTCTGGGTCTTCCCATACACCAGGATGTCGTCCATGTCACACACTACGCCCGAAGTGTCTGAGAGCAGCTGTGACATCATCCTCTGGAATATCTCAGGCCCGGAACTGATGCCGAAGGGGAGCCTTGTGTAGCAAAACCTCCCAAAGGGTGTGATGAATGTTGTGAGTTCTTGGGATGCTGGGTCTAGCGGGATCTGGTGAAACCCCTGGTTACAATCAAGCTTTGTAAAGACTGTGGCTCCCGCAAGTTTGGCTAGTAGCTCATCCGTGGACGGCAGAGGGAAATTCTCTCTTTTCACAGCTTCATTGAGCTTAGTGAAATCAACGCAAAGTCTTATCTTCCCTGAAGATTTTGGAACAACCACGATTGGGGCGCACCAATCCGTGGGCTTAGTGACAGAACGAATCACTCCCATCTCTTGGAGATTCTGGAGCTCTTCTTTGACTTTGTTTTGCAGAGGAAGTGCCAACCTTCTTGGCGTTGCAACAGCAAATGGGTGAGCGTCATCTTTCAAATGTACCCGGTAGGAGTTTTCAACCTTTCCCAATTTTCCAAAAAGCTCAGGAAATTCTGCACGACAACTGTCTGTGCTAACCTCACAGACTCGAACAAGAAGCTGTAGGCTTGAAATGGCTGGTCGACCAAGCAAAGGTTCTCCAAGACTCTGAATGACGTAAATGTCATCTGTTGTTGATCTTCCTTGGTACTGCAGTTTAGCTGAAAACACGCCCTTGACTGCAATGCTTTCTCGGCTGGCACCATACAGTTTTCTGTCTGTTTGTCTGAGTCTGATACCCTCGGGCAACTTGCTTTCTGGAATGACTGTCACGTCCGCCCCTGTGTCCATTTTGAAGGTTGTTTCTTGACCATTCATTTTTACTTTCACCTTCCAGGGGTCGCATGTGACCTCGCTTATTATCATTCCCAGAAAAGGCTGTTCTTCAACTTCCTGGACGATGCGTGTTCTACAACAATTTGCATAATGACCAATTTTGGAGCATCGCAGGCATTTTGCTTTCTGCGCTGGACACACAGCTCTTCCATGTGGTCTTCCCCCACATCGAGTGCAGTTCTGTCTTCTCTCAGAAGCAACACCTGCTTGACCTGAAGGTGAGTGTAGGTCTTTTGTAGGAGTAGAATTTGTCTGTTTCAGCCTGTTTACAGAGCTTTCAGTAGCACCTGCCATGGACTTGACTTGCATCTATGAAGCTTCATATGCCCGGCAAATTTGGACAGCTTTCTTCAGATCCAGTTCTTTTTCCTCAAGCAGCTTCTGTCTTACGTGGTCGTCTTTTATACCGATCACCACTCTGTCTCGTACCATTCTCTCCTCTTGGTCTCCAAATTTGCAATTCTTCGCCTCTTTTCTCAAAGTGGCAACGTACCCGTCAATGGTTTCTTCATCTTCTTGTCGTCTGCTATGGAATTTGAACGATTCGTACACCTCATGGGTGGCGCCAATACAAAACTCTTCAAATTTCTTGATACCGGTTTCAATGTCTGTGTTGTCTTCGAGAGGTCCGAACGGTAGCCCTTCATATATTTCTTGTGCCTCTTCGCCCACACAGGCAAGGAAAACTGCGCATTGATACGACTTTTCTTCTTTATTTAGTCTGCTGGCGATGGAGTAATTTTTCCATTGTCGATGGAATCTTCTCCAGCTCTGCTCAGCATCTCCCTGCAAATCTAGCTTGGAAGGGACAGGGATAGAACTTGTGAAATGCTTGGGGACCTGCTGAGGGTGTTCATCTTCATCAGACATGACTGCTAAATGGGAACTTTGAAATTGCTACTTACTACCTAAGATGCGGTTTCAATAATGATAACTCTTGAAAAGGATACTACTACAACAATTACAGCATATGTGTCAAAACAAACCACAACCATCAATGTCATGCAAAAACAGATTCAGAAGTGCATTAAGAACTAATGTATGTGGTCAAAATATTTCAAATTCAAAACACAGTTCAATAGTCACAAAACATGTAAAAGATGCAACATAATTGTCTGTATTACTGCAGTAACACCTTGAATGTTTGTTGTTGTTGTTATGTTTGTAGTAGATGATAGTTTATGTTACTTGTATACCGCACAGAAGTAAAATATTTGCTGGCAATTGAATTTACAAGTTCAATCCCGTTTTGTGGGCAAGCATCAAAGTTCCATGATCAGCTGGTGCGTCCGAAATCGTCCTCGATAAACAGGTTACACTGTCCGTGGGTCGTAGCAACTGTGCCACCGCCGCGCCGGTCAGAACACTCGTGTAACGTCACCGCCGTACAAGCTGCAGCTCCAACAACGATGAGACGAACTCTGCAGTCCCCAAAACGAACAAAACGTCTTTCTGTCTTTCTTTCTCTATGGTTGGTGTCGTCCCTTCACTACAATCACGCTACAACGTTCGATAAGGAAGTAGTCGTGTCTTCTGAGATGCCGCAACGTTCGTCGTTATGTGTCCGAGGACGGGAAAACAAATGTAACAATCGATGCGAAAAGTCTTTCCCGTCGAACTTTTCCCGTGTGACGATCTGTTGATGCTCCAGAGTAAAAGACTTACTTCTGCCCAGTCTGACACCATGTAGAATCAGGCGTGTTTGGGTGTATGTTGCGTGTGCTGTGTGGCAGACGACAGTCTCACAGAGAGCAAAGACACGAGGCGGTGTTTGCCATGTTCGTCAAGCTTTATATAGATGAACCAAATCAGAACAAACCAAATGTAGACATTCACATATGGGGATTACTCCACAATTTCTATTTCAAATGCAACCAAAAACATTCATTTTGAGCGAGAATTGTGGATTTTATTGCAAGAAAAGCTCACCTACTCTCGATTCCAAACATTTCAACTGATGGATCAATTTTCATTTGTTTGTCTCTTCTAAAATGAGAATGCACACGATTTTTAAGAAATTCAAATCATCAGATGGTTTGGGGAGCGTTTCATGAGGAGTTACAACTCTAGGAATTTTTTTTTAATTTTCTTATTTAAAATTTTTTTTATACACAACATACGTAGTAACGCAAGGGGGAATGAGGAGGGGGGTTGGGGGGGGGGGAGGGGGCGGGGGGAGGGGCGGGGGGTAGGTGTCGAGGGTGAGATGTAGTGCATCGCTTATGATATCAAAACGTTTACTTTTCAACAAGTATCTTGAAATAACACACATTTTTCACCGTCTTCTTGTGTGTGTGTGTGTTTGTGTGTGTGTGTGTGTGTGCGTGCGCGTTTGTTTGTGTGTCTGTTTGTGTGTCTGTTTGTGTGCTAGTGCGTGCGTTTGCTAATGTGTGTGTTACTAAAACAAAAGCAGTAAAGCAACACACACGTGCACACACACACACACAGACACACACACACACACACACACACACACACACACACACACACACACACACACACACACACACACACACACGCACGCACGCACTTGCGCACGCACACGCACGCAAATGGACTCAATGAGACGGTAAAAAATGTGTGTTATTTCAAGTTACACACACAGAAAAGTAAACGTTCTGAGATCATAAGCGATGTACTACATCTCATCTTTGACACCCTCCCTCCCCCCCCCCCCACCCAACCCCCCCCCCCCCGCCCCCTTTCGTCCGCCTCCCACCCTATTCCCCCCTGCGGTTGAACTGAATATCATTTTCTGCATCGGTATTAACTCGATGCACAGTTTTACAGAATGTGTGGCTTTATAAGAGTTATTGCTACTCTTATTTCCCGTTTTCTCTTTGTCTTTTCTTCTGCTGTTTTGATGGTGATTATGTTTTTAAGTGCAATGGTGTTTGTACAATAAAAAAAGAAACACACCACAAATAAACAAGTAGCCCGTCGACTAATCACGCGAACATGAAGCAATAAAGAAGTTACACACACGTTAGCACTCGTGCACTTAAACACACGCATACACACGCACGCACGCATGTACGTACGCACGCACGCACGTACGTACGCACGCACGCACGCACGCACGCACACACACACACACACACACACACACACACACACACACAGACTCAAGAAGACGGTGAAAATGTGTGTTACTGATGAAAAAAGAAAATGTTTCGAGGTCATACACTACATCTCACACTCGACACCCCCGGCCCCCCTCCCCCGCCTGACTCCCCCTACGCCCCCTGCCCCCCCCCCCCCCAACCCCCATCTGTGGTACAACGTATTATGCTGTGTCATGAGCATGACTGGAGTATAAACGCCTCATGAAAAAATTCTAAGCCATCTGATGATTTGAATTCCTCAGAAGCAAAATGTTTGCATTCGCCTCTTAGACGAGACCAACGAAATGTTTTGATTCGGGAGGTAAGTTGGCGTTTGTTGCGATAAAATCCACAATTCTCGCTTAAAATGAATGTTCTTGGTTGCATTTGATAGAGAAATAATCCTCCTTTTCACGACATTACTCGGGATTTAAATCACTAGTCGGAAATGAGAGATATGCGTCTGAAGCCAGTACAAGTGATGTTTTTTTTATGGGGTGCATTTCTTATTTAGACCACAACAGCAACAGTTGTTTTTTTTTCAAACTAAAAATCAATTGCAGCATTATGAGATAAATGACTACCCAATTAAATGGTGCAATCAGATTTTCAAAGCTTCGGATGAAACGTGAGTAGAGCTTGATAAACAACGCGTCTCACCAGAAAATGTTACGTAGCAAATTTCAATTTTGGGGGTGTCGTATTCAAAGGGATGTAACGCAACGGAAAAAGATACAGTTTATTGCATTGTATCCATAAGTGTATAAACCTTTTCATGTTCAGACCGAATTTTAAAATCTTCAGGCATTAAAAATATATCGTCTCCAAAACGTTGTAAAGTTATTTTTGATGCGTAGTGTATATACACTCCATGTCTCTTCTTTCACACACTGAGCCCTACGATAGAAATGTGCTTTGTCGACTTCCTAAATGTGGGAGTTGTCCGCGGACTACATTCAGCCGAGACAGATCGACAATGATAGTGCAAGGGTGGTGCTAGAGTTAGAACAGCTGTTACAGTGACAGCAATTTTTTTTCCTCATTGCAGTGCTGTGGGTTTGATCTTCATCTTTGGTGCTCTTCTCATGTTGTTGACAACACTGATGTACCTGTTTGGATCATTGACGGAGCGTTACGTCTGCCAGACCTTCGATGATCTCAGCAAAGTTGAAGAGGTTAGTTGAACCCTCTTGTGCATGTAGCCGGTGGTACTGTAATACATTGACGTTCTTGCTTTTCACAAAAATGGATTTAATACTGTCTTTTGCCGTCACGGTGCCCCTTTGTTTTTAAACTGGAGACTGTTCTAACTTTTGCTAGAGAAATCGAACTGACGCGAGACTCAGTCTCCATTTTTAAAAAACAAAAACAAAAAACAAACAACAAACCGTGTTTGTTTTGTTCGACTGTCACTGTACTTTCACACTGAAGAAGATTTGACAGCTGTACGTTTTACTGAAGAGTTGGGTCAAGGGACGTAATCAACTCATGAAAGCAGGTGTTCGACCCACAGGATTAGGAACTGCGCAAAATGCATCAGTTACAGGTACACTTTCATGGGAAATAATGATAACTTGTTCCCACAGAAGAGCCGCTGTCAAGCGATTTTTCATCGTGTAAGACTCAGGCCTGAATTCAGTCTGCGTTTTTTCTCCCCTGTTCGATGCACGTAACGTCCATTTGTTTTCGTGAGTTAATCTTTCTAAAGTAATTGCCCGCGTTCAGATCGCTAGAGACAAGTCGATAATCGTAATGCTGCGGTATTGCATTTATACCTACACGCCGTCATAACTTTAGCACGACATGAAACGGGATGATACAACACGCATTAGCATCGATTACCCATGTTACAAATCCCACCTCCGCTATTGGAAAAGAGAAGGTCCGTTAGGGTAGATGTCTCCATATAAAGTATCGCTCAATGGGTCCTCGTATAGCAGCGCCTTCAGCATTCGTGATATGCGCGCCTAGAATTTGTTGGCAATCGCTTTGCATTTAAAGATTAACCCATTCAGCCCCAACGCCCTACAGCAGAAGATGGACCGACCATGATAATGCATGGGTAGCACCAGGTAAACTTGGTGCCTTCATGCGCCAAGCTCATTCGGCACTACCCTTGAATTATCATGGCTGATCCATCTCCTGCAACTGGTACATAGTCGTTAGATAACACCTCCAACATTTGGGAAATGCGGCCGTGGGGTCAAATGTGTTAACATTTCGTCACTATGATGACGAGAACGCATTATAGACTTCAAATCTATTTTAATTATTGAACTATCACGGCCGACCTGACGCCATCTGTGATGTCTGACGGGCATGTATCACCTGCTTACTGTTCTGTCGTTTATTCCATCTTCCTGTCAAGCGTCTTTTCAGCTTCTTTGTTTTTCCCCCGTTGCAGTACACCTCTCAATTTAACCTGGGCATCAACCTGAAGAACATCTCTTTCAACATGAACGGGAACCAGATCAGCACTGGAGCGTCGGCCTTGATGAAGTGTGTACCCATGCTAGTACATTTGCAAATTTTGTCTGCTGGATCGTGCTTTTGGATCTTACCGCATGGAGCAGTAAGTCTAAAATCACAGAACAGCAGATAGGTTGACGTTGTAGTGCATATTCAGGTAATTGTGCTGATCTATCATTGCGAAGCTTACGACCTGGGGCGGATTGTATGAGTGAGCTGGCCCTGCGCCAGCCACTAAGCAAGGTGCTCCGCTATAGCGAAGCACCTTGCTTAGTGGCTGGCGCAGGACTAAGCTCACTCATGCAGCTGACCCATGGGGTCGTAAAGTCTGAATTCACAAACTAGAGCACTTATTAAGACTTGATCAAAATAGGTGATCAAAAACGGCTCAACATTAGTTTTGGGAGATAGATCGACCATTACTCTTCAAATACGCTACTCGATCTCTCTGCCGCCTTCGACACCATAGACCACCCTATCCTCCTCCACCGCCTTCACCACTCCTTTGGCATCACTGACTCTGCTCACTCCTGGTTTCTCTCCTACCTCTCCCACAGACAGCAGTCCGTCACCATCGACGGCGTCTCCTCCAACCCAGTCAGGCTCTCCTGCGGCGTTCCACAGGGGTCCGTCCTGGGCCTGGTCCTTTTCACACTCTACACCTCCCCCCTGTCCAACATCATCCAGTCTCACCACATACACCACCTCTACGCCGATGACTCACAACTACTAGACAAAGACAAACTCGACAACACTCAGACACTACTGACTCGCACGGCTGACTGCTATGAAGACGTGAAAAACTGGATGACAGCAAACAAGCTCAAACTGAACGACGACAAAACGGAAGCCATGCTGGTAGGCACTCGCCAGAAACTTTCCCAGCTCCCTCCCTCTCTCCACCTTCAACTCGACAGCACCTCCATCTCCCTCTCCGACTCTGTCAAGAACCTTGGCGTTATCCTCGATTCCTCGCTTTCCATGACCAGCTTCGTCTCCGCCACGGCCCAGGCATGTTATTTCCACCTCCGCCGCATCAGTCAGATCAGAAAATACCTCACTACCGAAGCTGCCACCAAACTCGCTGTCTCTCTCATCTTATCTCGCACCGACTACTGCAACTCTTTCCGGCCTTCCTCACTCCACCACTCACTCTCCAGCGCGTCCAGAACAATGCTGCCCGCCTCGTCCTCAGAAAGAAAAAATCCGACCACATACACCTGCTCAAGCTCCTTCACTGGCTCCCCATCCCCCAACGCATCCAATACAAGATTCTGTCTCTCTGCTACAAATCCCTGAACTACGCTCCTGCCTATCTCTCCAACTTACTTCACCCCTACACTCCTCCCCGCTCCCTCCGCTCCGCCTCCTCATCCCCCCCACCAAACTCAGCACTTTCGACCCCCGCTCCCTCTCAGTAAACGGTCCATCCACCTGGAACACTCTCCCACTCTGTCAGAAACACTCGCTCTCCTCCTTCCAGTCCGCCCTCAAAACTCACCTCTTTCAACAGTTCTAGCAATATATAACCACACTCCCCACCCCAAGCTGACCGTCGTAATGTTTTTTCACTTTGTGTTACGCGAGTCATTGTCTAAAGCGTGCGCATGCGTGTTCGAGTTGTGAGTGCGCGCTTAGAGTTATAATTATTATAAGATAAGCGCATTATAAATACCGTAATTATTATTATTATTAAATGAAGAACGCAGGTAGCTTTGCGCGCTTCCCAAAACCAGAATCCGACTTTAGATGAGCATATGACAAAAAAGAATGGGACAACAGAGGACAATCTGGCAACTCTGTTTTTAATACGGACGACAGAGGTTCTCGACTCTTGAAACACACGGAAATGAGACCAACCACATGCACTTCGACTGACCATGACAACCACAACGACGACGACGTCAATGATGTTGATGATAGAAAAACGGTGACGATTATTGTATCGAACGCCGACTCTCCCCAGTCGCACGTACAGACTCTCAGCACAACAGACACACGCACCGCCACTGACTCAGTCGGGCGCATTCACTCGGTATAACAAACACTATCTCTCTTTCTTCTATGGCCTTTTATGGAAATAAACAACAACAACAATCACTCAAAAAATTCTATACACCATACCTTCTCACTACCGCACATCAACACCGCATACACATACACAACGTAAAAGCCAGGCTACGTAATTGTCCTCACAATCCAATCTGTTTCACTGGTGTTATCGTTCTGTAACGTTCTGTCCTTTCACGTCTAGGCGTGTAGTTCCTCGCGTCGCACGCTTCGGAGTAGTCCCACGTTTCTCGTACCGTGGACGTTCTCCTGACTCGCTCCCGTAGCGCAGTCTCTGATGACCCGGGTGTCTATGCACCGGTCGCTCACTCCTCGAGTGCTGAAATGACCTCACAATAGGTCCTCTGGCGGCAGCCTCCGTTGACTGACGTCTCGGTGTCACGTCGCTCCGCTCCACACAAGAACTCTGTACACAAAGTCCTGACATCATAACACTTGCAACACACACACACAACTTAATATGAGGTACCTTACGTAAACTGGCTGATACACATAATTCACACAGGTTTATTCACACACACGTGCTTCATAACACGAACTACTTCCGCAACACACCATAACTGTCGCACTACATTGAAACAGACTATAACCTGACACTCTCGCCATACGTTATTTCACACATTCGAAAAGACTATACTTAAAACAACCACGTACTACCTTCATACTACCTTCATAACGACTTCGGCATACACACCTCACATTCCTTAGTTATCCATTTGGGTAAGTAACTACATAGGAAAATCACCGGTTATCTCAACGAATTCCAAACTAACATAACTGAACCAAATCAACGAAACACAAGCGAACTAACTCTTACTAACGCATACCGTCTTTAAAGGTCCGGGTTCAGCAATTAGTCAGTAGAGGACATCGAAAAAAAAATTTCAAAGTCCCTACCTGACACAGAAAGTGCAACCCTGATAGGGCCCCGTGTGATAGGATCCCCGAGCACGCACGTTACTATAGCTGCTGTAGAGTGTCAGACGTCCTTGACGGCTGTCACAGTTCACGAAAACAGGTATACACCATCCAGCTGCCTAAGGTCACTTCCAGTTGCATCTGTCCGTGCGCGGTAACATCCAATTCCCGTGCAACTACGACTGAAAAATATCCAACTTTCATTTTGCCGCACTGGTGAAGCCTGCACCGAGCCGCGACGTCCAGAGCGTCCAAAAAAGGTCCAGCGAATGGTGGCGGTAAGTCCAACATGATATGGTGTGGTCTTTTCACTTTTTGTGGTACAAATATTACTTTTGTTGGTAAGTATATTTCCAACAACAACAAACACCTATGCGCGTGTAGCTGACGTCGTGTTTACAAAGGGAAGGTACTCGTAAATATGTATTATCAGGGGACACCACTCTAATGACCACTTCCTTGTCAACAACAAGAAGCCCTAGCGATCGTAATGTTATGTGTGTTCTGGTGTACAGGACACTAATTTCGGGGGAAATGATGACTGAGGAAATAACAGCAGACGACAGTGGTGAGAAGTAGGCAGAATACATCGATGAACAAGACGAAGAATAGATTGGAAATCTTAGCCTCACTGTTCGTCTCTTCTGTAGTTACTATATATACGTCACTATAGTAACAGCCTGAAACTTTGTTTTTAAATTTTCTCTCCTTTATAAATAAGTGTAATAGTTTCTGGGCAATTTTCTATTACACATATTTGTGTTATATACATAATGAAATATGCGATATATTATGAGCTCTGGTCTGATGTACATTTAGAAGTTTCCACTTTTAGTTGCGATTTGTTTTGGGGGTTCGTGGTGGTTGTCAAGTTTTTGTGTAAATATCTTCAGAACGCCACGCCATTTTCTAGTACAAGACCCGTGTGTGCATTACATAACTATACAAATACCAGTCATTTCATTCTTTTTCAGTGCCACACCAAATGAGCTCACAGAGCAGCAAGCAGCTAATGTGTTATTTCTGTGGATACATTTGTGAAGCTAGTACAAAGTGAAGGTGCATCAGTAATGGAACAACGCCCAATCTCATCACAATACATAACAGATAATCGCAGTGGCAAGGTAAGTTGTGAACCTAAAATGTGTGTGTGTGTGTGTGTGTGTGTGTGTGTGTGTGTGTGTGTGTGTGTGTGTGTGTGTGTGTGTGTGTGTGTGTGTGTGTATGCTTGGGACAAAATGTACAGCTGGCTTATATTTAGAACAAAATATACAGCTGTCTGAATAGAATTAAATATACAGCTGTCTGAATAAAAAACAAAATATACCTGCAGTTGTCTGAACACAGACAAAATGTTCAGCTGTCTGAATGAAAACAAATGTACAGCTGCTCGCTGTATGAAAACAACATCAGCAATTGTCTGGATGAGAATATAATCAACAGGTCTAGGTAAGGATAAAATAATTATACCACTATAATCAACCTAAAATATATTTGTTCACAAAATAACAGCACATTTCAGTGTGATGAAATAGAGCAATACATGTATGTGCATAATTCATTATGAAACTCACAATCAGGTATATAAGTGGTCTATTGTAAGTTGGCTTGCCACTGATACAATGTATTTCTCATATTTTCCTGAAACCACAAGCTTATGAACAGGAGAAATATGAGTGACAAAAACTTATACTATCATTCTTGTATACCAAAATATTTTATTGCTAGTTTTTCTGTGAATGATGTAAATACATGTATGTATATATTGCTCCATATCATAACACTCAAATGTGCTGCTATTTTGTGACTAAGCCATTTTTAGAAAGCCACACGTACATGCGTATGTGCACACATGCCTATTTTCTGTATTTATTTCTTTTTCAACAGGTTTTGTCCATCCATGACTGTGTTTATGGTTTGTTTCTAGACAGCAGGGCTGCCACAAGGTCAGGTGACTTGAAACTGGTGAATGCACAGACTGGCATCGAGTTTCTGAAGACAGCAAGACCTGTCCGATAAGTTGTCACCGACAGAGTTCTACTGTAATCTCCTGCTACTTTCAGGTAATTATCAGTTTGGTGGCATTTGATTTTGAAGTATGGTACACCCGTGCGCTTGCACAAAATCATTTTTGTTTGTAAAAGTGTTAGCACATCACACATAAAGTAGCTTATAGTGTCCTGGAAATATTGCTGTCACAACACTAAGTTATGATTTACATATGACTGCTACCTCCACACTGTAAGTATATTTACAAGTTGACAGTAAACATTATTATCATGGTGCCATGGTGGTTTTTCTCCCAAGTCTTCATAACAGCTAGTGCTAGCTACCGGTCAGTTTGCCACTCTGTAATGCATGTATCTTTTTTCCAGTATGAAATAGATTTGTATATTATTACTGACTTGATCGCAGCCACTGAAACATCTGGATCATTACTTTGATGTGTGGCACAAAGGCAAGCGAATTGCATAAAAGGTTTGAGTTGAGCTGTGTGTTTACATGGAGGATTATATCCTTGAGTGTATGCAGAACAAAAACACACGAAACTGTCCTGTCATCGAAATAACCTACTCCGTATAAACTGCTGCTGGTACATTTTCACTTTTGTGCTTTTTTTACTTTCAGGTTTTGCTTTATCTATTATATTGGCCATCTGTTTTCAGTTTCTTTGCTGCTGCCAAAGGCTAAACACCACTTGAAACAAGGGATAAAGCCTGTTATCAACCATCACCACACATTACGAGTGTCCTTGCCAGGCATGATCAAGGTATCATGTCTTATTTATGCACTTATTTTGACTTAGAGTTTAGATATGTTTCAGTCTCATCATTGAGTGTTTTGAGTGTTAGTCAAGGGGATGTATCTATGTGGCTGAAAATGAAATGGCCCCCCCAAAAACTTTCATTGGCTACAAAGGCTACACAATGCGCAACAGGCTTACCATCCTTGACTTCAACCACCAAGTATGCAAGCAGTATACCAAGATTAGCAACAGGCACTCTGTGGCATACCAGGTAGCACAGCAGAAATATGCATAGTACATGTATGTTACACACTTGTGCAATTTCTGGTACAAGTGCAGTATTGTACATGTCATTTTCAGTATCATTACAGTACATGTATTTGTAGAAATATACTATTTAGGATTGTGACACTGACCATGAAAACTAATTCTTTCTTATGGCAAGTCAGGTTCAGAATTCCTGTTCATGTGCACTGTTTACAGTATGTAGTTATAACAAGGATGAAAAATGAAAGCAGACATGTATGCAATTTATGAAGAAGAATGTCCAAATGTATTGAAAACAAAAAATGTCCAACATTTTGCTTTTACATTCAACTTTAATACTTTCTTGTATAGAGAGTACAAAGTGCACAATATGGAGTATATATTACATGCATGTGTCCATTTATTCATGTCCCAACTACTTGTACAAACAGATGTAAACAATCTCCATGACAGAAAGTAAATTTTAAAAGTTAATGAAAATGTTCTCTTCATTCTGTTTTTTCTCATCAAGGAATGTGCTCCGTGGCCTTGTATCCCCAATGCCTCACTGATGAGAAGCTCTCCAGTTTGTTACATTACCTACGCAGTACAGATGACAAGATTGAGCGACGAGTGGATGTGGTTTTTCAGCAGAAGTAAAGACTTGGAGGTTGGTTTCACACACATACACAACCAGATAGTGCCCTCAGGTAGTTTAGATTGGGGCTTAGAAACTGCCATCTGATTATGGCCACCTGACAAGAGCAACAGTGTTTGCTGTTGCCAAGCCCCATATGGCTCTCATGCCACAACTGAAAAAAATCTGTATGTAGAGTGTTGGTGATGTTTGATTGCTATTATAATGTGGGAATTTTATTTGCAAATGTGATGCTATAATTTTTGACGCTGCAAAATTTGACTTCGGTCTGCTTCTTACAAATATCTAGAAAAGTTGGTTCTTCTGTTAACTCGATCAGCTGGATCAAATTCAGTAGTTCTTGTTGTCCATTATTATTAGATGATTCCCACACAAACAGTAGGCCGGATTGTCTTCACTGGTCACGCGCTGATAAGGTGTCGCCTCTACTCCCACATTCGATATGGTCACCAGGGGCTGCTCATCGGTTGAGTGCATCTTTAGTCTCCCCCAGGGAAAAGTTGGTTATGTTGGCCTGAAAACATATTCATATAATATCATGTTACCAAGCAGCATTGCAAAGCTACAATGTCTTTTATTATTAGAACAAAACTGTATAAATCGTTTGACCATCACCGAGACAAAGAAATTGGTTTGTAAAAGTTATTTTGCAAATCTGTCTTGTATGGAGTTTATTGATTACACTGGCTGTGATTGATTCATTACGGTTGGTTTCATGTTGAGTAGATTATACTGGCTGATACCCGGTAGCCAAGTAAACTCATCTAGAACAGTGTTTGCAGTACATCTTCACATGTACTAACTGACCTTTGTTCTTGTCTTGCAGCTGCCTGCTGAGAGCAAGTTGGGGCACACTGCACTGCATCAGGCTGTTTGCTGTTCCAAAGTTTCTGTGTGACATTGCTGCTAACGCCCCTGCAGTTTGGTGACATGTTTGACACTGGCCAGTCTGTTGTCTCTTCACTGGTTGGACCTGTCCATGAAGGCTGTCTGTCTGCTGTGGAATCATGGCAATATTAGCATTTTGGTGGATAGCAAAATTTAGCATATGATGATAGAACTATATTGCCATATGTAACATTACATTAGGAAATCGTTGCGGTATATATATATATATATATATATATATATATATATATATATATATATATATATATATATATATATATATATATATATATATATATATATATATATATATATATATATATGCCTGCATGTGTACCCGCCCCCTCCAGCCCCCCCCCCCCCCCTCTCTCCCTCACTTACCAAAACACAGTGACCAAGTTTGAATGACAGCATCATAAGCAAAATATACCATGCATATAATTCAATGACATCACTGAAATTGTTTCTTTATAATTAAAATGGTTGTCTCTGTTCTGTTTGTGTTTTTGCCTCATGTATTATTACAGTTATATATGGTGCAGGAAGTAAAAGTGCACATGTATGTTGTTCTGTAGAGAAGAACCCTATGAGGAAAGAACGTCGCTTAGAAATGACAGTTACAACACAATTTATTACTAGATAATATGAATAAAATTGTGTTGTAGCTGTCTTTTCTAAGCGTCTTTCTTTTTTTTTTTTTTTTTTTTTTTTTTTTTTTTTTTTTTTGTGCCCCCACCCGGGTCTGCCCTGGGGGACTTGGGTGGGGTTAGGTATTTTTTAGTTCCCAGGGTCACCCTGGTCAGCCCCACAGGGTGGGTTTTCCTCTCTATTCTGGGGCATGTGTTTCTGTCTACCCTTTGTCCATTCACCTGTATTTGCCTTTTTAAAACTCTCCCTACTGTCTGCGCTGCCTGTAGCTCTTTATATTGGATGTGTGTTGCTAAATGGTCTTAGCTTTATTTAGGCCCCATGTGTTAGGTTTATTTAATGTATTTGACCGGCTGGCGACATACATTCAATGTTCTGTTTATTTTTTTTCACGAGCAGTGCAGGCACGTCCTGAGAAAGCCTTGTTGCTGTCGGGACGTTAAGCAATGTACAATCAATCAATCAATCTTTTTTTCGTTGAGTTCGTCTCTGCATTACACACGCTTCGCAGTCACCATTTTGATCTGGACTATGTGGTTCTGTAGGGTACATAGACTACTTGGTCTTGTTGAGGATAGACATACTCATTTCATAAAAAAAATCAGCTGTATTTTTAGGAATTATGACAATCATGGTAATTGTGTTTTATTTATGTATACACTTATTGATGTAAACCTGCCTGTCCCGGATTGGCCTCCGCAGCCACGAAAATGCCTGCAGACGACGTGGGCAAGCCCTATAGAATCTTCGTTCGTGAAGTCAAGCCAAGAGACACTTATTGATGTACTTGACGATTTTGGTAAACTCATAAGAGAAGCCTCACAATGAAAGGCATTTTTAACAGTTTCAATCAGTACAGATATAAACAAATAAACCATACGTTGAAGTGTATTTGAAAACAATGTTTTTGTCACAAAATGAAGATCAAGTGAGATATACCTCTTGCTGTTGTGAACTGATATATTTCCTTGATATTTATTTTTGCGGGTTGAGTCATTTCAGTTTTCTGATAGAGAACATTGCTATATGGAGTAATCAGAAATAAATCCCACATGGTTTGCTGTCAGTGCAAACATAGATAAACTATGAATGAAATATATTGTGGTTAGAATACCAATTACATAATATATATATATCTGTTTCCTAACATTTATTTCATATCTCATAACCATAGCACGAGGTGAAAGAAACCTAATGCTCCAGCCGAAGGGGTGCATGCCTGCATGATGCCAGCTTGCTTTCATCTGCTTCCTAAAGTCAATCGGGCAGGGGGGGGGGGGGGGGGGGGGGAAGAATTCGCACAACCCCCCCAAAAATGGAAAAATTAGTAACATTTAAATTAATTTGGGTCGAGGGCATAAACAGACATAATTATATGGTCTTGTCAAAAAAATGTATACATTATTGGTATGGCGAAGGCCGGAAACATCTGCTGCGGCCCTGTATCTAATTATTTTGAAACTTGCCTCTCGTTTGCTCGTGCACCCTTTAGCTTGTAGTTGGTGTATCGGTGTTTGCTGTCAGGCACCTGCATGAGGTATGCATTGGGCAGGGTGCATTGCGTGTGCATAGACAGCAGTTGGTCTGGGGAGAAAATATTATCACTGAACTCATCAAGTTTGCAGACGGTAATTATCTTTTGTGATACAAAAAAAAAAAAAAAAAAACAAGATGAGAAGTCAACGACAAAGCAAAATATTACCTAGTGCTTAGATTCTTATAATGGAATCAAATTTTATGTCCGTGTAACACACACGAACAGGCACAATCACATCAATGGGTGACCGTCTTCACTCCTAGAAGCTGATTCAGCTTTTCAAAATCCCGAAAAGCTGAATTTCAGCTGTTTGGTTCAGACAGAACAGGCCTTCAGCCAGCCTGTTCCAAATGCAAAAGTCATACATTCTCATGAGCCCCTGCATCCGCAGGAGCTCATGGGAATGTATATCGCTTGCTGGCCATGGATTTATGGGGCATATTTATGTCCCGTTTACATTCATTTCATATTCTCGCACTGTCACCCATGCACATCACATTGTTGCATGATGACCTGTAAATTATCTCCCAGGCTTTTGTGAAAAATAAAATCGTTTTGAGGTGGGCGTTTGCGCGTTGCTTAGCACAGGAGTGCTGTCCCTTACACACACATTATCTAGTAGCTTCCCTTCGTAAAAATGGCGACTACCATCTAAAGACTTGTTGTTTGCAAACGCTTTCGAGGAAACCTTGTTTTGGATAAATGCGAGGACATAAGAAATGAGAAGACCACGATATAGCATGTTCGACGTACCGTCACCATTCCCTGGGCCATTTTTGGACGCTGTGGACGTCGCTCAGTGCTTCCCAGTACCGGCCCAGAAGTGAAAGTTGGATAGTCATCTTTCGTTGTTGTTGCACGAGAATTGTGGGTGTTACCGTGTACGGACAGATGCAACTGGAAGTGACCTTTGGCAGCTGAGTGGCGTATACCTGTTTGCATGAACTGTGACAGCCGTCAAGGACGTCTGACACTCTACAGCAGCTATAGTAACGTGAATGTTCGGGGATCCCATCTGATGAGGCCCTGTCAGGGTTGCACTTCAAGTCAGGTCAGTAGGGACTTCGAAATTTTTTTTCGCTGTCCTCAACTGACTAATTGCTGAACCAGGACCTTTAACTCAGCAGCTGTCAATAATACATATAAAAACATACCTGAATTCTAGGTTTCAGAGTTTTGGAATACGGCTAGCATATCCGACATACATTCGTCCTTGCTGACAGAATAGCCCGCACTGAATTCCCTACAGATCTGGTCGCCTGAACTCTCGCTAAAACCCCGTGCAAAACGCTTTCCTATGATTGCACGTGGCCTCGAGCATACACGTGATATTTGTCACAAGACAAACCGCTGACAAGACCGTACAATACAAAAACCCTGTGTGAACTCTATGCATAGGCATAGAGCTTCATCACACTTATGAATAATGCAATGACGATAATGTTCTATTCAGTGGGTGCCAACAAGGGAAGACGCTGTACGACGTTCTGGGACTGCAGGCTGTGGTTGACTCCAGTTTGAGCGAAATTGATACGTACAAGCGCGTAAGTATTCGTTCGTTCGCTTTTTGGTATTTGAGTTGTCGACTGAGTGGTTGGTTTGTTGGTTGAATGGTTGACAGAATGGTTAGCTGGCTGTTTGTTTGGCGGTTGGTTGGTTGTTGGTTAGTCGGCCGGTCAGTCGATGTGCTTGTTGGATGGTTGGTTGTTTGCTTGCGTAGTTGTTCGTTTCGAGCAGACAACCATGATCACTCATTTTCACCACCACCACCGCTAAAGTGTTTCCGATGATTTAAAAATGTCGCATTTCTTTTGCTCGTCAGTATATCTCTACGTTACTAAACGTAGATCTGTCTTCATCTAAAGACAGATCTACGTTCTGTGGCGTATTAATCTTTTGTTGTTGTTGTTGTTGCTCATAGTATGACGGATCCATGAACTGTAACTCCGTGATATTTATGTTTATTCGTCGATTAACCTAATGACGGATCTTATGGCGTAGTGACATTTGTGCTTTCTCATAGAATACGCGCGCGACGGATTTCTGTTGTGTAACGTAGTCACGTTTGTGCTTTCTTATAAAATAACCATACGACGGACCTACGTTCCATACCGCAGTGACATTTAAAGTTTCTCATCGTAAAATCTTACGACATAACTATATTCTGTAACGTATTGACATTATTTTGTGCCTTCTCATAGAATAACTTTATGGCGGATCTACGTTCAGTAAGGTGCCCAATGCGCAAAGGCTATCGGGCCGACGTCGGTCGCCGTTGGCGGGCCAAGGGCGGCCGTTGGCGGCCCGATGACCTTTTGCGCATTGAGTAGTGCCATTTTGTGCATCCTCACAGAATAGCCTTACGACGGACATGACATAAATTACTGTGACATAATGACATGAATGATTTCTTTACTGTAAGGTTTATTCACAAATGTATCTGTTATTGTTTGTGTAATCAAGAACTCTAACATTAATCTGATTTTGTTTCTCCATTTAAGAAAATTAACGAGACCATCGTTAAACAGCTGGACGTGAGTGGCACGTTCACTGCTGCTAATGGCAAGGTGGATGTAAGTGCCCAAATTGCGGAGCTAAACAAGACCGTCGATTCCGCGGCTGATCTAAAGAATGGGGTATGATACTCTGTAAAATGAACTAGTAGTACATGTGGTACATTTTGTGCTGTAATGCGAAATGCAGAACTGCAAAATTAAATGCAGCACTTGGTGCATGTTGGTACATTTTGCAGTCTGAGCATGATGCAGCACAGCAAAATGCACCAAATACACCAAACTTTCTGTGTTGCAGTAGTACAGTATTAGAGACAATTAATGAAATTTGAAAACCATTGCATGCCGTCTGTCTGTCTATCAATGTCTCTCTGTCTGTCTGTCTCTCTTAACATACATCAAAATTCTGTTATCTGGATCACCCCTGCAAAATGCACTAGTGGTACCTATGGTGCATTTTGCGGCGCTACAAAGGTAAGGGATTCAAGGATTTTAAGCCTTTGCGTTCCGATAGCGATTTTTGTCACGATGATTCCTGTAGGAATCATCGCGACTAAAACTACTGCCGACACACAAATGGTTTGATTTCTATTATTTGCCACTTGTGAGTCTACTTCCTTTTTTGTCTTTGACCGCTTCAGTCAAAATAAATCTGCGAGTACCTATTTGACTGGTTTGTCAGAATGGTTTTCAGAACGTATGCGATTGTTCAAGCCCTAAGCTGCAGGGACCCATATGACTGAACACCTACCAGGTGCAAGAGGCATAGTTTATCTTGACCCATCGCATATGCGGGGGTTCATGAGGATCTATGCATCTGAACTCTTTCATTCACACATTTATGTGGGCTTTCAGTTTGCGATGGTTTCAGCTGTGTGACGCGTTCATGGATTGATCATCATATAATTTGCACAATCAGAAATTGCGTAACCCATTCAGCCCTGAAGCACTACAGCAGGAGATGGATCGACCATGATAATTCAAGGGTAATGCCAGATTAGCTTGGCGCCTATCGGCGCCAAGCTAATCTGGTACTACCCTTGAATTATCATCGATTCTTCTCCTGCAACAGGTGCATAGTCGTTAGATGACGCCTCCAAAATGTGGGAAATACGTGCATCGGGCTGAATCAGGTAATTCGGCTCAGCTTTCCAGATGAGACGCAGTGTTTCCATTTATTCTCGCCACTGAGTGTGGACGCAGATTGTGTTTTGAAATCATTTGTCAATTTAGCGTCAAAGATCCCCAGCCGTCAAAGCAACATGGATAGAAAGTGGTTTCATGAGCCCCCGCAACGTCTGGTCTCGTGGTGATTTATATCTCTTGCAGCTAGGTGGTGTCGAGTTCTTTTCGACAGTGAAGTACTTAACTCATTCTACCCCAACACCGAAATCCTTAAAAAAAAAAATTGCCGTTGTTCTCTGAAGACTGCATTGCAGTGCAGGACACAGCTCGACCATGATAGTTCAAGGGTGATGCAAGAATAGCTTGGCGCCCATAGGCGCCAAGCTATTCTGGCATCATCCTTGAACTATCATGGTCGATCCTTATCTTCCTGTGGTGTGTCTGGGGTAGAACGAGTTAATTAAAATAATCTTGATCGAAGTTTTGCCCAGGGACAGGTACAAATACTGTCCACCCAATAAAATGTATATACATCCATGTCATACGTATTATGTCACATTGTTTGTGTTGTGTTATGTTGTAATGTGTTGTGTTGCTTTATGTTGTGCTGTATTACGTAACGTTAGGTTAGGTTGCATTAATTACGTAACGTCGCGGTATGTTATTTTATGCTGTATCATGTTATTTGTTTCAGATAACCAACATGAAAACTGCAGTGATTGCCGCTAGAACTTCTATCGACACAAAATCGGTATGCACAGTTGTCTACACACTGAGTCACTGCTACGAGCTTTATGACCATGTGACATTTGCTACAAACCTCGTGGACGCTTCCTGGAATCTTAGTGACAAAGTTTGTTATAAAGCGCGTTGAGATTCCAGATCGTGTCCACTAGTTTCTTCACTGTTGTCACACGAGCTCGTTGAAATAAACCACATGGTGCTGTGGAGAAACGATATTCGTCGCCCATTACGCCACACCGTAGTCGGCCCGGGCACAGCTGTGCGCGGGCCGACTATGGCGGACATCCGGCGCCCGATGACCTGTGGCGTAGTGGGCTATTTGCAGAATCAACCTTTTCTGCGCCAGGTTAGTAGCAAACTTGTCATGTAAATGCAAATTGCAGTCAGTCTATGTTTGTGGAAAGCAAGATTCTCATTGTACTACAACGAAAATCCTGTTTTACTCAAAAATGTACTTACGTTTTGCCTTGGTATGTGTACCCCAAATTTGAAGTTGTCCTCTGAAGATTGTATTACGGCTCAGGACACAGATCGAGCGTGATAGTTCAAGGGTGGTGCCTGAATAGATTGGCGCCTGTGGGCGTCAAGCTGTTCATACACCACCATTGAACAATCAAGGTCGATTCGTACCTTGACTAATGTGGTGTCGGAACTAAAAGAGTTGCATCAGAAAACGTTTTGATGTCCTTTGCAGGCAAGCAATGCTGGGACGCAGGAACTCACGGGCATGATCACCACACTGGTAAGTTCTTACACACACACGCGCGCACGCACGCACGCACGCACGCACGCACGCACGCACGCACACATACACACACACTGAGGAATGTGAATATCCATAGGGCTGGCTAGCGAGCAGAGACCCAGTAAGCAAAGGTCTCGGGCCCACAACGGCCGCATTGGGCCCGCGCACGGCTGTGCGCGGGCCCACTGCGGCCGTTGTGGGCCCGTAAACGTTTTGCAACCGTGGGATGGACCTTTAAGAATCCTTTGAACTCTCATTCCCTGCCGCTGCTCCCTTCCCCATCCCTCGCCCCCCTCCCTGCCCCGCTCCTGCCCCCGTCGATTTATCCTCGTCTTTTTATTTCAGTGACGTGGATTTTAATGACTAAACTGTTTCAGTACAATAAGTACTGTCATTGGTTGACTTAACCCCATGTGCATGCAGCCGCCGGTACTGTTTACCGCTGCATGTGCAAGAAGCGGGTTCATAACTCCTTCACTGTCAGTTAACGTAGATTGTGTTTCTGACATGTGAACGACTGGAACTGTAATGAGCTCTTTTTTTTTTCCTAAGTAGAATGTGAATATTAGAAATATAATCATTTGACTGACTTCCGTTCGATATCACTAGAATTGTAATGTAATGCATGTTTCAGGGCGATATGGAGACACAGGCAAACAACTTAGGAACGATCGCAGCGAACATACGAGTAACTTCATTCTCTCTCTCTCTCTCTTAACCTCATATGTTATTTGTTATTGTGAATTTCGTCTATTTGACCGTTTATCTGACTGTCTCCTTGTTCTTTGTTTGTGTGTGTGTGTGTGTGTGTGTGTATGTGTGTGTTGGCGTTTGTGTATGCGTGCGTGCGTCCGTACGTGTGTGTATGTATGCGCGCATGCATGTCAGCGTGCGTTTGTGTCTGCATATGTGCGTGTTTGCGTGGGTACATGCGTGTTTGACATAGTTGGAGTCTAGCTTCAGTATATCGCGATAAAGTCAGAGCACGTTATTGGCGGTTTTTTTTTTTTTTTTTTTTTTTTTTTTTTTTTTTTTTTTTTTTTGCTTAACTCATTCAGCCCGACGGCCGTATTTCCCAAATTTTGGAGGCGCCATCTAATGACTATGCACCAGTTGCAGGAGATGGATCGACCATGATAATTCAAGGGCAGTGCCAGATTAGCTTGGCGCCGACAGGCGCCAAGCTAATCTGGCACTACCCTTGAATTATCATGGTCGACCCATCTCCTGCGGTAGTGCGTGAGGGCTGAATGGGTTAAATTATGTAGCTCACAAACCAGATAGGTGAGGCTAGCGCTGGCAGAATTGTCAGTACTCAAACCAAGGGGAATCACAGCGCTGGACAGACAACAGTTAGATCCCCTGCCCCCGCCTATCAGGCACCCAATCGCCAGCCCACAGAGAAATACGCAGGTATAGAATAAGACAATCATTTCCATTCCTAATAAGAATGGATCAGGTCTCTTATATAACCCATGTCTTTCTCCGGAACTTAGGAAGTAGGCAGGAGAAACATACATACACAAACATGAAGGTGCGCTACTATATGTGGTCGGGTAAATACCCTGATTTCCCACAGTAGATGCACAGAACATTACACAACAATGTAACGATACAAATTTTGCCTCGAGTTATACATGATACTCACAAACCAGATAGGTGAGGCTAGCGCTGGCAGAATTGTCAGTACTCAAACCAAGGGGAATCACAGCGCTGGACAGACAACAGTTAGATCCCCTGCCCCCGCCTATCAGGCACCCAATCGCCAGCCCACAGAGAAATACGCAGGTATAGAATAAGACAATCATTTCCATTCCTAATAAGAATGGATCAGGTCTCTTATATAACCCATGTCTTTCTCCGGAACTTAGGAAGTAGGCAGGAGAAACATACATACACAAACATGAAGGTGCGCTACTATATGTGGTCGGGTAAATACCCTGATTTCCCACAGTAGATGCACAGAACATTACACAACAATGTAACGATACAAATTTTGCCTCGAGTTATACATGATACTCACAAACCAGATAGGTGAGGCTAGCGCTGGCAGAATTGTCAGTACTCAAACCAAGGGGAATCACAGCGCTGGACAGACAACAGTTAGATCCCCTGCCCCCGCCTATCAGGCACCCAATCGCCAGCCCACAGAGAAATACGCAGGTATAGAATAAGACAATCATTTCCATTCCTAATAAGAATGGATCAGGTCTCTTATATAACCCATGTCTTTCTCCGGAACTTATGAAGTAGGCAGGAGAAACATACATACACAAACATGAAGGTGCGCTACTATATGTGGTCGGGTAAATACCCTGATTTCCCACAGTAGATGCACAGAACATTACACAACAATGTAACGATACAAATTTTGCCTCGAGTTATACATGATACTCACAAACCAGATAGGTGAGGCTAGCGCTGGCAGAATTGTCAGTACTCAAACCAAGGGGAATCACAGCGCTGGACAGACAACAGTTAGATCCCCTGCCCCCGCCTATCAGGCACCCAATCGCCAGCCCACAGAGAAATACGCAGGTATAGAATAAGACAATCATTTCCATTCCTAATAAGAATGGATCAGGTCTCTTATATAACCCATGTCTTTCTCCGGAACTTAGGAAGTAGGCAGGAGAAACATACATACACAAACATGAAGGTGCGCTACTATATGTGGTCGGGTAAATACCCTGATTTCCCACAGTAGATGCACAGAACATTACACAACAATGTAACGATACAAATTTTGCCTCGAGTTATACATGATACTCACAAACCAGATAGGTGAGGCTAGCGCTGGCAGAATTGTCAGTACTCAAACCAAGGGGAATCACAGCGCTGGACAGACAACAGTTAGATCCCCTGCCCCCGCCTATCAGGCACCCAATCGCCAGCCCACAGAGAAATACGCAGGTATAGAATAAGACAATCATTTCCATTCCTAATAAGAATGGATCAGGTCTCTTATATAACCCATGTCTTTCTCCGGAACTTAGGAAGTAGGCAGGAGAAACATACATACACAAACATGAAGGTGCGCTACTATATGTGGTCGGGTAAATACCCTGATTTCCCACAGTAGATGCACAGAACATTACACAACAATGTAACGATACAAATTTTGCCTCGAGTTATACATGATACTCACAAACCAGATAGGTGAGGCTAGCGCTGGCAGAATTGTCAGTACTCAAACCAAGGGGAATCACAGCGCTGGACAGACAACAGTTAGATCCCCTGCCCCCGCCTATCAGGCACCCAATCGCCAGCCCACAGAGAAATACGCAGGTATAGAATAAGACAATCATTTCCATTCCTAATAAGAATGGATCAGGTCTCTTATATAACCCATGTCTTTCTCCGGAACTTAGGAAGTAGGCAGGAGAAACATACATACACAAACATGAAGGTGCGCTACTATATGTGGTCGGGTAAATACCCTGATTTCCCACAGTAGATGCACAGAACATTACACAACAATGTAACGATACAAATTTTGCCTCGAGTTATACATGATACTCACAAACCAGATAGGTGAGGCTAGCGCTGGCAGAATTGTCAGTACTCAAACCAAGGGGAATCACAGCGCTGGACAGACAACAGTTAGATCCCCTGCCCCCGCCTATCAGGCACCCAATCGCCAGCCCACAGAGAAATACGCAGGTATAGAATAAGACAATCATTTCCATTCCTAATAAGAATGGATCAGGTCTCTTATATAACCCATGTCTTTCTCCGGAACTTAGGAAGTAGGCAGGAGAAACATACATACACAAACATGAAGGTGCGCTACTATATGTGGTCGGGTAAATACCCTGATTTCCCACAGTAGATGCACAGAACATTACACAACAATGTAACGATACAAATTTTGCCTCGAGTTATACATGATACTCACAAACCAGATAGGTGAGGCTAGCGCTGGCAGAATTGTCAGTACTCAAACCAAGGGGAATCACAGCGCTGGACAGACAACAGTTAGATCCCCTGCCCCCGCCTATCAGGCACCCAATCGCCAGCCCACAGAGAAATACGCAGGTATAGAATAAGACAATCATTTCCATTCCTAATAAGAATGGATCAGGTCTCTTATATAACCCATGTCTTTCTCCGGAACTTAGGAAGTAGGCAGGAGAAACATACATACACAAACATGAAGGTGCGCTACTATATGTGGTCGGGTAAATACCCTGATTTCCCACAGTAGATGCACAGAACATTACACAACATGTATGTGAGTATCATGTATAACTCGAGGCAAAATTTGTATCGTTACATTGTTGTGTAATGTTCTGTGCATCTACTGTGGGAAATCAGGGTATTTACCCGACCACATATAGTAGCGCACCTTCATGTTTGTGTATGTATGTTTCACATCAGTGAAAGTCATGATGCAAAGCAATATCACATCTGTGACAATTGTCAATCTATTACATGTGTGATAATTGTCAAACTATCACAATTGTCATAACTGTTATACTATCACACTTGTGATAATTGTCATACTATCACGTTTGTGATAATTGTCATACTATTACGTTTGTGATAATTGTCATACTTGGTTTGAGTACTGACAATTCTGCCAGCGCTAGCCTCACCTATCTGGTTTGTGAGTATCATGTATAACTCGAGGCAAAATTTGTATCGTTACATTGTTGTGTAATGTTCTGTGCATCTACTGTGGGAAATCAGGGTATTTACCCGACCACATATAGTAGCGCACCTTCATGTTTGTGTATGTATGTTTCTCCTGCCTACTTCCTAAGTTCCGGAGAAAGACATGGGTTATATAAGAGACCTGATCCATTCTTATTAGGAATGGAAATGATTGTCTTATTCTATACCTGCGTATTTCTCTGTGGGCTGGCGATTGGGTGCCTGATAGGCGGGGGCAGGGGATCTAACTGTTGTCTGTCCAGCGCTGTGATTCCCCTTGGTTTGAGTACTAAATTATGTAGGCTTGTGCGAAAATAAAATTCCCTGGCCGCCGTACCAAAGCGTACGTCGGTTCGAGGCATTTTGCGCTCCGGGCATTTTTATGAGAGACACAAACCTCTGTAATGAATGTAAAAGACAGTAAGTCCTTTTATATTGATGAAAATCTCGCTTATAACAAGATTGGATTTATTGTGCCTTCACAGGTCACGCTTGTCCGCGTTATAACCGATTTCGTGATATATGCTGCCACGCGTAACACTGTGGCTGACTATCTGTAGGAGCAGTGAAAGTCATGATGCAAAGCAATATCACATCTGTGACAATTGTCAATCTATTACATGTGTGATAATTGTCAAACTATCACAATTGTCATAACTGTTATACTATCACACTTGTGATAATTGTCATACTATCACGTTTGTGATAATTGTCATACTATTACGTTTGTGATAATTGTCATACTATCACATTTGTGATAATTGTCATACTATCACGTTTGTGATGAATTGTCATACTATCACGTTTGTGATAATTGTCATACTATCACGTTTGTGATAATTGTCATATCACATTTGTGATAATTGTCATAACATCACATTTCTGATTATTTTTATTATACCACATTTGTGACAATTGTCAGAATACCACATTTGTGATAATTGTCAGAATACCACATTTTGTGATAATTGTCATTATATCACACTTGCGATAGTTGTTATAAACTCTTGGAGACACCCCCAGCCTTTTATCTCATTCGCAGGAAGCCGCATCCGGATACGCGGCATTAAGCCGCGTATCCGGATGCGGCTTGCCGCGAATGAGTGATTGTGTCACATAGCTAGTGGAGTCACCAGGACCTTTGTGACAAAATTACTTGGAACAAACCAAACACGTTGAGACTTTATTTTAAGTCCACGGGCTTTTTGACAATTGTTACATTTTCACAAAGTTCGTTATAACCAACAAAGCAATTTTATTTTTGTCAAGGATCAAGCCAACATCGTGGCCGTCAGAGTGGCCGAAGCACTTACCAAGCTGAGTGACAAGACACTTATGGAACCTTTGATCACAAACGTGAGTAATGACTGGGTCTTCTGAGATCAGAAGCTCTGTTGGCACAATACGATCGTATGCTGATACGTGATTTTGAACATGATCAGCAAGCAAAATATCCACGGGCCGTCGTCGGCCGCAGTGGGCCCGCGCACAGCTGTGCGCAGGCCCACTGCGGCCGACGTCGGTCCGAAGACCTTTGCTGACTGGGTACAGCCCTAGAGTCCATCAATCAACGAATCAAACTAAAAGGTTTAGAAGCCATACTGTTATTATTATTATTATTATTATTATTATTATTATTATTATTATTATTATTATTATATTATTATCACTTTTACTATTATTATTATTTTTCAGGTGGCGCAAGATTACGTAGGTACTTTGTTCGGCATGGTGGACTCCTACCTGGATGACGTGAAAAGCAAGGTATTTATGCTCTCTCTCTCTCTCTCTCTCTCTCTCTCTCTCTCTCTCTCTCTCTCTCTCTCTCTCTCTCTCTCTCTCTCTCTCTCTCTCCTCTCTCTCTCTCTCTCTCTCTCTCTCTTCCCCCCTCCCCATCCTCTTCCTCTCATTTTGTCTTTGAGTCCAAACTCAGCACCTTGCAAAGCTCTTATTTCAAAAGCAGTTATGTCATGGGCATGTCCATTTAATCAGTGGGCAGTGTTTGAGATCTTTGGTACAGAATATGTACTCACACGAACATGTGAAGGATGTATGTTTCGAGTTGGTGTTGTCTGCCGCATGAGATGTGGGTAGTAATCACGTGAAGGGAACTTTTGAGTGAGCATAATACGGCCGCGACAGCCCGAGGACGTTTTACTTACTGTTTCATGTAGGCCGGGTGTGTGTGTGTGTGTGTGTGTGAGTGTGTGTGTGTGTGTGTGTGTGTGTGTGTGTGTGTGTTTAAGGGGAGGAGGCATAGTGTACTGGAAATCATGCACACTTCCGGCGTAACCGCTGACATCGAATACATTATCGCATTACATCCTGAGGATGAAATTATCTATTTGCCGTTTAGGCGAGACAGATCGACCATAACAGTTCACTAAGGGTGGTGTCGGAGTAGCTTGGCGCCTATGGCGCCAAGCTATTCCGACACCACCCTTGAACTGTCATGGTCGATCCACATCCTCTCATGCACGTCAGAGCTTATGTGTTATTTGAAACTGTGAATGACAGTTTTTCACTTCAGTAGTACGTTGGGTACGATTCATACAGCGAGCGGCTTTGAGTAGAAGAGTTTTAGCGGCAAATTTGGCGGCCTCCCCCCCCCCCCCCCCCCTCCCCCCCCCCCTCCCCCCCCCCCTTATATATTACGTAATGCAGTCAAGCCGAGTTGAAGTTTTTTTTACATGTGATTCGTCCACTTCAGTTGAAAGAGGGTGATCACACTTTCATCGTTAGTCACGACGAAATAGTAGTCGCCCTTTTTAAACAGGACAGAGGCGGTTTTGAGGTGTGTTCAACGTTGTTTCTGCTTCTTCAGCTGTCGACCACGGTTGGCAAATGTACACCCGTCTATTTGATCTTCCACGCCGTCTTCTCTGAAGCCTTCTGTCACGGGATCATCGACCCTTTGGTAAGGAGGCAGCGCGGTTGTCACCGTTATTTTTTTTCACACCTTCAGTCCTGCAACGGATAATGTTTACATGCATGCACAAGAGGAGTGTACCCGTTCAGTGCTGGGAATATCTGAACACCACCCATCTGCAAGAGGTATAGATCCTCATGAGCCCCCGCAGTTGCGGGGGCTCATGCGGATACTGATATGCCTCTTGCTGACTGCACCACTTTGAATCCATGTTCAAGGGAAAGCTTGGACATGTTAGTGTTAAATTAACAAAGAATCCCTAAAACACTGTCTGGCACTGAACGGGTTACACTTTTCAGTTTGTTGTTGGGTTGGTGGTGGGGGGTGGGGGTGGGGGCTTCAAATACCTCTTTCTTACCTGTCTTTCAAGACAATTATTTTCTGGCAGACAAAATTGTTTGCTCAAGATAACTAGCTCTACAGCAACATTGCTTCTTACAAATTTCACCAGTATTTAACCCATTGTGCACCGACGTGGAAATCTCCAAATTTTGGAGGTGTCCTCTAAAGACTGCATTACAATCATGGCCAAGACAGATCGACCATGATGGTTCAAGGGTGGTGCCAGAATAGCTTGGCGCCCTTAGGCGCCAAGCTATTCTAGTACCACCCTTACACTATCATGGTCGATCCATGTACGGCTTTTGTGTGTCGGACCTAAATGAGTTTTAAAAAGTGTGTTTATCTTAACCCCTCGTGTTCCAGAACGGTTTCTGGCTGGCTCTGGGGTGGTGCATCTTCTTCTTCATGCCTGGACTCATCTTATCGGTCAAACTGGCCAAGCACTTCCGCCAGATGTTGTATGATGACAGCTACGCAGAGCCAACCATGTACGTAATCTCAGATTCTGAGCCATCATAGAGCCTACAGTGTGCATAACCTCTCAGATTTTATCCATCACAATGTTGTGACACCGTAATTATTATATGGCGTAGCGTTACTTACAGTGTAGGCTGCCATGACAAATCGAGCCGCAAGCCAAAATTACTGCAAGTAAGCACTGAAAAGTCCTCGGGCCGACGTCGACCGAAAGTAGTTCCGCGCACGACTGAGCGCGGGCCCGCTGCGGCCGACTTCGGCCCGTAGGGTCTTTGCTTACTGGGAACAGTCTTCTCCGTGCGATGATCTAAGTGCTAAAAGATCTCCAATAAAATGGTTGTCAGGCGTCTATATAGGCGCCCTCAAAAGTTGCGAAGGCCAGACCCTAACTAGCACTTTCAGCGGGGCGGACCGGCGCCCACCCTGGGCCCCATCCCCCCCCCCCCCCCGCCCGCTCCACCCCTTGTGTCCCTTGTGCCCCTTACCATTTCCTCTCCCTAGTTCCCCCCTTCAAGATCATCAGTTTGTTGAAATGCGTTACGGTAGGAAGTAGTAACTCCTAAGGGGCAAAGAACGAGAGCGAAATCATTGCGGATAACCAGCTTGTACCATTAGCATAGCCAACTCTCCAAACATCTCCAACAGACATAGATCCTCATGTGCCCCAAGGGTGAGGATTTGTGCCTCTTGGAGATGCTTGGCGTTTTGTCTAGGCCGTGACTCCGCTCTCGTTGTTTTCAGTAAACCTCTCTAATATTTGCACGGACTGTGTCGACAGGAACTGTGAACTTGTGCCGGACATTTGGTCTACCCTGAGTCCCCGCCCTGCCTTCGCATCGGACAGTGGTGTCTGTGTGTATATCACTGTTGGTGGCGGAGCAGGGCGTGGGGCGTGTCTCATCTGGTGCACAGGTCATCCTCAGTATAACGCGCTGCAAAGCAACCATACAATTAACCAGACAGCGTATTCTCGCTCGCGTGATTTTGTCAGTCTTGCTGTGCTGGATTGACATTAGCTTGAAGAAGGAAAAAAATAGCAATCAAAAGATCCTAGGGCCGGAGTCAACCTTCGCTGGTACGTGCACGGCTGTGCTCGTGCCGACAAAGGCCGACACCGGTACAAGAATCTTTGGCTTACAGGTATCCACTTGGGAGTTGGAGACCAGTCCGTGTCTCATTATAATTATATGATTTTGCGATACATACTGTGAGCACAATACTGAGGTAAACCTGTCATCCAAGCTTGTTTGCGTGCTAAATGTGTGTCTTTGGAAGAATATTTACCGGGTCCTTGTCTTAAAATAATCGTACTGCTGGGTGTGTCAGTTACAAACTAAGCAGAACTTCAAACACTTTGCAGGTTCAAACAACACATATTTATATCAAACTTGAGGCTTGGTGCTTGACTGTTGTGCTGTTAAAGTATTTACACACTGGTTAGCCGCTTAGTGTTAGCATAGTAACAGAAACCCAAATTATCACGGACCTGATACGCTTATTGAAAACTGTTTACTCTTGTTGGCAAACTTATTCACGTATTTTTGCCTTCAAACAGAAATGAACCGCCTCCGTACTACACCGAGACGTCTGGCAAAGGAACGTACGTATCTTCTATTTGAGAATGTATTTGTCAGTTTATTTATTTAGTAATGTTTGAACCAAATTTGAATTCTGCAAATAAATGTCAGATTGAATAGTATTTAATCTTAATTTTTGACGAGTTGACGAATATTTTCTCCATTCTTTAATTTGCATCCATTGTCCATTGTCAGCGGCTACTGTTACCTTTATTTTTTGACGATCTCAGTCACACGCATAATTTTGAAGTGGTTAATTAGGGTTTTGAAGACTGGACACGTACATTATCAGTTTAACTCTTTCTACCCCAACACCGAAATCCTTAAATTTTGCCGTTGTCCTCTGAAGACTGCATTGCAGTGCAGGACATAGATCGACCATGATAGTTCAAGGGTGATGCCAGAATAGCTTGGCGCCCATAGGCGCCAAGCTATTCTGGCATCACCCTTGAACTATCATGGTCGAACCTTATCTTGCTGTGGTGTGTCTGGGGTAGAATGAGTTAAAGCAGGATTAATACATTGAGACGTGTCGCACCCGGATACGCGGCTTTATCCGGATGCGGAACGTCTGAAGTAAGTTAATGATTAGTTAATGAATCACCATGTGTTCTCCTTTTCTCTTAGGTCTTCGCCGTCCATCTTTCCTCCTATGAACGGGTATGTGGAATATTGACCTTCTTCCATAAACTCATCTAAGGCGCGCCGCATCAAGAGCTGCAAAAGTGTTGTATATCGTTGCTGGCGGCATCGCTATACAACACTTCCGCAGCCATTGATGCGGGGCGCCATAAATGAGTTGATAATGTGTACCAAAACCTTTTCCTGTAGTTCACTTTTTCTACACTTTTGTCGCGCCGTTTTTGGTGCAATAATCGTACAGCGCTTGAGAAACATTAAAGTTAGATGTTCAACATCGTAAACTGGGCAGTGACACAACGTTTGACATTTTGATATGAAAAATGAACCCACCAAATTTATTTTCATAAGTTTGTTTGTCCTTTGTGTGGTTCTTAAAAGGTCGACCGCGTATGTACAACACGAAGATCAAACGCTGCGTTTGATGCGTGGTTGTCCAGCCTGTCACGTAAGCCAGTGCTGCGTGTTTACCCGACAATCCGTTGTTTCGCCATTAACTTTGTTAGCTCGCGTTGGATTCGTTCTGATCGTTGTTTTGTTTGTGTGGAATTTTGTATAATAAAGATTTCAAGGAGATTAACTCATTCGAGCCGAATCACACCCGAAAACGCGGCGTGAAGATGCGTATTCGAACGCAGAAGGCCTCGAATTTGTTAACCGTTTATCTGTCATATTAACAGACGAAAGAAAAAGTTCTGATACCGATGTTTGGTGAGCGACAGATTTTGTTTTTATAGGCTGTTGATGTAAACAGAGATTTTGCGAGAGCTTGCATTCTCTCTCTCTCTCTCTCTCTCTCTCTCTCTCTCTCTCTCTCTCTCTCTCTCTCTCTCTCTCTCTCTCTCTCTCTCTCTCTCTCTCTCTCTCTCTCTCTCTCTCTCTCTCTCTCTCTAAAACTATATTCATCTTTCATGAAACAACTTCCAAATATCAGCCTCTTAAGGCTCAGTGTATGCTGACAAGCAAAAGAAGTGCGATATTTTTGGAATTATCAGGAAACACTAAAGTGTTTCCGATGATTTCAAAATTGTCGCATTTCTTTTGCTCGTCAGTATACTATAAAAACGAACACGAGGTCTCTGCTTCAGTGAGGTAGGCGGAGTATTATCTCCTGACTGCTTGTATAAGTATATTACTTATTAATTAATTAATAGTTCTGTATACAAAAATTGACATGAACCGTGTACAAAAAGGTTTGCTTTTGTCAGATATCGATTAAACACGCAGATTCAGCACCGAACATACATCGTCCTATCATTAGATACTCCATCAAATTTTCATGCGTGAATGTGAATCAAAGGACGTCACCTTTATAAATGTACATTCAAAAATAAATAAAATTTATAAAGACTAGTTGTTCTTAATTGTCAACATACAATACATTTTCAACGTTGCACTGTAATTCACTAGTTTAACTAATTCAAGATGCCTCCCTTGAGTAGCCGCAAAAGTGTGGCACTTCCGCTACTATTGATGCGGGGCACAATGAATGAGTTAACACCCTAAGGGTGAAATTTTAGATTTGGAGTGGTTGTCTGAAGACTATATTACTGTTCAGGAAACAGTTTGAATGTGATAGTCAAAGGGTGGTGCCGGAATAGCTTGGCGACTGGAGGCGCCAAGCTATTCTGGCACCACCACCCTTTAACCACCATGGTCGAACACTCTCCTGGTTAGTGTTTCAGGGCTGAATATTTTACACGTAATTATATTTTTGCAGACTGAACGGTATGAATTTAAACGCGCATCTAGATCCAGATGCGGATTTATCGGTTTGTTTTGTCTATAACAACTTTAATCCCACGGTTGCCTTTCCCAAAGTTTAGAGGCGTTAACTAACAACTATGTATCCATGGCAGGAGATGGATCGACCATGATAATTCAAGGGTAGTGTCAGATTAGCTTGGTGCCGTCAGGCCTTGAAGGCCTGAAGGTGCCAAGTTAATCTGGCATTACCCTTGAATTATCATGGTCGATCCATCTCTATCTGTAGGGCGTCGGATCTAAATGGGTTAAGCACTTGAAAAAAGGAATCGATGATAGAAAACGACTGACTTACGTGATGTAAATATCTGCACAAGCATCGTTCTGTGGTATAATCTCACATGTATTGACTGTCTATGTTGATGCAAAATGTCCTGTTGACAGTGGTAGCTGAGGTTGATATCTGCAAGGTCATGGTCTCTGGTTTGAGCAACGTAAAGTTGAAACTGACCCCCTTGTGCATGCAGCCACCTGTACTATACTGTAATCGGTCTGAGTCTACAATCTCTGAACACCATGGTGTACAAAATTCCAGAGTCAAACTCACTTTCATATTACCTTTGCTTATTTCCTGCCTGCTGTTTTATCCACTTGTTTGTACTGCGTTACTGTGACCGTGTTTGTAAGTTCATTACGATTTTTAACAGTGCACATTTGATCATTGTTTAAATTGATTGTTTTGGGTTCGTCAGCTTATTCATTGTTTGTTTTGGATTCATTACCATGTCTGTATTTTGATATTTACAATTCCTCAAATATTTAAATAATTAATGGTGCCGTCAGCAATGGCCGTTGTCCAAGGTGCATGTGCACAGAGGGGAGGAGAAAGGAAATGAATGTACCCACAACACAGATAAAAGATTGCATTTAGTGTGCACTGTTGACTGAGACAGACTTACGTTGGATACCGTCAGTGTAGCAGGATGACAAGCTCGTATCTCATACATAACGTATGTCAAATACGAGGTTGGTCATTTACGCCATCGATATATTCATAGAAATATTTTCTCGTCTATTTCAGGAACAAGGTGGCACCATTCTAATTTTGACCCCCGACAGTAAGTGAATTAGTCTTTATTTGACTGTGCATCTAATAGTTGTCTTGTAGATAAAACCAGGAAATAAAAGGTAGTGCTCCAATATGTGAGAACATAAAGTAACTGGGGCCAGTTGCAAGAGCGAGCTCAGTCCCGCACCAGCCACTAAGCAAGGTGCGCCGCTATAGCGGCGCACCTTGCTTAGTGGCTGGTGCAGGACTAAGCTCGCTCATGCAACTGGCCTATCGCAGCTAGGTACGGTGCAAATTAACTCCTTCCGTGTGAGTGGACGACATTGTGGTTTGGAAGTAATGGTCAGTTCAACGCCAAAGATGGCCAGCCCTCAAAGGAACACGTATACAAAGTGGTTCCAGCAAGAGGCACAGATCCTCATGGGCCCCGGCTGTTGCGGGGGCCCATGAGAATTTATGCCTCTAGCAGTAGGGTGGTGGTCAGTTCTTTCGTCAGTGAATGGGTTAAGCCACTTACCTTTACAACGGGAGATGGATTGGCCATGATAGCAATTCTGTACTGGCAGGTTCAGTTACCGGCAGATCAGATTTCACGCTTGCAGATGATGCAAAACAATGCGGCGCGTCTCATCTCATGAAGAAACGAAAGAGAGACCACGTTACGCCTCTACTGAAGCAGCTGCACTGGCTGCCCGTAAAATTCCGCTGCCAGTACAAAATTGCAATTTTCGCCTATCGGCATTTTGACGGATCTCTCCCGCCGTACCTTTCTGCCAAACTGTCTGTTTATCAGCCATCACGCACCCTCCGTTCCTCTAGTGTAAATTTTTTTAAAATCCCGAATCTTAACATGAAAACTGTCGGGGAGCGTTCTTTCACATTTTTAGCCCCAAATGTGTGGAACTCTCTGCCAACTGAAATGCGGAATCTGCCCACATTGTCACAGTTCAAAGCTCACTTAAAGACTTTTCTTTTCTGTCGGGCATTTAACACTTAGTTCATCTTTAGCTAACTGTTGACTGCCTTTTATTCTGAAGTCCTAGAGGAAGTGAATGTAAGGTGTTGGGAAGAGATGGGGTGGTTTAAAGTAGTGTATAATCGTGGGTGTGTCTGAGAGAGAGGGTGTGCTGTTGTGCATGCGCAGGGAGTCCAGTGTTTTCCTGCAGAACAGCGCTATACAAGAACTATGTATTATTATTATTATTATTATTATTATTAGTTAGGTGCCATGCTTGCCTGACAATGGTCTGTTACTATTTGTTCAGTTAACCCATTTAACCCCACGGCCTCATTTTCCAAATTTCGGAGGTGTTACCGAAGGTCTATGTATCACTTGCAGGAGACGGGCTGACCATGATAATTCAAGGATAGTGCCAGATTAGCTTGGCGCCTAAAGGCGCCAAGCTAATCTAGCACTACCCTTGAATTATCATGGTCAATACATCTCCTGCTGTAGGGCGTCGGGGCTAAATGGGTTAATCATTGTGCGATATAGTTCATATTTCTTGTTTCAGGCTATCACTGATCAACCTTGCCAGCATTGCTGAATTCGGTCCGTCCATGGTATCTTCTATGCCTTTATGCGGCCTTTAAAACGTGTACTTGCCTACTTCTGCTTCGAAACATCTCTGTCGGAACCAAAACATGACTGTTGGCAGAAATCTGCAGAAGCACTGGAAGGACATTTTACCGCAAACCAAACCTCCTTTTAAACCGTTTGCATTCTTTTCATATTATACATATCAGTTATACACTTACTCGTATTTTGTTTAAGAGGGACGTGCACTTAATTGTTATCGCATTATTCTTAGTGAATTTTAATTGATTCCGGCTAACCGGGTTGAACGTAACCATGCGACGTTTTCTCTTCAAGTTGTAAACTGACGAGCAAAAGAAGTGCGACATCACTCGAGTCATCGGAAACAATGCCGTGTTTCCGATGAATCGAATGATGTTGCATTTCTTTTGCTCGTCAGTATACAACCATAAAGCCTCAAAAGCATTCGTGTTAATCTTACTTGATTCCTCAACTATTCATCGACGCTTTTTGAAACCTTTCACATGCAGCGTTTGACGGATGAATTGGTGAGTTTCAGTTTATCTTGGTTTTGGAGGGTTCATCAGGATCTATGCCTGTTGGAGTGCTTTCTATGCTTATGGTGCAAGATGGTTATCCGCCGTGACTTAACTCTCGTTCGTTGTTGGGAGTCGTCCGGCGTAAATGCAACCTCTCTATTACAGCCAGGTGAGACCGAGAGCAAGATAAACTGATATTATACATGCGTGTGAGACAGGAACTGTGGTAAAACGAATTTCAAATCGTTATTGCGTCAGCCTCTGCAAGTGACGGCAATTGTGCTGTTGCCGTGAAACCAACTTTTTTTGAAACGTTAAACTACGCCTTTTGAAATAAAGACATATCATGATAGTTTTGGGATTTGCTGTGAACGGAGAACACAGATGTGAAAGCAAAAATTAAAAAAAAAAAAAACACGCTTTGAATGAACCTGCCCTGTGCTTGCATCGCAGTGATCTAAAGCGACCTTTTCTGGTGGTTTGAACCAATCAGGACGCTTTGGACCGTGCGTGGATCGCCATAGCTAAAAGTACAAACACATGATTGTCAAGTCTGCTTTTGCCGGTGAATCAGTCTTCTCAATGATTTGAATATATAGGTTTGAGTTCACACTGGTTACCTCCATCGATCTGATCCGCTTGCGCATCGGATCGATGGAGGTAACCAGTCTGTCTCGATTGTTGATTGATTGGAACAGGAATTTCAGTTGTTAATTTCACACTTCTGATGTATACCTTTACCGCTTACTGGCAAACATATTTTGTATGTGACTAAATATGAATGTTTGGCTATCATTTTGATATTTTCTCTTTTTCTTATATAATCAATCTTGGCAATATTATGGTGTATCTCTGCTGCTTCAGTGTTTCGATGCTGATGCATTTTTCTCAAGTTTTCAAGTCCTACTAGCGTTGATGCTTTGCTGATGATTAATGGCTTTTCATGGGGGATAGTAGTAGAGTGGGATTGTGGGGGGAGTGGGGGGGGGGGGGAGCGGAGAGGCATTTTCAAATGCAATGAGATTTAGTCATCGATTTTTGTAACTGGACAGCAGAAAGGGTGAATTTGTATTATATTTCTTTAGCTCAGTGCCATAAGTTATATGTGTGCTACATGTTGCTTCTACACTATACATCTACGCTTTGTCATTTGAACCCTTTGCGTGTCGGTAGCGGTTTTAGTCACGATGATTCCTACAGGAATCATCGCGACTAAAGCCGCTACCGGCACGCAAAGGGTTAAAGATTTTCTTGTTTATCGTGTGTTTTTCGACAGTTTTATTTACACGGAATGTTGTATTATTGGTGACATTGGTATCTACAGTTACTGTAGCATTGGGATACGCATACTTTCTTAGTCCACACTGACTTTGAAACTGTAACACATTTTTCTTCAAAAGAATTAGTACTTGGATGCACATTTACCTTTCTATAAGCTTTGCTCATCTGCTTGCCAGAAAATCGTTTACGCAGTTTATTTGTTTAATATTTTCTGATTTCTAAAATTCAGTGAGGTGTCCGATGTTTATATTTTGAAAAACAGTTGCTGATCACGTTTTGCCATGAACTCATTCAGCCCTGACGCACTACAGCAGGAGATGGGTCGACTATGATAATTCAAGGGTAGTGCCAGATTAGCTTGGCGCCTGTCGGCGCCAAGCTAATCTGGCACTGCCCTTGAATTATCATGGTCGATCCATCTCCTAAAATAGGTGCATAGTCGTTAGATGACGCTTTCAAAATTTGGGAAATACGCGCGCCGGGCTGAATGAGTTGATGTGTGAACTTCAGTAACACGACAGCACAACTTGCCAAGGTAATAATCTGCTGCAAATCTTACGTGTACAGCCTTGGGGAAAAAACAACAAAAAAACAAACAAAAAAAAAACACCCTTGGATGGGAGATTGTCGATACTACCCACTTCCCTGCCGCTGAAATCATTGTAAATTCAGCACCAAAGACCCCAGCCATCACAGAAACATGAATACAAAGTGTTTTCCTCAATAGGCATAGATCCTCATGAGCCCCCGCAACTGCGGGGGCTCATGAGGATCTATGCCTCTTGCGGTAGGATGGTGTGGTTTTTTTTTCTCGACAGTGAACGGGTTTATACATAATCGACAAGGGTAGTGCCTTCTCAGCCCCAAGCTTATAAGGCACTACCCGTGGTCGTTTGGGGTCGATCAATCTCCCGCTGTAGTGTCACGGATGAATGGGATAACGTCTGACATTTAGATATCAATTCTGGCCATTGTAATAGTAATACGTTCGTTTTGATGAGCTCCGTGACGATGTGACAAATGTTACAACAACAACAACAAAAATCACGTACGCACCTTGAAGTCTCCACGCTCTTTGTGGCAAAAATTGGTTGTTTTTTTTTAATCACAAAGCTCGTAGAAGGTCCACGAGCTATGATGATAATTTTGAAATTTTCTCAAAGCTCCTTGCAATTACCTCAAGTCAATTATGTCAAGGCAACGCTATGCGACACTTCCGCACCTGTTGATGTGGGGGCGCCTTAAGGGTACTCTGCTCATTAATCTGTTGAAAATAACGTGAAACATTTTTATGAAGATTACTGTCTACAAACTGTGTGATTATAGTATGTAGGAAATGTTTTATGGATTGTTACAAAATGTTGTGATGAACATATCATTTAATACGTGTATTTACAGTTGCTTTTAGAAGAAATAACAAGTAGACAAGAAAGGAAGACGTTTTAGCGTGTTTCATTCTTTTTGGGTTATTTTATGCTTATCGTGGTTTATTGAGAGCTTATTGTCAAATATTGTAAGATGTTATATTGTTGGTGTAGCCAGCCAAACCCATATCAGGCACACATGCGTATGCCGCTATGTTTTTTTCAGATACCAGGTTGGCCAGTTACACTGTCAATATATATGTTAACTCATTCGAGACGTGCCGCCTCCGGATACGCGGCTTAAGCCGCGTATTCGGAGGCGTCACGCCTCGAATGAATTAATTTACTAAAACGTACATATTCACGTGACTGACTAACGTGTGCGTGCATGTGTTTAGTACAGGGCTGCCTCAGTATAACGCCGTATCCCAGTGCCATCAAGTCAAACCGCGTTTTAATTCACGATCGCTGTATTGTACTGCGTCAATTTACACAGACTAATGAAGAAAAAGAAAAAACTTGGCAAGCAAAAGGTCCTCTCGCAGGACGTCAGCCTTAGCTGGCCCGCGCACGGTCGTGCGCGGGACAGCTAAGGCTGACGTCGACCCGAGGACCTTTCGCTCATGGGAGCCAGGTACCTGTGCGCGTTATATCAGATATCGCGATATACTGAAGCGCGCAATTTTGAGGCTGCCCTGATTATGTGCAGAGAAAATGATCCTTATTTGTGTAACCACCCCCCCCCCCCCCAAAAAAAAAAAAAAAAAAAAAAGGACCATGCGCCCTTTCACCTACAGTCATCATTCTCAGTTGTATATGTAACGTTGTTGCTATATATGTGTATGTCCTGGTCTCTCCTTTGCGGTTTTTGGCCAACTGCGGCCGTCGCTGCTCGAAGATCGTTTGCTATGGTTGGAGTAAGGCCTCTTGGCATCGGCTGTTATACTTTTGTTTCTCTTGTGTCACTCTTTAGGGTACGTCTTTTAACGTTCCTATTTCATCTAATCATGACTGTCATTTTAAAAAATATATTATAATTATATTCTGTCGTTATCTTTTGCATCATTGTTGATGGTGTGCGTCATTTCTGTGATAGTCTGATATTCGTAACCATCATCGTCATCATCACTGCTGTTGGACTGATAGTCTGATACTTGTAACCGTCATCCTTGTCGTCATCACTGCTGTTGGGCTATCGACGACGGTTTTCATACGTCATCATTCGACCCACGGTTA